>CM068829.1:27623584-28223584 GCA_028554795.2 Sinohyriopsis cumingii
TAGTGTGTGTTTCCTACGTTATCTTATTTATAAGTTTTTAGATATTGCCTCTTTAAGTTATTTATTTGTTAAAGATTTTAGAGATTGAATGTTATTTATACTTTATTTAGCAAGAGACCGGAGTCCTATCTGATTACTCGGTTCGTTAAGGACATCTAGGACATCCGATTTTGCGGTTTCCTTAGTTTTTGATATGTGCTTCGTTAGTGAATTATTTATTAATATTTTTATAAAATTGAATGATATGTTATGGGTTTTTATGTGGGAGCTTCTAAATTTATTTAGCTAGTTACTGGGTCTTTGGCTTTTGTGGGAATATCAATTATATTTTGTTCCTAAGTTCTGCTGAGTCTAAGAATTTATTTATATTTTTATATGCTGATTGTTTATTTTTATTAGAGTCCATAGGTAACTCTGGATATGTGTGTGGTGATCCAGTCTCTTTTTGTTTTTTGATAAATATTTTCCTAGCGGGTTGATATTGTTTAGCAACAATTGTTGATAGTGTTTAGCACCTTGGTGTAAAGATACACGCCAATGCGATGTCTGATTGACCGGATCAGGTTTACTGTATGTGCAAATTTGCGTCGATTAAGAAAACATGTCACATGCATGTCACATTTGAGATATTTTGCAACAATAACCAGGGGAACTCTTTGTGCCTTTCGATGTTATTACCACACTTTGGTCCAACAACGATCATAAACAGTATAGGACGCAGCCCCACACATTCTGCTGTAGGCTAACCAGCACAGTCTTCATTGAACTTGCCAACAACCATTTTGTTTTTGTTGCTAAACAGTTCATGACCTTTCGGATACTCGCTGGCTTTAAAAGCATTTACCAGCGATGCCTCACCTATGTCCGCGTACACACCATTGATGATAACCTATCAACAATGTGTCTATGTCCGTGTGTAACATCTTGATGTTATCACCGTACCCAAATTTGATATTTTTTTATAGTAAAACCCATCTATGAGCATCTTCAAAATGTTCAATACAGATGCAGCAGCATAAATTAGGTTTGCAACCTTCAGCCTGTCTGTCTTGCTTTGAACGGCTACAAGTCCGCCGTCAAATATTTTGCATGATTTAAATACTGGGTGCCCAAATAATCGGTTGGGTTTGTCTTGTTCACTGTCATGTTCGTTGCTTTATACCTTTGCTAAAAACAGCTTTGTTCATCAGTTTGAAACAAACTTCTCAAACAGGCGTGTAACCTTTAAACACAGATCCATATTTATTTGTATATAAGGCACCATGGTGAAATCCATGCACCCAGTGGACGTTTCTTACCTGCATTCCTAATCGTAAATTCAACTGCAGGTTTCGTACGTGGACTACATGCTTGTGTTTAGTCCGAAGATCTGCAGCATGTTTGGTGCATTTAGTAAACTTGCTTTTGGATTCGTCTACAGTTGCGCATTGATAAGGGAAAAACTACCCACGAGGCGCCAACAATGTATTATGTCTCACCGGATCTTCATTACGAGTGTTGTGAAGCCCCTATGGATACTCCAGACAGCAAATAAGTATTCATGGCTGATGTTGGTGCTGTACTCATGTGAGTACATATGAAGGTTGCACAGGAAGAGAGTGAATAGGTATGTGTTAAGGAGTTTGATGATAAGACATACAGACAATCAGCGGTCCTTTTAAGGGCCGTCCATATCATTAGAAACAAACATATCGCTAAAATGATTGTTGCCTTGTTTGTATTTGCATATGGTTATTTTCAATATAAAGCGTAGACCCATTCCACCCTTCTTTACTTTGGTGTGTGATAGTGTAATAGTGAATGCCTTGTTATAGTTTTAAAAAAATCAGAACAGGATGCTTAAATAATTACAAGTTAGATCTTACACATTCTCTAGTAAAAACGGACTAGACCATTACACTAAGTTAAAGACAACTAGTGTTGATTTCGTGTTCATTAACAAATAACGATATGCACATGATGGTGGAATCATGAATAAGGGGAGGAAAAAGGATGATTTCACTCATATATGAAAAAGCAGCGAGTAAGTTTAACCCTAGTGAAGAAATAATAATGAGCGGTAGAAAATATAACAGCTTGCAATATCTTGTATAGCTTTAGTTTGCACAATTGGGGGAAATGACAATCAACGCCTGCAAAAAAGACATTAGATTTGTAAATAAACATCAGATAAAAATATCCAAGAATACGTTATTGTATCGAAAAGATAATGATGAAATCGGCGGAATCTTAGAAATTGATTTATAAGTTCCAGTATTGCTTCGTTAGTTTTGTAACTGCTATCCATTACTCCCATTTGCCTAAACTATCTTCCGTAAAATAAACTAAAGGCTAAAACGAGAATAACGCAATCGTCAGTAAATACAGTAATGCTTCTGTTAAAAAAGAAACAGAACTATGTCAAACGTCTTTTACACACATGAAAGATATAAAAGCATTGAAAAGAAGCTACAAACTTGTTGAAGGAAGCTCTTCTTTAGACAAACGGGTAATTCATTTTGTGGAACCTAACTCATACAAATAAAATCAAAGTTAGAATATGTACGTGACAAAAATACATTAAACTTCAAAAGTATATTATATTAAGAGTGGAACTACAACATACTTAGATATACTATTACTAGTTATATAAATTAAGCAATACAACTTGCACAATCAATTTATTCCATGATAATAACTAAATAATGATATCAACCATTTTCCCTGTTTTTAAATGCGATTAATTATTATTTAATCAAGTCGTTATCTATCCAATTTATGTTACTCGTTTTGTTTTCAATAAATGTTGCCCAAATAATGATATTAATTTAAAATAATTAAAATCGTACACATACAGCTTCTTTTAAAGCTAATGAACACCTTCTTCCCTTAAAATTGGTTACACCTCATATTATCGTATTATGAAAATACTTTAAATACATTTATTTATAAACAAAGCAAACCAACATCCAGCTCTCACATATACCAGAAACAACGCACTGGCTCTGCTTGATAAATCATAATTAATCTTATTTGCATCCTGTGGAAAATAACTTAAATTGAGTTCGGAAGATTTATAAACATTGATGTAAATCAAACGACATGCAACCTTTGCTATACAAATTTAAGATGAATATTATATTATGATTGTATATCATACACTAGGTCAGTATATAAAATCATAACCATATTACTGTATTATCCCCACCTTAGGAGAAGGGAAAAATTCATTGGTAAAAACATCGATTGGTCTAAATTAATACATTGCTAAACATTGTGACGATTACTAAGGTGGCGCTCATCAGTTTCTTATTTTGCATAGGGTTAGAATTTTAAAGAAAAAGAATTTCCCCAGGTGTCCTCACTGGTTATACTGGTTATTTAAAACGTACCTTCGATATCTTAGGTATTATTAAAAGACCCTTTAATTCCCTTTATTTTGGTATATGACTGAGAGTTGTAAAATGGGTTATAGAGTATACAGCTGGCCTTACTTCAAATGTGCACCTTTTAAAACCTGCTAGCTCCGCTTGGTCATTTTCACTTCCAGGATTTCAGAGGTAAATTAAAATAAAGAGCCATTAACTTTATTTACACTTTATATATTTGGTAATTAATTCATTGCACATTCAGAAGCTGTTTTTGTCTAGTCTGGCACAATTTATATTCCCGATTTTAATAACTACTAAAGATAGTGTACTTTAGACTAATTCAGGCAGATTTTGTTTAGGACAAGCGAACAGTCATTTTAGTTAGCTGTGTGGTTAGATCATTTACGATCTCTTCAAGTTCACTATCCAAAGCAATTTCAACCACAGTAAACGAAAGTAACATAGAGGTATGCCAATATTCTCTCCACTTCACCTTACACACACCACTTTCTCAAATGTTCATAATATCTGTAGAGCGCCCCTATGTCAACAAGAGAAGCATAAATTGTAGATAAATATTAATAGGTCTGGGAAGAAAATTATCGTACCAGAGTTTTCATTTCCAATATTATCTTATATGATTATTCGTTTATAAAAAAACATGTCATTATGTTCCTGCTTGCTGTTTGTTTCTTGCCGTTCTAGAATATTTATAATGTGTTTGTATCAAGTTATGGTGAGAAGAAGACTTCGTGCTTTGCCAGTAAAGAACTTGAACACTACTGAAGCAAATAATTCAACAATAAATTTAATATTAAACATCACCTGTATATTTTCATATATACATGAAAGTTTCTTGCTATAATTTGATTTCTTTTGAAACATTCGCCGAAATTAACAAGATCAGGGTTGATAAAATTGCTTTAATCGTTTGTGCAGATCAACCAATTGTCTACTAAAATAATCCCTTGTGGACTAATATCTTTTTATTACGTAAGATCTAAATGAATAAACGTGGGGCAGATTCAAAACCATTAAGAAATCTGAGGAAAGAACTCTTATGGAGACGTGTTTTTCTGATCGGTTATCATCATCAATATGTACTGGTGTGACGACAAAGGGAATTCATTCATTTCGTCTCAGAGCATCTAGATGGAATCGACATGGCGCGGTAACGTTGGTCATGACTATTTGAATAAGAAAATTCTTTGAAAAATGATAAAATAGCCTACGGTCAGATGAGTACTTATATGGAGAAAACATGTTTGAATGACGTATTTTGCATTCAGTTGTGAATACTGTGCCTGTATCAAATTGAAATTAACTGGCAACAAATGTTATCATTATTCAACAACACTTTGAGAGATGTTGTCGCCAAACAAATGCAATTCTGCTTGGCATCCTCCGTTCAGGGACATTAAAACAGTGAACATTTATGACATTTTTGGGTGAGGGGGCATTTCGCTATCTGAGATGTTGAGATTAGACCTTTGATACAAGGGTTTACATATGGTTGTATGCTATAGCAAATATGAATCCTATCTAATATGATTACTTCATCGAGGATACAAGAAGTCTCGAACTTTTTTTGCTGTGGTGTATGAATTGTTTAATGGTTTCTGTGTCGACTGTTTTCTTTAAGACACGTTTTGAATCGATACATCTAAATATCTATATCACAGTAAAAAGTGTCATTTATTTGTCATAGTTATCCACATTTTCTCATTTAATTTTGCAATATGTAAACAATCCATATTTGCCTCACCGTGAAATATTTTGCTCATTTTGAATGACTTCCGAAACTGTTCACCGTACTATATCGCTAACAAAGATGAAAATGGGGCAGAGTTATATCGGTAATGTTCTAGTGTTATTATACAAGTGGAACTTATGTTGATTGTAAGAAGTATAAAAAGTCTCTAAATAGTGAATGATAAAATATAAGTTTTGGTTGTTTCGTTGGTACACGCATGACATTTCTCTGCTTGGTTATACAAAATTTTCTATCTGCCTTTCACTTGCATAAAAAAATGAATGAGCAAGTAAAAGTACACCCAAATCCTAAAATCTAGAAATATAATCCCTTATCTTTAGTCGCAAAATAAACTCCACATTATGAACGATGTTGTCGCCATCTCGTGTTATCTGATGACATGTATGAAAGCGCATAACGTGTATACATGTAAGGAAATGTTTGTCCTAGTTACAATTGAATCTAAGCTTGAGTGTTGTCTCTTTCTAGGTATGCGAAATTTCGCTGAACACAAACATGCTGTCCAATCATCAACATTGTTGTACAATCACTTCAATTGGTCCGCTGACAAGGCTGTTGATGGCAACAAAGTTGGAAGATCTTCTCCAGATACCACCCAAACCTGTAGCGCAACAGAAGTCAAGAACGGAAACCATACCTGGGAGGTTGATATTGCCTATCCTGTGCTTGTAAATGCCATCAATGTGTATGGGAGATCTGACGGTAATATATATATATATATATATATATATATATATATATATATATATATATATATATATATATATATATATATATATATATATATATATATATATATATATATATATATTTATATATATATGTGTGTGTGTGTGTGTGTGTGTGTGTGTGTGTGTATGCAGACGACCATGGACAATGATGAAGCTATTGACCATAGTGGCCGTAAATATGGCTTGGGTGTAAAACGTTATGAGAGAGAGAGAGAGAGAGAGAGAGAGAGAGAGAGAGAACAACAGTGTGAAATGCAATATAGATTTAATGATTTGGAACAGGATTGGGAGCACAATCAGACTTTACACTCAAATTCAGATTTTGATTTTACCAGAAAGTTTACCTTTGAACCCTCTTTTCTGAAGACATAATCGGACAAAGACTCTAACGTTTGCGAAAAGTGCTGACATCTTGAAATGGCCATAGATCATTTGACTTTGTTATTGCAAAGTGTAGTTATTAGCAGAGCTTGTTATAACATGTTATAACTACTTTATTCTGCCATTGTGATTACCACAGAGGGTTTGGGAAGCTAAATTGATTAAATGGGTTGAACAAATTAATTAATGATAATGCTCAATCTGGATTTAGGAGTCTTATTTCTCAATTCGACAACAGTTTTACTTCACAATGTGCACCTCCAGAATATCATAGCAAACCAGGCTGTAGATGTGGTTATTTACTGACCTTACAACGTTTGTTTTACACCATCGAAGAGGTGACATAATCTAGATTAAATATGACTGGCATTAAATTAATGCGAATCTTTGCACCAATGTATACGTCTTTCGTTCTGTGTACGAACAGGTCATCAGTGCACTTCCTGCTTTGAATACGACATAGTAACGAGGCAGAAGCGTATTTTGGAGTGTGATAAATATTTAATCGGTTTATTAGTTATACGTTATTGGAAGTTCAAGTCGAATGTAGGTGTTGTGTATTTATTACACAATATGTTTCAGTCATATATGTACTACTTGAAGTAGACTGCTTATCAAGTTGTACAGTCGGAATTATCAAGTCCTAGTAAATGTTTTAGAAGGCTATTGTGATAAATTGAACATCCCCGTCAGTCTTGACAAAACCCAAGTAATGGTTTTACAAAACGGTGACTTTCTGCTGCAATGGAAAATGTGTCATGACATTGGAAATATCTTCAAAACTATATTGTTTATATTGGTTACTTTTTATCGGCATTTCCAGCAGGCTAATGCACCAATCATTCCAAGGACACCCTAAAGAAGCCGACCCGAGGTAGCATGGCTGTGGATAGAATCCTCAACCAATGGATTAAGAATCTGACGCTATGCGAATTGAGTTACCTCTGCTGCCTTTAAATACCTAAATTAGTGACAAACTCATTTACTGGACTCAGATACATCGACATGTAACAAATAAAAAACAAAACACATGAGAGTGAATAAATAAATGAATGATTCACGAGTATAAAGATCCCACAGATGTAAAAACAATGAAATAAATGTAAGATCAAATTTAGCATACATGTCATTTGGTGAATGAAATGGAGAAACAGTTGCAACGTAAATAGATGACGAATAAAGACAGGACATGAACAAACGATCTAAAGCAGGATCAAATTGAAACGATAATTTAAATGTTGCCATTATCAGATCACCCATGCAGGCTGAATACTTCAAATGTTCCTGATGAATTGCTGTATCTGTGAAAGTAACGCATGACTTGTTCATCTACGCAAGTGAAATGTACTAGAAGTTAGTTTTCTACTTTGTACGTCCCATTGACACTTGGACACCATTTGTAATTAGGGAGTTAACACTTGGTGGGCTATGATGTTTATTCCTATTATAAATGTCGTACACATTAAATGTCTTGAAAATAGTTACTGACAGTAAATATAAATGGCTTAAAGGCCATCGTTGTATCCATATATGTAGGTATGATTTTTATCAGTTACCAATACATTTCGCCGTTTTAACGTTCGCATTTTTTTCCCCACGTATTTGTATAACTGTTTGTATCTCTTATGTACGTAGGTTCTGGGAACTAGCATTCCTTTCGGTCGAAATAGTCATGAGTTGTACATATAAATTTATAAAAGATAAATTTAATAATACTTGAAAATATATAGACTTTGTTAATACTATTTCTTTATATTGTATACTGTAATGTTTTTTTTTTATATCCCCATATTCAGGGACTCCTGTTTGAGTTTGTCTATATTATATTCTGTCTTGTTAGTATATTCTCCTATTACATCTGCCCCCCCCACACACACACATATCAACGCTCTACTCCTTTTCCGAGGTATATTGCTTTGACATTTCTGATTCTGTTTTGTTATCAACTCAGTTCATGGCATGTAACCTTAGTACTAGAAAGTTGAGAAGGATATGCATAACTGTACAGATTGAACTGTTTTAACTCTCTACTGCAGTTTTAATATTATACATGATTTGCATGATTCACACCGCTCCGGTGGCCTAGTGGTTAGAGCGCCCGCCTCGGATGTGGGAGGTCGTGAGTTCGATCCCTGGCCGAGTCATATCAAAGACTTACAAAAATGGTACTAACAGCTGCCTCGCTTGGCGCTCGGCATAAAGAGGTTAGTGTTAGGACTGGTCGGCCTGGTGTCAGGATAATGTGACTGGGTGGGACATCATGCTACATGTCTGCGGCATGATGCCCCAGTGCTAGACATCACTATAAACTGTCACACTGCAGACATCGTAGCAATATGACTGAAACATTGCTAAAGCTACGTTAAAAATCCAAATCACACACTCACACATGCATGATTCACAGGTTTGATAGTGAGTTACTAATCGCACACACATACCTAACAAAATCATAAATATTAACCAAGCAACAATTACCAGCTTACATATCCTGTACAATTACGCAAATTATGCTGTAAACATTTTCATACCTTGCTATGTCATTACAAACTTTGAAAGGATATTGCCAACTCTTGTTTGAGGAGGATGCACATCGTAAACTTCCATGTCGGTAGTACCTATGTAGAAATATCGGTGTTATTCATTTCGAAATGAGCAAGTGATATTCTATTGGTTTCATTTATGCTCTTATTTCCAAAATAGCTTCATAAGTATGAGACGAGTTATATTAATAGGTACAAAAGAAATTACCGATGTGCCAAATACCTCTAAACAATCTTTATAACACTTGTTATGTGCAGAGATAAAACATGCGCTCATAAAATATTTATAGGAAATACAATCCGCAATCATAGGGACAATGAGTCCGTCTCTCTTTCAACTGAGCCAACTGATATATATATATATATATATATATATATATATATATATATATATATATATATATATATATATATATATATAACGGAGGAAATACAGAAATATTTGGATCTAGATAAGTTCCTTGTCGCTTGAAGAAACAACTTGCATCCACAAAACAAACACAACATTTACGTAGTTTTCCAGACTCGTCCATGTTTTAATGAAGGAATAAATAATTGAAAACCGATCATAAAATGGCTAAATACAAGTGTATTTTGCGATGCTAAGACCAACATAGTTCTAAAAACTCAAAAGTGGAATGACAGGATCTATAATAGTGTGATGTTAGAATCTTCTGCACAGTTAACCAATTGTATGTATGTATATATATATATATATATATATATATATATATATATATATATATATATATATATATATATATATATATATATATATATATATATATATATGTTTCCTTCTTTTTTTCTTGTTCTTGTAGGTGATCAACTTTCTGGTTTTCAACTATTTATTGGCAATGATTCAAATTCATGGTCATCCGGCCGACCATTAACGGGAATATCCTCAGCCTCAGAATACAATGTACACCGATTTCAAGCTAATTATTCCTTGGTCCGTTTCATCTCAGTGATCAGGATAAACAGCGACATACTTACTCTGTGTGAGATTGAGGTCAATGGTGGTAAGGTATCCCATAAAGTTACAAATAATTTCTTAACTTATAATTTGACTCACTGACGGAACCGAAGATGAACCATCTTAAAATATAACAATCATTTGTGAAACATGAGGGAGAAAAATATAAGATTTACAGATATTATGTCCATTCAAATTTATTCACGTTTTTAATTTCGAAACAAAAGGACTTAGCATATCATTGATTATATTAAGTTCAGAGCTGCCGCAATATAAGATCACACTTTTTTTAAATTCACGGCATACGCAGTTATATGTGACGATTTCTTCAAGTGTGATGTAAGTGCACATTATATAGGTACAATTTGGTTATCTCCATAAATGTAGAATCAAAATGATATTTTTATTGAACATACTGAGCAAAAATTAACTTCAGAATAATTAAGGAAAATGTGATGCATTTAAGCCATAATTGACTACTCTTTATATCACGTTCAATGCAATCGGGACAATGGGGATAGAATTTCATATCCGACTTCGCTGGTTTTCGAAGATGAAAAGGCTGAAAATCGTTGCGATTTCATTCGTTTTTCTTGTTTGCGAAATTTGATGAACGGAGACAACACAGCTAGTTATATATGTTTCTATGTAGCATGTATCTGAGGTCTTAGAATTCTTTAATATTGTTGGAAGGAACTTTATTTTGGGTTAAACTGCATAATGTGCAAATTATTAGCATTAAGTGTACTTCTGCATTTAGAATGCCCTGACGGTGCATACTCTGATTTCTGTAATCAAACATGTGGAAGCTGCTACGAAGGTCACCCATGTAACAAAACTACGGGAGAGTGTCTAGAAGGATGCAACAAGGGATGGAGTGGTGTTCATTGTGACCAAGGTAGTTAGACGTTTTTATTTTAATTGTATTTCATCCGGTAATTTGATGGAGAACCATACCATGACAGTCATTAAATATGCATCTAACGCAGTAAACATCATCTAGAAGAAATACAAGTAAAACGTTGTATGAGTAAATACATGGGTAAACATTTAACAGTGTCTGATATATTTATGTAGATATCACTATATGTAGCAAAAAGGAAAAACATAATGTCGAGAAGAAAAGAAATAATGACTGTGCACAAATAAAACGCTTAAGAAAACAAAATTGGATCTAGAACCCAAACAATGAGGGCTGTTCACTCACATCTACATCTTCGTTTCTGTATCCTGTTCGTAAGTTATCATCAAGTTGCAATTACTAGCAGTTATTATGATCACTGTCATATCATGCAATATTTTAACGAATCTGATTTAAAAAAGCAAACAAAAGCCGAACAAAACAACAGCACAACATACACTATGTGGTGTTAGGTACATAATTATTTGCTAATGTGATATATTTATTGTAAATTGCAATATCCATTATGATCTTCAGTCCTCTAATATCAGCTTTGGTTTTTATATAGTTTTGAAGACAAAGTCATTATTTAATATAACTGCAAACTCAGTATAATCGCTTTTGTAACTGATAAGAAACATCCATAAGAGTGCTTAAATTATATTCGTTTTGAATAAAATGAGTATCTTGTCAAACTATCTGGAGTATTTATTTTTGTAGTCTTGATTTGTTTTCTTTATTACATACGTGGTGGCCATTCAGGAATCAAAATTTAAATTTCTTATGCATATTCAATTGATTCATGCTGAGAGTTGATACTACGAACATGAATATTTGCAAATCACTGACTTTAACAAAGAAAAGAAGAAACCTTTTCGTGGCTGTTTTGGGTTTAACGACCTTTTCAGCGAGTGACAGGCTTTTTATTGCGGCAACTATAACTAGCGGAGGAAGAGCCAGGGAAAACCCTGGTTGGAACTACCGACCACGGAAAGATACTGGCAAGCTTTCTCACATAGCCACACTGGCCAAATTTGAGACTCGAACCCACGAGGACAAAGATAATATGACATTGATTGGTAAAGTCGAACACTTTAGACGAATCTGGCACCCGGGACCCCGAAAGAAGTAGAAACAACTTGAGAGGGAGAGAGTATATACAAACACTATAACTCCGGTATCTTTCAGAGAAGTGCTACGACCTGAAGTATTTGGAAAAGAAATTATAAATTGTACGGTGCTTTACATATGTACTCGTTGGTGTTTGTTTAATCAACAAAACAGTATGAATCAAGAAACATGTGGTTGTCCCAAACAGTGTGCATAACCTTTATGAATAATGTTCCAACATTTTTACGTCTGTTTGCCCATTCGAAGGTATGATGTCATGCATAAACATAGAAAAAATAAAGAACATTATTGCACACAGGTATGCTCATGCGCATACAACTGCAGTTAAATGGACACATATTATATTTAAAACGTTGCAATGAATTAATTAATAACATATGAACAAACATTCTCTGGCCGATATAAATGAAAATAAATACATACGTTTTATTTTCGCTCCCACCAGATAAGGTCAGTATTACTAGGTTGACTATATAAAATGGAGTTCAACACGGACATTATACTCTAGTAACTGTGTATATCAACAGTATATCTGCTGATGTAGTATAAAATTTTAGAGACATCGTACCATGCACACATACAGTAATGTATATAGAAATACAACTAATACCATACAAACCAGACTAAACGTTAGGGAAACCGATATTTCGTTCTAAGAATATTGAACTACAACTATTTCCACATAACGCAGCTAAATTATGAAAACAGTACTCATTTATATTAATGCATTAAGCAAAGGAACGTAAGTAAAGATATATTTTGGTCTCCCCTCTTTAATGTGCAAAACATATTTGTAATTTAACGAGAAAACAATTGTACCTGGGTATTTTCGCTACATTTCACTGTTTAATATATACCTAAGTTGCATAAATCTAAATCCAAGTTATGCAGGCTGCATATACACATGTACCATACTAAACCAGGAACAACAGCTATTATTGCATAAAATAAAATAACAATGAATATATGCATGCCTTAGCTATTAACGGGACATAGTCGCACAAACAGCAACATAGTAATGGTCAGTAATAAAGTTCAAAATGTGTTTCAAATGAAACGCACATATATATTTATGTATGTCTGTAAATATGTATGCATGTATTTATCCTCTGGGCACCATATTTTGCTGGCATATTTGTAGTTCTGAAAGAATTCCTTTTACACTGAGTAATATAAGTAGTTTTCCTAAACCGTGTTTGCATGATAGCGTTATAATGCAGGACAATATGCAAAGTTGAATTGTGCTATATCACAGTCCTTGCCCCTTTCTTCCTATCCCGTTTAGATTTGGGTCATTCTTCGGTCAATAGTAGCATGTATAAGTCTTGCTTTCTAATTCTCACTTTTCAGCTTTTCAATCTTGCTACTGTATATCTCTCTTGCAGGTCTAATATTTTTTCGCAGTCATTGACATTACATTCATGCCATGTTGAAGAACGCTTGTGTGAAAACAGCTCCCTCTGAATATTATTGAAACTTAATAATCATAAGATCAAGACTATTTCAAACATAACAAAAGGATTTATGTTACTTGAAACAGCTTAAAGTAACCATAACCTGTAAATTAGTGAAGATATTTGCACACATTCGTCTTTGAGTATCACGTTTATTATTAATTGGGTGCATTAGTTTGTGTTCTTAGTCAACTTCTTCATTTTCTATACTAATTTCTAAAAGCAAAATGAAACAGTTAAATCATTTTTATTAATTATCTGCAGTGACGTTTTTATCTTGTAATTATTAACTGATTAGAATGATGAATGATAAGCGAAATTTCTACGTAATTAGCTTTTCAAAGAAATTTAAAAATAAAAGAAACTGTTGCAAGGGTTACGATTGATTTTGTCTTGTTCCTTACTTTTTATGTGATGTTAGACATATTAAAAGGTACCATTAGTCTTGATGTTAAATAGTTAGTTAACATTTATCTAAAAGAAACGTATAGTATGCGCTATTCAAGCGTTTTTGTTTCTGGTTTTTGTTTGTAATGTTTTGAATATATTGACTAATCCATTTCCTGTATGTTGGTTTAAGTCCATATTCGTCCAAATCAGCAAATAAATTACCTTTTGCCATCTATGTTCTCAAAAAAGGCGGAGTTAAGCTTGTGCTTGTGAAAATACTAGTCTTTTCCCAGACGAATTAATTATGACGCGAAGTTTCCAACACTAGCATCGAATATTTTTAGTCTTGATTTCGATTCTCCAAGCCGGAGTGTGTCCACTCTTCCTAATAAAATACAATCTGGGCAAGGTAATGGGCGTTTTGTCTTCTGACGTGGCGATAGGTGAATTATGTACAGTGAACTTGGTGAAGCAATCGGAATATAGTAATGTGAAGAGTTTATAGTGTGGATTTACTTGGCACTAAATGCTCATATAAATTAAAAAGGTATTCTCTTTCACTCTCACGTGGATCAGAATATATTTTTTGTTTTCACTCGTCACTGCATCTAACCAAATTCTAGCCCACATTTAGTGCTTACCTTCCATTACAACCGCTTTTGTATTATTAGCTGTATGAAAAGAAAAGTTAAGACATGAAACAAATATTACACAACGATTTGTATGGGCATTTTAGCGTTCGCATGAAATATATCGAACTTTATCCCATTTTGTATGAGTAATGCTTTTTTGTGTGGATGAAATATCATCTTATGCTGTCCCACTTGATATGTGCAATTTTATGGTTGTATTAGTAAACATCACACCATCTTTCTTTGATGTGTAATAGCAAGTTTGTATGAAAAAGGAAAGGTTGTCTCCAAAACTCATAAAGCGTTCAAACAGGGATTGTATGGACGATATTTACTGTTCGTTTCCTATCATTATCTTCAGAATAGAGACAAAAACGTATTTGGATCCAAACACTTATGCTAACACTGTAGTTCGGCAATTGCAAACCATGCTTTATAGTTTTGACAGGTCTTCTAATGTAAGAATGAGTCGTATTTTGAAAATATTTACTAAATCTGATTAATAAAAACCGAAAATGTTTCTGTGAAATTAGGGCACCAAATAGTACATCGACTGTAGAATAGCGACGGTGGCGGAATTTATATTTTAAATAGGTTATTGTGCAACTTTTGTTATATAAATGATGCAAAGAATGATGGAGATGGTGTGTTGTTGGTATTTGAATAGTTTGTTTTTGTGCGCATATAAAATAGCATTTACAAAGGTTATTTTACAAGAACTATAATACTGCAATGTTACGTATCCTGCTTCAAAGTACAAGTTGATATATTAGAAAATATGCACAAGTAATAACTGACATAATGTTTCCTCTGAAAACCTAAGGTTCGTGTCAATTATCGCCCACTAATCACGTACAGGATTATATACGTTCGTATAATTGACGTGGCTGCTCCATACACATTTGGTCGCTAATTATATTCCGTATATACGTCATATATCAATATTTAACTGACCCGAGTGTAACAAAGTTGAGTCAAGTTGAATCTGCAGTCCATTATTAAGGTCGTTATTATCCACGATGTTTCTGTTTGAAACACTGCATTAGGCAACATTGTTTGAGGAAAATGCTAAAACGTATTATTTTATGATAGAAATGGTACGTACTAGGCAGCCTCTGTAAATCCAGGATTGAACTAATTCGTGTTTGAAATAAAAGATTAAATAAGGATCACTATAAAATCCAGATAAAAGAAACAAGTGTTTTACCATTCAATGCGTTATCGTACAAATATACTCTTAGAATGCGAGAAACGAAATAATTGACTACACATACAGTGGTACAACTGCATGTGTTTGAGTTGCTCTCTCAGTAGCCGAACGATTTCCAAAGCTTATGCTATTGACGGATTGCCATTACATTTATTGATTTGTTCTTTTTCACAAGATTATATCACGATTGCATACATTGTAACATTCATTGTGTTTTCATGTCGATATATTTATTCATACTATGAAAAAGTTTTCAATTTATTTTGTTTTATTTGCCGCCGAAATAATAATTGATACAATTTTATATAATGAAATGGAGGTACTCCAGTGTTAAAATCTTCAAGTGTCTATTCTCGTAAATTATATATATATATATATATATATATATATATATATATATATATATATATATATATATATATATATATATATATCTTGTTTTAATCAATCGTAAAAGCTGAGGTTTCTTGTTAGTGAGGGAGACAAAAAGCGAAAGCAGGCAATTGTTGCGTAAGCTAAATTTTACTCTACGGGATAACTTAATAAGAAAGACTGAATTATCAATACGAATGTGTCAAGTATACTTAGCGTCGAGAATATGTCTAAAGTATATGAAAGAAGATCCATATCGTTTCTGAAATGCCTTTTATTCGTACTCCATTTCTCTAAGAATGCGAAAACGGAACATACGGCCTCGGATGCAATGAAACCTGTGGCATGTGTTTGAATGGCAACAGCAGTTGTTCAAGGACAAACGGATTATGCAAGGACGGCTGCGAACCTGGATGGCGGGAAGAAACATGCAAACAAGGTATACCATCTTATGTCATTAAATACAGTAATGCAATTGAACAAGCTGTATTTGAACATCATGTGGATTCCTGTTGTTTCTAATTACAACTAATGAATCAAACTGGTTTTGTCTGTTTATGAGCCCATTTATCCAGGCCTCTCATAGGTTTAACAATCCACTGTACATTAGTTAGCTGTATATGTAAATTTGGTCTGAAACAATCAATTTTTGACTGCAATAAAATCGATCTATTATGATGACGTTTCATGAATATTGTGGTGTTGTCACATAAAGTTTGTTTTCTTTAATGCCATACGATGCTATTCAGACTGCTTACGGCGCAATGATCATTTTATTATATATTCTACATCTTCCGTCGAAAGAGTTTTAGATTCAGCTTGTTCCCTTGTCGGAGAAAGAATCGCATAATTTGCGATATAAGATACATTTTTATTGATTCATAATCACCCAAATGCCACCAATAATATGTTGACCCCTCCAAATCCACCTCCCAATATCATCCTACACGTTTTACCATATTGACCCCTATAACAACTAGTGGTTACAACGTCTGATTTTACATTAATTAAACACAGATAAGGTGTATAAGTGATTAAATTGTTATGCAACCTAGTTTTGGGTTACATTATTTAAACTTTTAAGAAGAGTCGCTCTGGAGAGTGGATGGATCGGTGTCTAGCAAATCACATTATATTAATGTTTTACATGCAGTGTATATTTCACATTCATCCATCTTTAGGAAATACAATGAGTAACAGTGAGTATACAATGTGAGCATATATTATATCGTATACATTGACCTGTGTACTAGATATCTTCTCATTCATTCCCCAGTCCTTCTTCAGTCATCTTCCTCCTGATATCACTGCAACATGCTACCATATGCGCATATCTTAATAATTATTTTGTTTCTAAAAGAAAGAGTAGGGCAAAATCCTGGATAATTTTGATATTTATAAATCCGGCCAGATGGCGACCTATGGATTGAAAAAGAAGACATATCCTGGAAAAAGAGAACGCATGGCAACCCTAACTGGCATTTTGAAACTATAATCTCAATCACCGGGAGGAGGAACAAAGTAATTTGGGCAGGGATGTGCTTGCTATTGTCCCAAAAAGAAAATCAGTCATGAAGGAGAGTATTCCAAATTTCCCGTGCCAATGGTTTCCGTAGTCAGTTGCTACTTTTAGGTAATATTAGTCCAGTCAATAAAAAGAAGCTGATTGTAAAATATTTATTCTAATGCAAACATATACAAGTCAGGGCGTATATAACAAAGAATCTATTTTTACCTCATAATGTGTTGATTAAACAACAAAGCCTCAGCAGTAACCAGAGATAATTATAGCCCCATTCATCTAAACAATGAATCCAATCATGTAGTCAGAAAGGTAGATAACTGAACTATTTATATACCTACTAGCTCATCCCAAACTAATTTGATATAATACTGAACTTCCGATGATTTCTAACTCTGCTGGCCGCGTAGCACGTGCCCAAAGTATATAGGGCGTCGGTTTAGCTGGTTCATTAAGGCTAGACAGCGATACTGTCAATGTAGAAAACCGGTTCGCTCACATTCCTGCAGTGCAAAGACTCGTGCATATTGTTTACAAACAAAATGTCCGATCTTAGTTATACATAGAATTGGAATGATTTTTGTGGAAAGTCAAGATTGAAGAATGTTGTTCTATTTCACTTTTACATATTGTTTTAGGGTACAATTCCCTTTGACATGATATTTAAAACTATTCCGGTTGTATTATCAATCTGTAAAAGTTTGTGAAGGTCTATTTTAGTGGTCCTAAAAGCTGTAGCAATAATTTGTGAGCTTGAATGAATATGACTGTGTCATTAGAGGCTTCAAAATGGTCCATTGGTCGCGATTGGCCACCCAAGCTACCTTTAAATCAGTTTGAATTGAGATATTATTTTTTAACGTTGATAACAAGACGTCTTATACTATTGATACATAAATTTGCAGTGAAATCAAGTATGAGCATGCATCGAGAGTATTATTTGAATTGTGGCACCAATAGGCTCCAACAACGTTAAAATACAATAAAACCTCATAAAATACTATCTATGAATTTAAGAAGAAAAGAACGATGCATGTTAATTGAACAATGTATATGATTTAATTTAGGAGGTAAATTCATTTCAGGTATTAGTTTGCAGTATTCCTTATCAAGATACTATTCTGCGGAAAATTAATCCGAAGAAACAAACCACGCGTTCTGCAATAATGTACAAGGTTTCATTTTGGCAATGACAAGTTATGCAACGAAAATGGATAACGTGCGTTGAGCCTAGTCTGAATATTTGTGATCCCATCCTTATTTACAATAATTATATTTGATTTAATAAATAAGAACTAAAGTGGCAGTTCGGCATTTGAACACCATGCTTTATAGTTTTGACAGGTCTTCTAATGTAAGAATGAGTCGTATTTTGAAAATATTTACTTAATCTAATTAATAAAATCCCAAAATGTTTCTGTGAATTTAGGGCACCAAATAGTACATCGACTGTCGAATAGCGAAGTTGGTGGAATTTATATTTTAAGTAGGGTATTGTGCAACTTCTGTTATAGAACTGATGCAAAGACTGATGGAGATGGTGTGTTGTTGGTATTTGAATAATAGATTGCTTCAGTGCGCAGAGGAAACAACATTTACAAAGGTTATTTTACAAACACTATAATACTGCCGTGTTACGTGTTCTGCTTCAAAGTACAAGTTGATATATTGGCAAATATGTACAAGTAATAATTGACATAATGTTTCCTTTGAAAACCTGAGGTTCGTATCATTTATCGCCCACTAATCACGTACAGGATTATATACGTTCGTATAATTGACGTGGCTGCTCCATAAACATTTGGTCGCTAATTATATTCTGTATATACATCATATATCCATATTTAATTGACCCAAGTGTAACAAAGTTGAGTCAAGTTGAATCTACAGCCCATTATTAAGGTCGTTATTATCCACGATGTTTCTATTTGAAACGCTACATTATGCAACATTGTTTGAGGAAAATGCAATAACGTTTTATTTTATGATAGAAATGCCACAAATATTCTCTAAGAATGCGAGCAAGGAACTAATTGACTACACATAAGTGATACATCTGCATGTGTTTGAGTTGCTCTCACAGTAGCCGAACGATTTGCAAAGCTTATGCTATTGACGGATTGCCATTACATTTATTGTTTTGTTCTTATTCATAAGATTATATCACAACTGCATACAATGTAATTTTCATTGTGTCTTCATGTCGATATATTTATTCATAATATGAAAGAGTTTTCAATTTATTATGTTTTATTTGCCGCGGAAATAATAATTGATACAATTTTAGATAATGAAATGGAGGTACTCCAGTGTAAAAATCTTCAAGTGTCTATTCTCGTAACTTATGTATATTATATATATATATATATATATATATATATATATATATATATATATATATATATATATATATATATATATATATATATATAGTTTTAATCAATCTTTAAAGCTGAGGTTTCTTGTTAGTGAGGGAGATAAAAAGCGAAAGCAGGCAACTGTTACGTAAGCTAAACTTTACTCTACGGGATAACTTAATAAGAAAGACTGAATTATCAATACGAATGTGTCAAGTATACTTAGCGTCGAGAATATGTCTAAAGTATATGAAAGAAGATCCATATCGTTTCTGAAATGCCTTTTATTCGTACTCCATTTGTCTAAGAATGCGAAAACGGAACATATGGCCTCGGATGCAATGAAACCTGTGGCATGTGTTTGAATGGCAACAACAGTTGTTCAAGGACAAACGGATTATGCAAGGACGGCTGCGAACCTGGATGGCGGGAAGAAACATGCAAACAAGGTATACCATCTTATGTCATTAAATACAGTAATGCAATTGAACAAGCTGTATTTGAACATCATGTGGATTCCTGTTGTTTCTAAACACAACTAATGAATCAAACTGGTTTTGTCTGTTTATGAGCCCATTTATCCAGGCCTCTCATAGGTTTAACAATCCACTATACATTAGTTAGCTGTATATGTAAATTTGGTCTGAAACAATCAATGGTTGACTGCAATAAAATCGATCTATTATGATGACGTTTCATGAATATTGTGATGTGTTGTCACATAAAGTTTGTTTTCTTTAATGCCATACGATGCTATTCAGACTGCATACGGCGCAATGATCATTTTAGTGTATATTCTACATCTTCCGTCGAAAGAGTTTTAGATTCAGCTTGTTCCCTTGTCGGAGAAAGAATCGCATAATTTGCGATATAAGATACATTTTTATTGATTCATAATCACCCAAATGCGACCAATAATATGTTGACCCCTCCAAATCCACCTCCCCATATCATCCTACACGTTTTACCATATTGACCCCTATAACAACTAGTGGTTACAACGTCTGATTTTACATTAATTAAACACAGATAAGGTGTATAAGTGATTACATTTTTATGTAACCTAGCTTTGGGTTACATTATTTAAACTTTTAAGAAGAGTCACTCTGGAGAGTGGATGGATCGGTGTCTAGCAACTCACATTATATTAATGTTTTACATGCAGTGTATGTTTCACATTCATCCATCTTTAGGAAATACAATGAGTAACAGTGAGTATACAATGTGAGCATATATTATATAGTATACATTGACCTGTGTACTAGATATCTTCTCATTCATTCCCCAGTCCTTCTTCAGTCATCTTCCTCCTGATGTGCCCATGCACAATTATTGTCACTGCAACATACTACCATATGCGCATATCTTAATAGTTATTTTGTTTCTAAAAGAAAGAGTAGGACAAAATGCTGGATATTTTTTGATATTGATAAATCCGGCCAGATGGCGACCTCTGAATCGAAAAGGAAGACATATCCTGGAAAAAAGAGAACGCATGGCAACCCTAACTGGCATTTTGAAAGTATAATCTCAATCACCGGGAGGAGGAACAAAGTAATTTGGGCAGGGATGTGCTTGCTATTGTCCCAAAAAGAAAATCAATCAGGAAGGAGAGTATTCCTAATTTCCCGTGCCAATGGTTTCTGTAGTCAGTTGCTACTTTTAGATAATAGTAGTCGAGTCAATAAAAAGAAGCTGATTGTAAAATATTTATTCTAATGGAAACATATACATGTCAGGGCGTATATATCAAAGAATCTATTTTTACCTCATAATGTGTTGATTATACAACAAAGCCTCAGCAGTAAACAGAGAAAATTATAGCCCCATTCATCTAAACAATGAATCCAATCATGTAGGCAGAAAGGTAGATAACTGAACCTATTTATATACCTACTAGCTCATCCCAAAATAATTTGGTATAATAATGAACTTCCGATGATTTCTAACTCTGCCGGCCGCGTAGCACATGACCCAAAATATATAGGGCGTCGGTTTAGCTGGTTCATTAAGGTTAGACAGCGATACCGTCAATGTAGAAAAAACGGTTCGGTCACATTCTTGCATGCAGTGCAAAGACTCGTGCATATTGTTTACAAAAAACATATCCGATCTTAATTATACATAGAGGTGGAATGATTTTTGGGAAAAGTCAAGATTGAAGAATGTTGTTCTATTTCACTTTTACATATTGCTTTAGGGTACATTTCTCTTTGACATGATATTTAAAACTATTCCGTTTGTATTATCAATCTGTAAAAGTTTGTGAAGGTCTATTTTAGTGGTCCTAAAAGCTGTAGTAATAATTTGTGAGCTTGAATGAATATGACTGTGTCATTAATGGCTTCAAAATGGTCCATTGGTCGCGATTGGCGACCCAAGCTACCCTCAAATCATTTTGAATTGAAATATTATTTTTTAACGTTGAAATCAAGACGTCTTATACTATTGATACATACATTTACAATGAAATCAAACATGAGCATGCATCGATATTATTATTTGAATTTTAGCACCAATAGGCTCCCACAACGTTAAAATACAATAAAACCTCATAAAATACTATCCATGAATTTAAGAAGAAAAGAACGATGCATGTTAATTGAACAATGTATATGATTTACGTTTCGGAGGAAAATTCATTTCAGGTATTAGTTCGCAGTATTCCTTAGATTTATATCAAGAGATACAGTCATGGACGCAGCTATTGTTACAATGACGTAAAGGAAACACATGGTTATGGTTGCAACGAAACCTGTAGCAAATGACTCTACGGTAGGGAAAGTGGCATAAAGTTCATCCACGACATATAGGTAGCAAAATCATACTGGGGAACAAGCAAATCTATATAATCATTCTCAAAGTATAATGTTTTTTCTTATATGAAGTCAAAATACATATAAATGTAAATTCGTCAGAAAGCTTTCTTTCTACCCAGCAATATCAATAAGATCTTTAAGCGGGATAATTATTCCCTTTCAGTAAATAATATTGGTAGGTAGTTGGCTTATCATTAGAAGAATGTATATTAGTCTTGTAACAGGTTAAACTCCCAAAACGTACCTATATAGGAAAATTTTGTTTTGCTTTCATTTGATGCCGCTATCGCTGTTCTATCAATTATGCAAATTTCTTGAGCGTTTGCAACGCTGCTTGCAACAAAAGCGTTGCTCTGTCAGGACTTAAACGTTCTAGTATGCAAACAATACTCATTAATAATTAAAAATAGCAAAGTCGGCAGAGATTTTCTTTCAGAAAAAGTTCCGTTTATTTTAAAATGCTGTTTTGTATTTCTTTTCAGAATGTAAGAACGGAACATACGGCTACGGATGCAACGAAACATGTGGCATGTGTCAGGGTGGCAACAATAGTTGCTCAATAACGGAAGGAACGTGCGCTATCGGTTGTAAAGCTGGATGGTGGGGAGTAACATGCAAACTAGGTAGATCACACACACACACAGATATATATATATATATATATATATATATATATATATATATATATATATATATATATATATATATATATATATATATATATATATATATAAAGATACTATTCTGCGGAAAATTAATCCGAAGAAACAAACCATGCGTTCTGCAATAATGTACAATGTTTCATTTTGACTGCTTGGCAATGACAAGTTATGCAACGAAAATGGATAACGTGCGTTGAGCCTAGTCTGAATAGTTGTGATCCCATCCTTATTTACAATAATTATATTTGGTTTAATAAATAAGAACTAAAGTGGCAGTTCGGCATTTGAACACCATGCTTTATAGTTTTGACAGGTCTTCTAATGTAAGAATGAGTCGTATTTTGAAAATATTTACTTAATCTAATTAATAAAATCCCAAAATGTTTCTGTGAATTTAGGGCACCAAATAGTACATCGACTGTCGAATAGCGAAGGTGGCGGAATTTATATTTTAAGTAGGGGATTGTGCAACTTCTGTTAAAGAACTGATGCAAAGACTGATGGAGATGGTGTGTTGTTGGTATTTCAATAGATTGCTTCAGTGCGCAGAGGAAACAACATTTACAAAGGTTATTTTACAAACACTATAATACTGCAGTGTTACGTGTCCTGCTTCAAAGTACAAGTTGATATATTGGAAAATATGTACAAGTAATAATTGACATAATGTTTCCTTTGAAAACCTAAGGTTCGTATCATTTATCGCCCACTAATCACGTACAGGATTATATACGGTCGTATAATTGACGTGGCTGCTCCATACACATTTGGTCGCTAATTATATTCTGTATATACATCATATATCCATATTTAATTGACCCAAGTGTAACAAAGTTGAGTCAAGTTGAATCTACAGGCCATTATTAAGGTCGTTATTATCCACGATGTTTCTATTTGAAACACTATATTATGCAACATTGTTTGAGGAAAATGCAATAACGTTTTATTTTATGATAGAAATGCCACAAATATTCTCTAAGAATGCGAGAAAGGAACTAACTGACTACTCATACAGTGATACATCTGCATGTGTTTGAGTTGCTCTCTCAATAGCCGAACGATTTGCAAAGCTTATGCTATTGACGGATTGCCATTACATTTATTGTTTTGTTCTTATTCATAAGATTATATCACAACTGCATACAATGTAATTTTCATTGTGTCTTCATGTCGATATATTTATTCATAATATGAAAGAGTTTTCAATTTATTATGTTTTATTTGCCGCGGAAATAATAATTGATACAATTTTAGATAATGAAATGGAGGTACTCCAGTGTTAAAATCTTCAAGTGTTTATTCTCGTAACTTATGTATATATATATATATATATATATATATATATATATATATATATATATATTGTTTCAATGAATCGTTAAAGCTGAGGTTTCTTGTTAGTGAGGGAGATAAAAAGCGAAAGCAGGCAACTGTTACGTAAGCTAAATTTTACTCTACGGGATAACTTAATAAGAAAGACTGAATTATCAATACGAATGTGTCAAGTATACTTAGCGTCGAGAATATGTCTAAAGTATATGAAAGAAGATCCATATCGTTTCTGAAATGCCTTTTATTCGTACTCCATTTGTCTAAGAATGCAAAAACGGAACATACGGCCTCGGATGCAATGAAACCTGTGGCATGTGTTTGAATGGCAACAACAGTTGTTCAAGGAGAAACGGATTATGCAAGGATGGCTGCGAACCTGGATGGCGGGAAGAAACATGTAAACAAGGTATACCATCTTATGTCATTAAATACAGTAATGCAATTGAACAAGCTGTATTTGAACATCATATGGATTCCTGTTGTTTCTAAACACAACTAATGAATCAAACTGGTTTTGTCTGTTTGTGAGCCCATTTATCCAGGTCTCTCATAGGTTTAACAATCCACTATACATTAGTTAGCTGTATATGTAAATTTGGTCTGAAACAATCAATGGTTGACTGCAATAAAATCGATCTATTATGATGACGTTTCATGAATATTGTGATGTGTTGTCACATAAAGTTTGTTTTCTTTAACGCCATACGATGATATTCAGACTGCATACGGCGCAATGATCATTTTAGTATATATTCTACATCTTCTGTCGAAAGAGTTTTAGGTTCAGCTTGTTCCCTTTTCGGAGAAAGAATCGCATAATTTGCGATATAAGATACATTTTTATTGATTCATAATCACCCAAATGCGACCAATAATATGTTGACCCCTCCAAATCCACCTCCCCATATCATCCTACACGTTTTACCATATTGACCCCTATAACAACTAGTGGTTACAACGTCTAATTTTACATTAATTAAACACAGATAAGGTGTATAAGTGATTACATTTTTATGTAACCTAGCTTTGGGTTACATTATTTAAACTTTTAAGAAGAGTCACTCTGGAGAGTGGATGGATCGGTGTCTAGCAACTCACATTATATTAATGTTTTACATGCAGTGTATATTTCACATTCATCCATCTTTAGGAAATACAATGAGTAACAGTGAGTATACAATGTGAACATATATTATATCGTATAGATTGACCTGTGTACTAGATATCTTCTCATTCATTCCCCAGTCCTTCTTCAGTCGTCTTCCTCCTGATGTGCCCATGCACAATTGTTATCACTGCAACATACTACCATATGCGCATATCTTAATAGTTATTTTGTTTTTAAAAGAAAGAGTAGGGCAAAATCCTGGATAATTTTGATATTGATAAATCCGGCCAGATGGCGACCTATGGATTGAAAAAGAAGACATATCCTGGAAAAAGAGAACGCATGGCAACCCTAACTGGCATTTTGAAAGTATAATCTCAATCACCGGGAGGAGGAACAAAGTAATTTGGGCAGGGATGTGCTTGCTATAGTCCCAAAAAGAAAATCAGTCATGAAGGAGAGTATTCCAAATTTCCCGTGCCAATGGTTTCCGTAGTTAGTTGCTACTTTTAGATAATATTAGTCCAGTCAATAAAAAGAAGCTGATTGTAAAATATTTATTCTAATGGAAACATATACATGTCAGGGCGTATATATCAAAGAATCTATTTTTACCTCATAATGTGTTGATTAAACAACAAAGCATCAGCAGTAACCAGAGATAATTATAGCCCCATTCATCTAAACAATGAATCCAATCATGTAGTCAGAAAGGTAGATAACTGAACTATTTATATACCTACTAGCTCATCCCAAAATAATTTGATATAATACTGAACTTCCGATGATTTCTAACTCTGCTGGCCGCGTAGCACGTGACCAAAGTATATAGGGCGTCGGTTTAGCTGGTTCATTAAGGCTAGACAGCGATACTGTCAATGTAGAAAACCGGTTCGCTCACATTCCTGCAGTGCAAAGACTCGTGCGTATTGTTTACAAACAAAATGTCCGATCTGAGTTATACATAGAATTGGAATGATTTTTGTGGAAAGTCAAGATTGAAGAATGTTGTTCTATTTCACTTTTACATATTGCTTTAGGGTACAATTCCCTTTGACATGATATTTAAAACTATTCCGGTTGTATTATCAATCTGTAAAAGTTCGTGAAGGTCTATTTTAGTGGTCCTAAAAGCTGTAGCAATAATTTGTGAGCTTGAATGAATATGACTGTGTCATTAGAGGCTTCAAAATGGTCCATTGGTCGCGATTGGCAACCCAAGCTACCTTTAAATCATTTTGAATTGAGATATTATTTTTTAACGTTGATAACAAGACGTCTTATACTATTGATACATAAATTTGCAGTGAAATCAAGTATGAGCATGCATCGAGAGTATTATTTGAATTGTGGCACCAATAGGCTCCAACAACGTTAAAATACAATAAAACCTCATAAAATACTATCTATGAATTTAAGAAGAAAAGAACGATGCATGTTAATTGAACAATGTATATGATTTACATTTCGGAGGTAAATTCATTTCAGGTATTAGTCTGCAGTATTCCTTATCAAGATACTATTCTGCGGAAAATTAATCCGAAGAAACAAACCACGCGTTCTGCAATAATGTACAAGGTTTCATTTTGACTGCTTGGCAATGACAAGTTATGCAACGAAAATGGATAACGTGCGTTGAGCCTAGTCTGAATAGTTGTGATCCCATCCTTATTTACAATAATTATATTTGATTTAATAAATAAGAACTAAAGTGGCAGTTCGGCATTTGAACACCATGCTTTATAGTTTTGACAGGTCTTCTAATGTAAGAATGAGTCGTATTTTGAAAATATTTACTTAATCTAATTAATAAAATCCCAAAATGTTTCTGTGAATTTAGGGTACCAAATAGTACATCGACTGTCGAATAGCGAAGGTGGTGGAATTTATATTTTAAGTAGGGGATTGTGCAACTTCTGTTATGGAACTGATGCAAAGACTGATGGAGATGGTGTGTTGTTGGTATTTCAATAGATTGCTTCAGTGCGCAGAGGAAACAACATTTACAAAGGTTATTTTACAAACACTATAATACTGCAGTGTTACGTGTCCTGCTTCAAAGTACAAGTTGATATATTGGCAAATATGTACAAGTAATAATTGACATAATGTTTCCTTTGAAAACCTAAGGTTCGTATCATTTAGCGCCCACTAATCACGTACAGGATTATATACGGTCGTATAATTGACGTGGCTGCTCCATAAACATTTGGTCGCTAATTATATTCTGTATATACATCATATATCCATATTTAATTGACCCAAGTGTAACAAAGTTGAGTCAAGTTGAATCTACAGCCCATTATTAAGGTCGTTATTATCCACGATGTTTCTATTTGAAACACTACATTATGCAACATTGTTTGAGGAAAATGCAATAACGTTTTATTTTATGATAGAAATGCCACAAATATTCTCTAAGAATGCGAGCAAGGAACTAATTGACTACACATAAGTGATACATCTGCATGTGTTTGAGTTGCTCTCTCAGTAGCCGAACGATTTGCAAAGCTTATGCTATTGACGGATTGCCATTACATTTATTGTTTTGTTCTTATTCATAAGATTATATCACAACTGCATACAATGTAATTTTCATTGTGTCTTCATGTCGATATATTTATTCATAATATGAAAGAGTTTTCAATTTATTATGTTTTATTTGCCGCGGAAATAATAATTGATACAATTTTAGATAATGAAATGGAGGTACTCCAGTGTTAAAATCTTCAAGTGTCTATTCTCGTAACTTATGTATATTATATATATATATATATATATATATATATATATATATATATATATATATATATATATATATATAGTTTTAATCAATCTTTAAAGCTGTGGTTTCTTGTTAGTGAGGGAGATAAAAAGCGAAAGCAGGCAACTGTTACGTAAGCTAAACTTTACTCTACGGGATAACTTAATAAGAAAGACTGAATTATCAATACGAATGTGTCAAGTATACTTAGCGTCGAGAATATGTCTAAAGTATATGAAAGAAGATCCATATCGTTTCTGAAATGCCTTTTATTCGTACTCCATTTGTCTAAGAATGCGAAAACGGAACATACGGCCTCGGATGCAATGAAACCTGTGGCATGTGTTTGAATGGCAACAACAGTTGTTCAAGGAGAAACGGATTATGCAAGGACGGCTGCGAACCTGGATGGCGGGAAGAAACATGCAAACAAGGTATACCATCTTATGTCATTAAATACAGTAATGCAATTGAACAAGCTGTATTTGAACATCATGTGGATTCCTGTTGTTTCTAAACACAACTAATGAATCAAACTGGTTTTGTTTGTTTATGAGCCCATTTATCCAGGCCTCTCATAGGTTTAACAATCCACTATACATTAGTTAGCTGTATATGTAAATTTGGTCTGAAAACAATCAATGGTTGATTGCAATAAAATCGATCTATTATGATGACGTTTCATGAATATTGTGATGTGTTGTCACATAAAGTTTGTTTTCTTTAACGCCATACGATGATATTCAGACTGCATACGGCGCAATGATCATTTTAGTATATATTCTACATCTTCTGTCGAAAGAGTTTTAGGTTCAGCTTGTTCCCTTGTCGGAGAAAGAATCGCATAATTTGCGATATAAGATACATTTTTATTGATTCATAATCACCCAAATGCCACCAATAATATGTTGACCCCTCCAAATCCACCTCCCCATATCATCCTACACGTTTTACCATATTGACCCCTATAACAACTAGTGGTTACAACGTCTGATTTTACATTAATTAAACACAGATAAGGCGTATAAGTGATTACATTTTTATGTAACCTAGCTTTGGGTTACATTATTTAAACTTTTAAGAAGAGTCACTCTGGAGAGTGGATGGATCGGTGTCTAGCAACTCACATTATATTAATGTTTTACATGCAGTGTATATTTCACATTCATCCATCTTTAGGAAATACAATGAGTAACAGTGAGTATACAATGTGAGCATATATTATATCGTATAGATTGACCTGTGTACTAGATATCTTCTCATTCATTCCCCAGTCCTTCTTCAGTCATCTTCCTCCTGATATCACTGCAACATGCTACCATATGCGCATATCTTAATAATTATTTTGTTTCTAAAAGAAAGAGTAGGGCAAAATCCTGGATAATTTTGATATTGATAAATCCGGCCAGATGGCGACCTATGGATTGAAAAAGAAGACATATCCTGGAAAAAGAGAACGCATGGCAACCCTAACTGGCATTTTGAAAGTATAATCTCAATCACCGGGAGGAGGAACAAAGTAATTTGGGCAGGGATGTGCTTGCTATAGTCCCAAAAAGAAAATCAGTCATGAAGGAGAGTATTCCAAATTTCCCGTGCCAATGGTTTCCGTAGTTAGTTGCTACTTTTAGATAATATTAGTCCAGTCAATAAAAAGAAGCTGATTGTAAAATATTTATTCTAATGGAAACATATACATGTCAGGGCGTATATATCAAAGAATCTATTTTTACCTCATAATGTGTTGATTAAACAACAAAGCATCAGCAGTAACCAGAGATAATTATAGCCCCATTCATCTAAACAATGAATCCAATCATGTAGTCAGAAAGGTAGATAACTGAACTATTTATATACCTACTAGCTCATCCCAAAATAATTTGATATAATACTGAACTTCCGATGATTTCTAACTCTGCTGGCCGCGTAGCACGTGACCAAAGTATATAGGGCGTCGGTTTAGCTGGTTCATTAAGGCTAGACAGCGATACTGTCAATGTAGAAAACCGGTTCGCTCACATTCCTGCAGTGCAAAGACTCGTGCGTATTGTTTACAAACAAAATGTCCGATCTGAGTTATACATAGAATTGGAATGATTTTTGTGGAAAGTCAAGATTGAAGAATGTTGTTCTATTTCACTTTTACATATTGCTTTAGGGTACAATTCCCTTTGACATGATATTTAAAACTATTCCGGTTGTATTATCAATCTGTAAAAGTTCGTGAAGGTCTATTTTAGTGGTCCTAAAAGCTGTAGCAATAATTTGTGAGCTTGAATGAATATGACTGTGTCATTAGAGGCTTCAAAATGGTCCATTGGTCGCGATTGGCAACCCAAGCTACCTTTAAATCATTTTGAATTGAGATATTATTTTTTAACGTTGATAACAAGACGTCTTATACTATTGATACATAAATTTGCAGTGAAATCAAGTATGAGCATGCATCGAGAGTATTATTTGAATTGTGGCACCAATAGGCTCCAACAACGTTAAAATACAATAAAACCTCATAAAATACTATCTATGAATTTAAGAAGAAAAGAACGATGCATGTTAATTGAACAATGTATATGATTTACATTTCGGAGGTAAATTCATTTCAGGTATTAGTCTGCAGTATTCCTTATCAAGATACTATTCTGCGGAAAATTAATCCGAAGAAACAAACCACGCGTTCTGCAATAATGTACAAGGTTTCATTTTGACTGCTTGGCAATGACAAGTTATGCAACGAAAATGGATAACGTGCGTTGAGCCTAGTCTGAATAGTTGTGATCCCATCCTTATTTACAATAATTATATTTGGTTTAATAAATAAGAACTAAAGTGGCAGTTCGGCATTTGAACACCATGTTTCATAGTTTTGACAGGTCTTCTAATGTAAGAATGAGTCGTATTTTGAAAATATTTACTTAATCTAATTAATAAAATCCCAAAATGTTTCTGTGAATTTAGGGCACCAAATAGTACATCGACTGTCGAATAGCGAAGGTGGTGGAATTTATATTTTAAGTAGGGGATTGTGCAACTTCTGTTAAAGAACTGATGCAAAGACTGATGGAGATGGTGTGTTGTTGGTATTTCAATAGATTGCTTCAGTGCGCAGAGGAAACAACATTTACAAAGGTTATTTTACAAACACTATAATACTGCAGTGTTACGTGTCCTGCTTCAAAGTACAAGTTGATATATTGGCAAATATGTACAAGTAATAATTGACATAATGTTTCCTTTGAAAACCTAAGGTTCGTATCATTTATCGCCCACTAATCACGTACAGGATTATATACGGTCGTATAATTGACGTGGCTGCTCCATAAACATTTGGTCGCTAATTATATTCTGTATATACATCATATATCCATATTTAATTGACCCAAGTGTAACAAAGTTGAGTCAAGTTGAATCTACAGCCCATTATTAAGGTCGTTATTATCCACGATGTTTCTATTTGAAACACTACATTATGCAACATTATTTGAGGAAAATGCAATAACGTTTTTTTTTATGATAGAAATGCCACAAATATTCTCTAAGAATGCGAGAAAGGAACTAATTGACTACACATAAGTGATACATCTGCATGTGTTTGAGTTGCTATCTCAATAGCCGAACGATTTGCAAAGCTTATGCTATTGACGGATTGCCATTACATTTATTGTTTTGTTCTTATTCATAAGATTATATCACAACTGCATACAATGTAATTTTCATTGTGTCTTCATGTCGATATATTTATTCATAATATGAAAGAGTTTTCAATTTATTATGTTTTATTTGCCGCGGAAATAATAATTGATACAATTTTAGATAATGAAATGGAGGTACTCCAGTGTTAAAATCTTCAAGTGTTTATTCTCGTAACTTATGTATATATATATATATATATATATATATATATATATATATATATATATATATATATATATATATATATATATTGTTTCAATGAATCGTTAAAGCTGAGGTTTCTTGTTAGTGAGGGAGATAAAAAGCGAAAGCAGGCAACTGTTACGTAAGCTAAATTTTACTCTACGGGATAACTTAATAAGAAAGACTGAATTATCAATACGAATGTGTCAAGTATACTTAGCGTCGAGAATATGTCTAAAGTATATGAAAGAAGATCCATATCGTTTCTGAAATGCCTTTTATTCGTACTCCATTTGTCTAAGAATGCGAAAACGGAACATACGGCCTCGGATGCAATGAAACCTGTGGCATGTGTTTGAATGGCAACAACAGTTGTTCAAGGAGAAACGGATTATGCAAGGATGGCTGCGAACCTGGATGGCGGGAAGAAACATGCAAACAAGGTATACCATCTTATGTCATTAAATACAGTAATGCAATTGAACAAGCTGTATTTGAACATCATATGGATTCCTGTTGTTTCTAAACACAACTAATGAATCAAACTGGTTTTGTCTGTTTATGAGCCCATTTATCCAGGTCTCTCATAGGTTTAACAATCCACTATACATTAGTTAGCTGTATATGTAAATTTGGTCTGAAACAATCAATGGTTGACTGCAATAAAATCGATCTATTATGATGACGTTTCATGAATATTGTGATGTGTTGTCACATAAAGTTTGTTTTCTTTAACGCCATACGATGATATTCAGACTGCATACGGCGCAATGATCATTTTAGTATATATTCTACATCTTCTGTCGAAAGAGTTTTAGGTTCAGCTTGTTCCCTTGTCGGAGAAAGAATCGCATAATTTGCGATATAAGATACATTTTTATTGATTCATAATCACCCAAATGCCACCAATAATATGTTGACCCCTCCAAATCCACCTCCCCATATCATCCTACACGTTTTACCATATTGACCCCTATAACAACTAGTGGTTACAACGTCTGATTTTACATTAATTAAACACAGATAAGGCGTATAAGTGATTACATTTTTATGTAACCTAGCTTTGGGTTACATTATTTAAACTTTTAAGAAGAGTCGCTCTGGAGAGTGGATGGATCGGTGTCTAGCAACTCACATTATATTAATGTTTTACATGCAGTGTATATTTCACATTCATCCATCTTTAGGAAATACAATGAGTAACAGTGAGTATACAATGTGAGCATATATTATATAGTATACATTGACCTGTGTACTAGATATCTTCTCATTCATTCCCCAGTCCTTCTTCAGTGATCTTCCTCCTGATGTGCCCATGCACAATTATTATCACTGCAACATACTACCATATGCGCATATCTTAATAGTTATTTTGTTTCTAAAAGAAAGAGTTGGGCAAAATGCTGGATATTTTTTGATATTGATAAATCGGGCCAGATGGCGACCTATGGATCGAAAAGGAAGACATATCCTGGAAAAAAGAGAACGCATGGCAACCCTAACTGGCATTTTGAAAGTATACTCTCAATCACCGGGAGGAGGAACAAAGTAATTTGGGCAGGGATGTGCTTGCTATTGTCCCAAAAAGAAAATCAATCAGGAAGGAGAGTATTCCTAATTTCCCGTGCCAATGGTTTCTGTAGTCAGTTGCTACTTTTAGATAATAGTAGTCGAGTCAATAAAAAGAAGCTGATTGTAAAATATTTATTCTAATGGAAACATATACATGTCAGGGCGTATATATCAAAGAATCTATTTTTACCTCATAATGTGTTGATTATACAACAAAGCCTCAGCAGTAACCAGAGAAAATTATAGCCCCATTCATCTAAACAATGAATCCAATCATGTAGTCAGAAAGGTAGATAACTGAACCTATTTATATACCTACTAGCTCATCCCAAAATAATTTGGTATAATAATGAACTTCCGATGATTTCTAACTCTGCCGGCCGCGTAGCACATGACCCAAAATATATAGGGCGTCGGTTTAGCTGGTTCATTAAGGTTAGACAGCGATACCGTCAATGTAGAAAAAACGGTTCGGTCACATTCTTGCATGCAGTGCAAAGACTCGTGCATATTGTTTGCAAAAAACATATCCGATCTTAATTATACATAGAGGTGGAATGATTTTTGGGAAAAGTCAAGATTGAAGAATGTTGTTCTATTTCACTTTTACATATTGCTTTAGGGTACATTTCTCTTTGACATGATATTTGAAACTATTCCGTTTGTATTATCAATCTGTAAAAGTTTGTGAAGGTCTATTTGAGTGGTCCTAAAAGCTGTAGCAATAATTTGTGAGCTTGAATGAATATGACTGTGTCATCAATGGCTTCAAAATGGTCCATTGGTCGCGATTGGCGACCCAAGCTACCCTCAGATCATTTTGAATTGAAATATTATTTTTTAACGTTGAAATCGAGACGTCTTATACTATTGATACATACATTTACAATGAAATCAAATGTGAGCATGCATCGATATTATTATTTGAATTGTGGCACCAATAGGCTCCCACAACGTTAAAATACAATAAAACCTCAGAAAATACTATCCATGAATTTAAGAAGAAAAGAACGATGCATGTTAATTGAACAATGTATATGATTTACATTTCGGAGGAAAATTCATTTCAGGTATTAGTTCGCAGTATTCCTTAGATTTATATCAAGAGATATAGTCATGGACGCAGCTATTGTTACAATGACGTAAAGGAAACACATGGTTATGGTTGCAACGAAACCTGTAGCAAATGACTCTACGGTAGGGAAAGTGGCATAAAGTTCATCCATGACATATAGGTAGCAAAATCATACTGTGGAACAAGCAAATCTATATAATCATTCTCAAAGTATAATGTTTTCTCTTATATGAAGTCAAAATACATATAAATGTAAATTCGTCAGAAAGCTTTCTTTCTACCCAGCAATATCAATAAGATCTTTAAGCGGGATAATTATACCCTTACAGTAAATAATATTGGTAGGTAGTTGGCTTATCATTAGAAGAATGTATATTAGTCTTGTAACAGGTTAAACTCCCAAAACGTACCTATATAGGAAAATGTTGTTTTGCTTTCATTTGATGCCGCTATCGCTGTTCTATCAATTATGCAAATTTCTTGAGCGTTTGTAACGCTGCTTGCAACAAAAGCGTTGATCTGTCAGGACTTAAACGTTCTAGTATGGAAGCAATACTCATTAATAATTAAAAATAGCAAAGTCGGCAGAGATTTTCTTTCAGAAAAAGTTCCGTTTATTTTAAAATGCTGTTTTGTATTTCTTTTCAGAATGTAAGAACGGAACATACGGCTACGGATGCAACGAAACATGTGGCATGTGTCAGGGTGGCAACAATAATTGCTCAATAACGGAAGGAACGTGCGCTATCGGTTGTGAAGTTGGATGGTGGGGAGTAACATGCAAACTAGGTAGATCACGCACACACAGATATATATATATATATATATATATATATATATATATATATATATATATATATATATATATATATAATGATTCTATTCTTCGGAAAATTAATCCGAAGAAACAAACCATGCGTTCTGCAATAATGTACAAGGTTTCATTTTGACTGCTTGGCAATGACAAGTTATGCAACGAAAATGGATAACGTGCGTTGAGCCTAGTCTGAATAGTTGTGATCCCATCCTTATTTACAATAATTATATTTGGTTTAATAAATAAGAACTAAAGTGGCAGTTCGGCATTTGAACACCATGTTTCATAGTTTTGACAGGTCTTCTAATGTAAGAATGAGTCGTATTTTGAAAATATTTACTTAATCTAATTAATAAAATCCCAAAATGTTTCTGTGAATTTAGGGTACCAAATAGTACATCGACTGTCGAATAGCGAAGGTGGCGGAATTTATATTTTAAGTAGGGGATTGTGCAACTTCTGTTAAAGAACTGATGCAAAGACTGATGGAGATGGTGTGTTGTTGGTATTTCAATAGATTGCTTCAGTGCGCAGAGGAAACAACATTTACAAAGGTTATTTTACAAACACTATAATACTGCAGTGTTACGTGTCCTGCTTCAAAGTACAAGTTGATATATTGGAAAATGTGTACAAGTAATAATTGACATAATGTTTCCTTTGAAAACCTAAAGTTCGTGTCATTTATCGCCCACTAATCACGTACAGGATTATATACGGTCGTATAATTGACGTGGCTGCTTCATACACATTTGGTCGCTAATTATATTCTGTATATACATCATATATCCATATTTAATTGACCCAAGTGTAACAAAGTTGAGTCAAGTTGAATCTACAGGCCATTATTAAGGTCGTTATTATCCACGATGTTTCTATTTGAAACACTACATTATGCAACATTGTTTGAAGAAAATGCAATAACGTTTTATTTTATGATAGAAATGGCAGAAATATTCTCTAAGAATGCGAGCAAGGAACTAATTGACTACTCATACAGTGATACATCTGCATGTGTTTGAGTTGCTCTCACAGTAGCCGAACGATTTGCAAAGCTTATGGCATTGACGGATTACCATTACATTTATTGTTTTGTTCTTTTTCACAAGATTATATCACGATTGCATGCATTGTAATTTTCATTGTGTTTTCATGTCGATATATTTATTCATAATATGAAAGATTTTTCAATTTATTTTGTTTTATTTGCCGCCGAAATAATACTTGATACAATTTTAGATAATGAAATGGAGGTAAACCGGTGTTAAAATCTTGATTTCTCTACGATCGTAACGTAGGTATATTCGTACATATATTTAAATCTTATTTCTATCAACCGTGACAGCTGAGGTTTCTTATAAGTGAGGGAGACAAAATGCAGGCAGTTGTTACGTAAGCTAAATTTTGCTCTACGGGATAACTGAATAAGAAAGACTGAATTATCAATACGAATGTGTCAAGTATACTTAGCGTCGAGAATATGTCTAAAGTATATGAAAGAAGATCCATATCGTTTCTGAAATGCCTTTTATTCGTACTCCATTTGTCTAAGAATGCGAAAACGGAACATACGGCCTCGGATGCAATGAAACCTGTGGCATGTGTTTGAATGGCAACAGCAGTTGTTCAAGGACAAACGGATTATGCAAGGACGGCTGCGAACCTGGATGGCGGGAAGAAACATGCAAACTAGGTATACCATCTTATGTCATTAAATACAGTAATACAATCGAACAAGCTGTATTTGAATATCATGTGGATTCCTGTTGTTTCTAAATACAACTAATGAATCAAATTGGTTTTGTCTGTTTATGAGCCCATTTATCCAGGTCTGTCATAGGTTTAACAATCCACTATACATTAGTTAGCTGTAAATGTAAATTTGGTCCGAAACAATCATTGGTTGATTGCAGTAAAATCGATCATTTATGATGACGTTTCGTGAATATTTTGATGTGTTGTCACATAAAGTTTGTTTTCTTGAATGCCATACGATGTCGTTCAGACTGCGTACGGCGCAATGATCATTTTAGTGTTTATTCTATATCTTCCGTCGAAAGAGTTTTAAATTCATTTTGTTCCTTTGTGGAAGAAAGGATCTCATAATTTGCGATACAGATGATGTAACTTAATAAATATAATTTGAAAATCCTTTCAATTTTAATTTCCGGTAGTAAACTTACAGCGATCGGTGAAGATAAACACATTTCTTTTTTCTCATCGTTGCATGGGATAACTGAAGAAATAGTGTTAGGCAAACAACCAGTTAGCTATGTATCATAAACTAATACTCACAAGTTTACTAGCCATGTAAATATAATTCCAATCGTTATCATCGGGAATGTTCAAAATGTTAGTTAATGTAATACATTTCTTATAATATCGGAACAAGCAGAAGTTATTATTATTATTATTTATTATTAATAAGCTAATCCTAAAAGTTGCATAATCGCACGATACTATTTGGCAATGCGATTAGGTTACTCAAATATTCAAAATATATTTAATGGGGTGTCGAGAATTTGAAAACCTAATTATTAATATACGGTATGCTACTATCCATCATAATGATCATTTGTATTATCGAAGTTGCATGAAATATAATCCAAATAGTGCTAGGTGAATTAAAAGAAAATCATTGTTGATAATATGGACTAAGGATTTATCATTCATGGTTTAAAATTAATCTTTACTGTATTTGTAATGGACATATCTAAAGACTAAACTTCTTACTATTGAATAGCAAAATCTTAACTAGGAGAAAGTCTATGCAATGACATTTTGCAAATAACGTTTATTAAAAGACAAATTTACCCTTACATCACAAAGCTATTTAAACAGCTTTATGTTTGAAGGAGCCTAAGACTCGTATCTATCAGACCAGTGTTCGAAAAGCTATATGTTTGAAGGAACCTAAGACTCGTATCTATCAGACCAGTGTTCGAAAAGCTATATGTTTGAAGGAACCTAAGACTAGTATCTATCAGACCAGTGTTCGAAAAGCCTCCGTTGAGAAGAATAACTATTGCTGCCGTATACACATTTGGTGATTATCGTCTGGAATATTCGAAAGTCTAATCAATGTTAGAACTTTTGTATCCTATCCTAAGAAGGGCAATTCATTTTCTAGGTATACTTCCATTGTGGTATAAATATGCTTCTCGAACTATTTTCCATATACCTAAAGAAAATATAGAAATTTCTAATACGTCTGCAGAACATTTGTATAAATACTTGTTTATTTTTTTGCTGGGTCTCATTGTGACTGTTCCTTCATGTGTGAATAATACATAATGGTCCTATTTTTGCGAGTTGTTATATATAAATATACACACACTCACACACAGAGAAAGCGATTGTACATTTATGTTTTCTTTGCAACGAAATATTTTCCATGAGAGGAGAAATAACGTTTTGCTATGTTAGTTCTATTGGAAGAAATAATCTAAAATAATCTGAAGAAAAAAAACATTATAGACTTTCATATATACAACATATATATGCATGAAACTGTATACACAAACATATACTTATTAGTGCCGTTTGTCGGACGTATAATCACCGTTAGCAGAATATGATTTAATACAGATATGAAATATTACTAATAGGGCACCGTAAACATCAGTTTCAGGTCTAGCTTGTCTAGTTAAGGTTATTCAAGGGTTTAGTGTATGTGCGCGCGCTTGTGTGTGAGAGAGATAACTGCAAACAGAAGAAATTATATATATCTATATGTTCATATGGTTTTACAGTGGCACGTCCTCCCACCCATATAAGCATTTATACACTTAATCATTCATCTGTACATAAATATAATACATAATTGCATATGTATAAGCACAGATACCGACCAACCTTGATAATATATACAGGTCCTAATATTGTCATATATTAAACATGTATACAAACATGAAAGAATTTAGACAAATGTATACGTACGTAGTCATGTACATGTATTTATAGGCATGTAACCATAAGCATGTGAATTAATACAGTGAAACCTGCCTAGACTAGGCACTGTTGTGACAACATACTTTTCTAGGATGCACAGGATGCATATAGACATTTATACTTTTGTTTCCATGATATTCGTATCACGTGATCGTCCGCTATTAAGGTCGAGATTCACATCTGTGGGTTGCCTTAGAGACGATTATTTCCTACGTGTTGATTCTGAACACCAGCGAATATCTCAAGTAGTCAAGTCAACACAAAAGCTTGTGTATGTGCATAGGTGATGTTTTATATTAAAACGGATAAAAGTAATTCTAAATTACAAACGATTAGCATGATCAGAAAGTTAATAAAATATAATCTCTGGGCAATGTCGATTAAGTCGTCTTCCGAGGTATTCCAGTTTTAGTGGAACAGATCGAGTACGGTACTTAAATCTCAGACATGATCAACTGCTTTAAAAGCAATCGAATTACTGAACGATCATAAGAGCTGCTTTTGGATAACAAAATAAAGCAAAATGATGTCACGTTATCTGTTAGAATGTGAAATGCCGAATAGTTTTGACAGATACTCCAGATATTACTGTTGTTGTTATTGTTGTTGTGGGGTTTAACGCCATTTTTCAGCAGACGATAGGCTATGCATGGTGGCCAGTATTAATGGTGGAGGAAGAACCCGGGAAAACCCCGGGAAGAACCACCGACCACCGACCCGACCCACGAGAAGCTACTGACAAGCTTTCTCACATATCCACATTGGCCCAATCCTAGACTCGAACCCACGCAGACAGAGGTGAGATGTCAGTGATCCGTAACGAAGAGCGCTTTAGACCACTCGGCCACTCGGGACCTCCAGATATTACAATCATCACCTTCAACCTGAGAATGATGCAGTTTAAACTGCCCTAACAAGATAACACTTTAAAGTATTTTAAAATCCCCAACCCCCGAATTACGGCCCTACTAACATCTTGGTGCAATGAGCGTGAGAGAGGAGATAATGACTTAGATACCCGATTGTAGGACTGAAGGTCAAAGGACAAAATGTCAAAATTCTGATTTAAACAGTTTTGAAACAGGTGTAGGATAAAAAGCCCGAGATTATATTTTCAAAATTTTTTCTATTGGAGTTATAAAAACGAGAAGGTCAGCAAGTCACATTATGAATTATTTGATTTTTAAAGTCTTCTTACTGCCCTAATCAGGACCATACTTTATTGGTCCTATTAAATCTAGTACTCGTACAATAATTCCCTTTTACCTGCTTAATTCTTGTGCGAAACCACCACTTCCTGCGTAAAATACAATTTGATAATACGAGACATACATATCCTGTAACGTTGTTTACTAGGCAATGAAAGAAACAAACCACGCCGCCAATTGAAAAATCCTTATCAACATCACCCCTTCCTGTAAAACAAACCTTTTCAGAGAAGCAAACGAAAACGATCGATTGCTAAATTGTTGTCAAAGCAACTGTATTACGTTTTACTTGATTATTTAATTACTATTTCAGTGTGTAATGTTTGTATCAATTAGAATATTGAGCGCGTTTCAGTACGTGTGTCCTGGAGGAACAAGTGAATGAAAGAAAGAACGAAGCGGATAAGTAAATTGTTCCTAGTCCAGATATTGCAGGTAGATAAATCCATTAAACTCATGCAATAAAATAATGTTATATTTTACTGATTTATCCTTCACAGTTTATGTTATGTGTGTTGAGATGTATATTAACAGCATCACACCATAAATATGTAAATTAATTTATTCCTTTTAGATGCTCACAGAAAACGTCAAATTCTTTATAGCAGCTCTAAGTTATTACAATTACAGAATCTCCAGAGAGGTGGTCTCTCAATATATGACAACTAGTAATCCATAAAATTGATAAACTTATGCATGACGAATCTGCTTTTAAATGACGATCGGATCGTATTGGTTGTGTTAGTTACATGAGATGAATTATTAGGTAATTTCAAATAATTGTAAGATTAACAACTCTGTTATCATAACTTGTCAAAAGTACAAAGTTTGCATGCTTGCTATTGCGGACACCTATCGACTAGGATTAGGTAACCAATTAAGCACTGTATAATGGAAGGTCTATATATTGAAACAGTCTAAATGATTAGAAGAGGTATGTCCAGTTACAGAGGAAGCTATGTGGGATATGGGCATCTCGGTTTGACCTGGCGTCATTTAATTTTTTTTTATGGTCATTCATTTCATAATTTGAAAAAGTTTTAAAATTATTTTGTGTTATGAGCCCGGGAAATATTTCCTGAAGTTTTTGGAAAATGTGAATTCAAATTATTTTCTATTTCCAAGTAAAGATTATATAATTATCCATACATACTTTGTTGCAGAGGAAATAAGGTGTGCTTTTATTTTGAAAAGCTTTGTCATTATCATATTGTTTAAGAATGCGAACAGGGGACTTATGGCTACGGATGCAACGAAACGTGTGGCAAATGTTTGAATGGCAGCAACAGTTGTTCAACAACAAATGGAACATGCAAGTACGGCTGCGAAGCTGGATGGAAAGATGGTGTGTGCAATCTGGGTATGTCACTTGATGTCATCAATACCTTTAATTGTTTACGTAATTAGTAAACCCGTAGCATGTGTATGGATAGTAACAGCCGCTTATTAACGACAACCAAATAATACAAGGAATGCTGCTAAGTTACATAGCAGTAACGAGTGTGGGAACTAGTTATATCACTTTATGTCATCAAATGCTGTTTGGTAGCTGTTAACTGTTTCTTCGGAACCTTTGTTTTTGAATGTCGTTCTTTTTAATTATTTTTTATTACCGCAGCCACATTTTGGTACCATGTCTGATGGACTTGGATTCTCCGTTGGTAATTTAGTATAAAATATAAATCTGAAATATTATTAATAGCTTACCAGAAATATACAGTTCAGGTACAGCTACTAAACATTGTAAGTGGGTTTAGTGTGTGTGCGTGCTTGTGTGTGTGTGTGTGTGTGTGTGTGTGTGTGAGAGAGAGAGAGAGAGAGAGAGTTATGAATTGCAATGTACCTTTAACAATGATTCAATCATATCGCTACAATGTCTGCAGTGTTACAGTGTATACTGACGTCTAGCGCACTGGGCAATTATTCCACAGACATATAGCATTATATCCCACCCAGTCCCAACATCCTGACACCAGGCCGATCAGTCCTAACACTAATCTCATAATTCTGAGCGCCAAGCTGGACAGCTCTAATTCCACTTTTATAAGTAGTCTTTAGTATGATACGGCCGGGCTCGAACCCGCGACCCGCTACCTCCCACATCCGAGGCAGACGCTGAGAGAGAGAGAGAGAGAGAGAGAGAGAGAGAGAGAGAGAGAGAGAAATACAAAGTTGTTCGAAGACAAAAGGAAAATGCAAGGGCCGCTGCGAAGCTGGATGGCGTGAAGCGGCCTGCAATCTAGATATGTTACGTGATATATTCTACTGCTGTTAGCTTGTTTAGGTAACTAGTAAACCTGTGGTGAGTTATATGAATTACAACAACAGCTGGTTTACGAGAAACGGACAATGCAAGGACTGCTGATAAGCTATATAGCAGCAAGGCTTTCCAAAACTATGTTATATCATTTGTTGTCATCAAATGCCGTTAGCTGTTTAAGTTATTATGCAGAAACTGCGATTTTGTAAATGTTTTTAGTTTTATTTGTTTCCTGTAACCGCAGACACATCTAGGTATCATGGTTGTCGGCCTTAGACTCACCGTCTTCAATTCATTATTCAACATAAAACTGAAATTTCCTTAATTATGCACCAGAATCATCAGCTTCAGGTACAGGTAGCAAATATTGAGTGAGGTTGTGTGTTACGTGTGTGCGAAAGAGAATCAGAGAGGAATAATTGAAAAGACAATAAAGATACCTCCTTCTCTTTAGCAAGAAATCACTAACGACACTAAAATAAAATCCCAAAAAGATAAAGTTAATCGATAAACAACGGAACAGTATAATCAACGTATGATTTTTTTGAGATCTCGGAGCAATCAGTTTGTTTATGTTCTCCAGCAAACAATATGTTGAGGACATCCATCATTATGACTTAGACGATCAACATTTGATATGTAGAAAATAAAAATGTACGATGTAAATGTCATATAAAAGAGTATAGTCATTGAAAAAATAGATGGCGTCCCAATGGTACGACATGAAGAAAGAAAGCATAAAGATTGAGGAAGGAAACGAGTTGGTACTGTCATCAATACAAATAAAGCCTCTGAGTTGTGTGTTCACACTGTTAAGAATATGGATATTTGTTTAGGTCTTAGAACTCATTAAGAATGATATGTTAGAAAATCAAACATTAAAAATACGGTGCTAGATATTGCTCTAATGGCTAATCACTGATTAACAAAGGTCCACAAATTACAGGAAGGAATGCGATTCTATCAGTAGCACAATTGGTATGGGAAGATTTTTCAAAACAGGACAATCCAAGAGAATATATCTTAAGGGTTTCTGCTTCTCGTCGAGAGAGAACACAATTTTCAGATGTGTGTAATTTTATAAAATTTTCTGCTTTAAATGAACTGCACATAGTCGTAGTTTATAATGCACGATATGGGTAATACAGCCTACTTGACTGGTGCATTCAGTGAACCTTTATATAAATATGTTTTTTTATTATTGAAAAGGATACGCGGTGAATGTAACACTCACAACTGGTCCAGGACACAGTCAATGTACTTATAAAAATATGTATAGCAGTTTATGTTGATAGCATTTATGTTGATACCGTTAGATGAAACATTTTCCTCTTTTGTTTATTCCAATAATTTAGGACATGAATATATTTGTCAAAGTTCGTCTTTATTATATCATTGGTCTACAATTTGGTAGAATTCGTCGGTTTCAGAGATAAAATGTACAATTTATTATGGATTTTTATGTGCTGACAAATATGACAATTAAAACAACAGATTGGCTACTGTTTCCAATATATTTAAGGTTTTACATTTTACGTCGATGTATGTTGTGTGTATATTATGTAGACAGTAGAGTTATAATCATAAATTGTAAACCTATGTCTTTTCATGTGTTTATTGTTGCCTTGCATGATACTATTTCACCTTTCCTGTTATGTAACACTTTAATAAATCGTATTCATTAAATGGAGCATCTCTTGTCACTGTCTAGCAATAGTCTTCAAGCATTGATGGACTGCATTTGCCCTGGAAGCGTTTATCAATTGCTGCAATGTCCTTGTGAAATCGCTCGACGTGCTCGTCGCTCACTGCTCTGCAGTTTGGTGGAAAAAATATGGATGAGAGTGCAAATAAATGTATCTTTAGTGACTTGTTACAACCAAGGCTTTATAAGCCTTGATGAGGTTTTCCACTAACTCCCTGTGGTTGTCTGCCTTGTTGTTTCTGCCGAAATGTTTAACCGCTAACAGGAAGTGTATGGTCAAATGCATCATCTCGACGTTCACGAATCTGAGGTCCAACACAGACACCGTCCGTTATATGAGCTACACATAACCTTAGTACGTCACCTCGGAGACACTTAAAAAAGCTGCTTGTGTTTTTTTCCATGACCTTCACAAAGCTCTTCATCAGATCTATTTTGATGTGCACGGGTGGCAACAAAATCTTCCTTGATTCATCAGGTGGTGAATGCTGTACACTTCTCCACCCAGGTTCCAATGGCTGTCGGATTGGCCAATCATTCCTGATGTAGTGGAAATCGCTCGCACGACTAACTGCCACGAGATTCTACTGCTGCATTCGTGAGCCCAGCAGCAGTGCCTTACTATTGGATAGTTCCAAATCCCTGAGGTGTTGTTCAGAGGAGGATGATGGGAGAATATATGGGTCATGTGACATTGATAGTCCAGGACTAGAAGTTTCATCCTCTTCCTCGTCTGACTCACGTAAGAATGATTCTGATGCATCAGGAATTGACAGTCCTCTATGGGGTACTGGGCGTATAACTGATGGAATGTTTGGATAAAGCATAATCCACCGTTTCTTCTTTGACACACCTTTCCCAGCTGGAGGTACCCTGCAGAAGTAACAATTGCGGGTATGATCTGTTGGTTTACTCCAAATCATTGGCACTGAAAAAGGCATATATTTCCTTTTCCTGTTCAACCACTGACAAAGATTGTTTGTACAGGTGTTGCAGCATATGTGTGGGGACCACCCCTTTCCTTATCTCCAATGTTGCAGCAAAATAAAGGTGATACACTTTCTTAGCCAGAGTGGTTATACTGCGCGTTTGTAATGCAAAGGTCATTTCACCACAAACAGCAGATGTTATATGCATTGTTCACACAAGTACGAGACATGTCTGCTCACTTTGGCTAAACTGAAATGCGTCCCTTTGCAAATCAAATACTGGCAAACAAGAAATCACGACACAGCATGAATTCTGGAGCTGTTTGTGGCAATTTAATCAGCAGAGTGATATAAGCTTACTTATGATTGCATTATGCATGACTTCTAGGAATAAACTTGATGCAATTCATATCATGTATGATGCAATACAGTTTCAGATTGCTTCATTCATTGTTTTGCCTAGAAAGCAAGTACTGTCCAAACCCGGTCATAGATTTATTAATATATCCAGTCAAAGATGTATTTTAGTCATTTCTGGTTTAAATTGAGATCCTTTCCCTTTATAACTCACTTATCCTCCGCCATTCCCAAGTCAAGGGTCGTATATACTGACCCAGTGTCATATCTTTAAAAATAGAACCAATTAAAAATTTCAAGTGTCATTTTTGTGCTCAGTGACCCAGAATTAGTAATGTGCATTTTGTACATTTGTACCAAGGTGTATCTCTTTGTTCAACAATGCCACAGTTCACTTGAAAAATTTGCAATTAACACAAAACATATATTATGCTGCATTGTACTATTGGATGGTTCTCCTTCTACATTTCTATATTAAATAATATTAAATTATATATGATTATATTTCTATATATATATCTACCCCTTTGCATCTGTAAACATTGAATACTTAAGCTCTACCTTTAAGTAATATATGCTAATATGATATCAAATGCAGAAATAATCTACAAATACAATGGAAACATGATCTCAATGAAATGATTATCTATTAAACTTATTCAATGTGCGTTTTTCCCTTTCTTTATATTCATTGTCTTAGAATGCGAAACAGGAACATATGGATATGGATGCATTAATACTTGTGGTAACTGCTTGAACGGCAATGAACTTTGCTCAAAAACAAATGGTACATGCATGGACGGATGTCAAGCTGGATGGCAGAATGAAACATGTACACGAGGTATGCATGATACATAGAAAATATATTTCGGACTTAAATTTGTGTTTTACCGACTACTTGTTTTAGGGGAAATTATGTAGTATGCAATAACGTTTTGCCGATATCTGTCCTGAAGTAGATTTTATCGAGTTTTGTTACTCACATTCAAGTTGTTCACAAGGCAACCTAAAGGTGTGTGGAAGTTTCTGTTAATGCATGAATGGGCTTATTAAAATGAATTATAGAAAATATTTTGAGATTTACTATTGTTAATTTATTTTACTCTGCCAAATGATAAATCTATACCCCTGCTTCATTTTATTGCAATCTGGGAAAGTATAATGAGATTATCATAATCTAAATATTTTATACGGCTGTTTTCTTTCAGAATGTGAAAACGGAAGATACGGACTCCAATGCAATGGAACCTGTGGAATGTGTATCTTTGGTAACAACAGCTGCTCAAAGATAGATGGGAGCTGTATTAGTGGCTGCCAGGATGGATGGAATAGTGACCTGTGCAAACTACGTAAGAGAAATATAACTAACAAAACAAATAGACCTAAAGATTACTTTGGCATGAAAAGTTTACACATTATTAAGCCATGGGATCTTAGTCACGAATGTCACTCTGTTATCTTAAAATTAAAAATGACTAGCAATATCATTATTTATTAAGTACGTAAATATAAGATAATGGATTGAACCTCAAAGGGCTCATTTAAAATTAATCATGATTGACTATAGATAAATTTCTCCTCTTAGATTTTGTTTTTTCCTATGCGCGAGTATCACAGAAACGTATTACATTCCAACAGACACGTTTGTCGTTGTATTCCATTATATGTTATGTTCCATTTGTTTGCTTACGAATGCTCAATATACAATACACCCAATTAAAATTTGATCTTTTAATGCAAGTCTCACAATCTAAACCCAACCATTACCTTGGAATACACTTTAGTAGTGAAAGGGGTGAGATTAGCGTCAATGGGAATTAGCATTAAAAACACCCCCTGGGCGAGATTAGCGTCAATGGAAATTTAACATTAACCACCCTGGGCGAGATTAGCGTCAATGGAAATTTAACATGGGCAAAAAACCCTGGGTAAGATTAGCGTCAATGGAATTTAACATTGGAGAAAGGAAAAAAAGGAAATATTGAGATTAGCGTCAAAGGCATTCGAACAATGGAAAAAAAAAATATCGATTCTAGGGACAAAGGCAATTGAACATGGGGAATAGAGTTTGGGTCTGTCTAGGGACAAGGGGAATTGAACATGGGAATAGAGTTTGGGTTTGTCTAGGGACAAAAGGGAATTGAACATGTTAGAAAAAAAAACTACTTTAGGGACAAGGGGAATTGAACATGGGATTTTTTTTTAAAAAAAAAAAATAAATTATAAAGGGGTAGGCAATTGAAAAGTCATTCTCTTTTCGAGAAATATGGCTGGCCCTGAAAAGGGCCTTTGGTTTCTTCTTCTTCTTCTGCTTCTAATTTCTTCTTTTTCTCCACCAACTTCTTATTTTCTCACCTACACTCTTTTTCTTCTTTTTTTTCTCCTCCTCTTCTTTCTTCTCTTCCTCCTCCTCTTCTTTCTTCCTCTTCTCATTTTCTTCTTCTTTTTCAATTTTTTTCATTCCATTTTCTTATTCTTATCCTTTCCTCTTCATCCTCCTTCTCCTCCTTTATTTCCTTCATCACACCACTTATCATGTCCTTTGCTTTTCTTAAGTTGTTAATCTTCATTTTTACTCTATGCGGACTATAAGAATAGTGGTCTTCATTGAGTCGTACTAGCATTTGTTCTATCATGCCCAAATTGTCAAGGACTTCTTGCAACGTTTGAAATTTATCGAGGTGGTTCGAAGCCATCTTCTCTGTAGAATGGTTTGAACGACTGTGGGTTCTTATACGAAAAGCGTGGACGTGAAGGAAAACATCCCCCTAAAACATAAAATTGATATTACCTAGATCATGACCTAACATCGTGCGGACGTGAAAGAAAACATCCCCTACTTTTCTCATTTCATGTAATATACTATCCACATAAGTGAAGCAACAATAAACTAACCCCAAATCTACTATTTACACACGCAAATCATTAAAACAAACCCAAATCTACTATCCACACAATCGTACGTGAGCTGTTACAAAACCCTAACTATACTCTCCACATACGCTAAGAAACAATAAACAAAATCCATAATCTACTGTCCACACAATCGTACGTGAGCGGTTACAAAACCCAAACTATACTCTTCACATACGCTAAGAAACAATAAAGAAACCCATAATCTACCATTCACACAAACTTACGTGAGTAGTTACAAACACAAACACACAAACACATACACTCGCACTATGAAAAAAGAGTTAGTGTTTATATTCACACTACTCTACCTACACGCACACACACACACACACACACACACACACACACACACACACACACACACATTGGCAAATTGATGGTTATTTCTTTTCTAGAGTATTGGGTAGCCCTGAAAAGGGCTGTTTTTTTTTGGAACTTCATGGACACCTGGTTAATGGTGGCACCTTCCAGGCCTGGCGCCACATACACATCTTGTTCCCCAGTTGCTTTTTACTTTCTTTGGGGGAGCGAGCAGAGGCAGGATATGTGGCTTCAGAATCCCAATTTTCGGTTTCTGGGATTCTGAAATTTCTTCTTCTTTTCTCATTTTCCTCATCCTCTTCTTTGTATCTTCTCTCCTCCTCTTCTTTGTATCTTCTCTCCTCTTCTTTGTATCTTCTTTCCTCCTCTTCTTTATTTCTTCTTTCCTCCTCCTCTCTCATCCTTCCTTCTTCCACAATGGCTTCCGCGGCCAGTTCGTTCAACAGGCGCCTGGCATGTTCCAGATGCACATGAAGTTCCAACAGTTTCGCCAGTCTCGTGTTCATTCTGGTGTTGATCAATCAACAAGGGTAGCTGGACTGCCGAACGAGTTTCAATTTATACTAAAACTGCGGACGTGAAGGAAAACATCCCCCTAAAAAACATAAAATTGATCTTACCTAGATCATGACCAAAAAACAACGCGCGGACCTAAAAGAAACACTCACTCACTTTTTTATACTACCCATTCCTATTCTAAATTTTTTTTTCATTAATCACTCCAATATACTATTCACATACGCAAAGCAATTCAATCAAACCCCCCAAATCTACTCTCCCCACACATCAAACAGCCAAATAAACATGATCTTAATATACTATCCACACCAACGTACGTGAGATGTTACAAACACAAACACACAAACACATACCCTCACACTATAAAAAAGAGTTAGTGTTTATATTCACACTACTCTACCTACACACATTGGCAAATTGATTGTTATTTCTTTTCTAGAGTATTGGGGTAGCCCTGAAAAGGGCTGTTTTTTTTGTTTTTTTTTGTTTGCTATGGCAATCTTTTAGTTTCTAAGAATGCGATGTCCTCTGAGGATAGACTTTCTGGCGATAGGTCTGCTTCTTCGGAAAGAGAAGAAGAACTCTTTGGTGTCGATACGACAATCGACAAAGCCTCTCTCAGGTTCAGGTTCCTGCTGCTGTTGCTGCTGCTGTTGTTGTTGTTGCTGCTGTCTCTGAAGTCTGTACTTCTCTGTCCATTCTTCTTTCTCCCTGTTCACTTCTTCTCTGAAGAGTTCTTCTATCAGGTCTTCAGTGACTTTTAGCATTCTCACATTCTCTATCTCTTCTGGCTTCGGTATCAGACTGTGTCTGACCCTATGCAAATTCACGTAGGCTTCGTTTAGCTTAGCTAGTTTGGAGCACATCTTCGTAGGAGGATGAGTCGACAATGGATGGTTAGACTGGAAACAACCCGGTTCTTAAAGTCAAAGCGCGGACGTGAAGGAAAACATCCCTCCACGGTTTTCGAGCCGCAATGTTCAATGAGTGTCATGAGAGGGATAGTAAGAAGTCAAAGAGCATGAATCAAACATTCTTATAGCCAAACAAATCACAAAGGCATTTTTTTTCAAAACACATAATTTTTTATTCAAAAATCACTTAACACTAACCAACAACTCTAACATTTTTTAACAATAATCCAACAATATAACATCAAACATTTTTTTTCAATTTACACTCTACTTTAAACAGGGTTGGCAAAGTTGTGAATGAAATTGTGATTTCCACTGTTGCAAGTCATTGAGTCATGGATGGACACTACGTTTCCTAGCTTAAGACAACAAAATAAGCATACTAGTAAAAAAATCAACGATTTACTTTCTCATCGTTTCTAGAAAAATCACGATCAAAATAAGTCACTAAATGTTCTTTTGCTGATAATAAGTGATCAATTTCGATCTCGACTTTCTCTTTGAATTTGTCAAAGAGGGTTTTGATGTAATGGATGTCTCGAGTCGTTAATGGAGGACACAAATGTTTACGCAAGTCTTTATACCACCAACGTAAAATGTCTTTTTTAAACAGACTCCAAGCTTCGTCCAGATATTCGTTGAATTTTTCTTCTTGACTGATGTTTTGACATCCATAGCAATCATGCTTCATCCATGTCGTAATTGTGTCTGCCAGGTATGTAGCACAGTAGGAGACCAATTGCTGTTCTTGTTCTGGCCATCTCGACTTGATCACGATGTCCTTTTCGTCTTTGTGTTGGGATTCTCCTTCCACGGTCTCCTCACATTCCATCTTCAAAGCTTCTCCACTAGGTAAAGAGGGATAACAGTCTTCCATGGCTTCTAGTAATCTAGAATGACTTCTCTCAAACTGTTGATTTCTATGGTATTATCGAATTCTGCATACAGGATGACGTTCAACGTTACATCATCATCACCGATTCTGTTTCCGAACTGAATTTCCACACGAATCTGGCCGGATTTTATAGGGTGGAAATGTCCCTCGTCGCTGCCTTGGTCTGGAGTGAAATCAAAAGCCCACAAAGCATAGCCTCCGTCATAATCGTCGTACGTAATGCCGTGACTGGTGTTGGTTCCTAACTGTCCCGTGGCTTCGTACAAGGACAAGTACGATCTCAAGTAATTCTTCTTCTCAAAGTCAGGTTCGAAAGGTCGGGTACACAAGGTCTTGCCATCGCGACTGACTTCAATCTTGGACACGTTGAAGTGATGAAAGTTGAAAGGATTTTTAGTGATAGCTCCGTTGAAGGCTTCATTCGAGACCATACCAAGGATCAAACGTTTGGGTAGCTGTCCTTGGAAGAGATGATCTTCGATCATGGATCGCTGTCCCCTAGGAATGGTGAAAGTTTTCACTTCTACGCGTCGGATCGGATACTTGGCGGTCGTTCTGCTCAACGTCTGACTGATGTCGTTACCTACTTTAGGTAACACTTCCACACGACGTACGTAGAGTCTGGCTTCTTGGATTTTGGTTTTGTACTCGCCAGCATCAGCCAATAAATGGAAAGCGGTACTGCTCCGATTCAGTCTCAGGCGGACATCCACCCCGTTCAGCAAATATTTTTCTTGCAACCACATGTCCAAATGCAAACGATCCATCAGTTCTAAACTTTGGTTGGGTCCTATGATTCTCTTTCTTCGTTCAACAAATCCCTCATTTTTGGTTGTTTTTGATTTGGGGTCAGCTTCAAGACCTGATTTATCAAATTCGCCCGCGTCGTCAGGTTCCCATAGCACACAGGCATTGAGATGAGTGTTCTTGGCGTCTATTCCGTACGTCAAGAGATTTTCCAGGTAGGCACGGTAAGGGTAAGTATCCATGCTGCTGCTGACCAGTTTGTTGTTCAAGTACAAGTCCACTGAGCTGAACAAGGAATGCATGAAATTGTTGACGGGAGCTACTGGCTCAGTGTCTATAGCATTTCCATCCTTATCTAGAACTCTGACTTTCAGGTACAAGTAACTGCTATTTAGATCGATGTAATCTTCGGGCTGTCCCTTGATTTCAAACTCGATGGGAGCGGAATCGGTCAATGAAGAGACGGGATGAAATTCCACCCATTGGGATTCTTGCATGGTCATCATGGTGGGGGGCATGGCAAACAGATCCAGTTCCGTCTTGGAACAGGCGCAAGACTCTCGGTGCATCATGTTTTTGTTGCAGTGTCTCAATAATCGAAAACGTCTAAGTCTCGAACGGTTCTTCTTTTCTTGGCCTTTCTAGCTTGAAGTCTGGTGAAAGGGTGTTTTCTTCGTCGTCTCTTTCTGCCTTATCCTTGCTGAATGCTTGACTCGGTAGCGTGCAGGGCATTTATAGGTGTGTCTTGTCGGCCCAAAAGGTCTTTACCCGTTTGCAGCAAGACATTTTTGCCTGCCCTCATGAAGGCTTCTTTAGGGTTTTGTTTGTCGATGATGACATTTTGGAGAAATTCTTTGCCTTGTGTCAGTGCCGCATCTTTCAAGGCGTGCAATCCGCGTGTCACCATCGGTTTCAACACCGGGGCCACCGAACGAAAGGCCGATTCTAACATATCTCCTAAACCGTGTCCTCGCTGTCGTGCAACCCCTCGATACACTGGATACATGACTTACGAGTCGTGAGAGAACCGTTTTCGAAAATGGAGTTTCACCGTGACTTTTCCTTTGGTGAATGGAATATTTTGTCCCAAATCTCCTTTTATAGCAATGTTGACCGTGTCCAAATACGACTTGCTGACAGGCAAATAATGAGGATGCACAAATTCCCGGTGGACGTGATAGGTGTTTCCACCTTCCTGGTCACTGGTCGTGGTACTATCCACTTTGAAAGGAATGACACGCAGTAACGGTACAGAGGTGTGTCCCACCACGTTATACTCCACCACATCGGAGTACACGAACATCAAATTCAGTCCTTGGTTCAGTTCTACAGGGAATCGAAAAAACTTGTAAAATTCCGTATTGCTGTTGATCTTCGGTTTAAAATTTGGAGCCATTTTTGTGTCTCCACCTAAAATATCAAACAAGTCACGATTAAAACTGATGGACATCGTTTGGGTATCCTGAAATTTCATCAGTAAGCGACGAGCCACTTTATGGTACTCCAGGGTGACACTTTTTTTGACTCTGTTCAGGGCTTTACCAAAGGCTAACTCGAACCTGGAAGTAATGGTGTCCACCAAATGTTGGCCACTAAAATAAAACCCTGCCGGAATTTTCAAGGTGTAGATATTGAAGGGTGAATTGTTGGATGGTCTTGTGTCCCCTGAAAACCCGATGTCATTCGTGGCTTCTTGTAATTGTTGGTTCAGGATTTCGACCTCAAAAGTGTTTTGCTTTTCGGTGATGTTTTGGATTTGTGTAGGGTGAATCATTTCTACTAAAGCCACTTCCCAATGGGCTTCGTGATCTAACTGGATGGCTTGAGGTAATTTAGCCGTGTAACAGCACAACGTGTTGTGGGGAAACACCTCCATGGAACTGTCACTGGGTAAGGTTAAGTAAAATTGGTTTTCGTGACTCATAATTCCAGAGTTCTGTGGCTGTCCGAGGGGTTCGTGGATGTCAGAGGCGTGTCTCCGCCCAAAATGGGGTTCTGGTTGTGGTTGTTGTTGGAGTGGTGACTGGCACTGGCACTGGACACAAGGTTTCCGTGGTTCCCGTTCGAGGAGAATTTCAGGGAGGGATTGGGAAGAAGGTAACCGATGCAACTGCTCAATAAAATGGTCCACAATTGTTTGTCTCCTTGTTGCAAACTCAAATTGGCAATGGCTGCCCCGATGACACAATACACCACGAAGATTTGGCAGAAAAAGACGATTTGCGTTTTAGGCACACGTTCTCCACACCACACCCACAAGGGTTGTTTTTGTAAATCTTGCACAGAAGAACTAGGTGAAGGAGGAGTGGTTGACGTAGCTGCGTCTGTGTGAAAGGGCATGATGGTCACTTCTTTTTATAGTCGATGACTTGCGAAGCGTCGATCCAAGAATCAAAACTGGGTGGATATCCTTTCCAACGTACTTTGACTTCTTTGACACGTCGTTTGCCCACTTTACGGGTTCTGCGTTCGAGAATGCTTTCGATGTCGTACACGTCGTCTTCTTTTTTGGTGACACGTTGTAACTCGGGCAAATAAAACGTTCCTTTGAGCACTTCTCCGTTCATGTCTTCCAATTTATAGACGGTAGGATGACGGCCATGCACTCGTCCAGTGACGCGAAACAATTCGGTCGTCCAGTTAGGTAAGTAACCTTTGTCGAAAGTGCGTTTGGTTTTGCCAATGCGCACCCAATCTCCTACGGCCAACTCTCCACTTTTCTTGGGGACAGCCCTCGTCGGGGACGTACCGAACAGATGCTCAAACACCAACACTTCGTTGTCGGGAGTCACGTCTTGCGGGGCACGTCCGATGCTTCGATGGTAAGATTGGTTGTACGCTTGCACCAGGTGCGGTAAGATGTCGATGTACTTCAGAGTGTGGTGATGCGTAAAATATTTCCTCATGCGTTCTTTCAAAGTGCGTTGAAAACGTTCCACGATGCTGGCTTTGGTTTCGGGATTCTCGGTGGTAAAAAAATGAATGTCACGTTTCTTTAATTCTTTTTGGAAAGCTTGGTTCAGAAATTCGGTGCCTTTGTCCGTTTGCCATCGAAGAGGGTGACGACCGCTTTGTTTCAACACCCGTTGCAGGGCTCGCACTAACTCGCTGCTCGATTTGGAAGTCAAGGGCACGACCCAGGCAAATTTGGAAAAGACGTCGATGACACAAAACAAATATTTGTAGCCACGATTGTAGCTGGCCAAATGAGAGACATCAGCTAAATCGGCTTGCCATTGATGATCGATGCCTTCCACTCGGGTGCGACTTCTGGCAAACTTGCGTCGAATGGGTTTGTGTAAAGTGTAGGTAGCTTGTTCTTGTAACCATCGTTGCACTTGAGGTAAACGGAGACTTTTCAGTCGCGTTTTGGCAGCACGATACAATTTTTGAACTCCTGTGTAACCTGCAGGATGGGAGGGATCGTAGTAAATGCTGGCTAAGACTTTTTCCATTTTTTTGTGTTGGTTGGTGTGGTAATAAGGCACCCACTCTTGGAGGATGCTACTCTTTTTCTCTTGGGGTATTTTCTTGGATTGCAATGCTTTGCGTGTACGACCGGCAATTGGTGTTGAAGAGGAGGAGGATGTCTGAGCGGGGGATATCGGTTCTTGTTTCACTTCTGTCTTCACTTCTGTCTTCACTTTCTTTTTCTCTTGTGATGAAGAAGGGGTGGGCATCATCTTTTTAATCCATCTGGAGGTAGGTGGTGTTGTTAACTTGCGTACTTTTTCTGGTGGAGTTTGAAACCCTTCTTCTTCTTCTTCTCCTTTTTCTGTCTTGGTCACTGGTAGTGGTGGGACTGGTACTGGTACTGGTGATGGTGCTGGACTTTTCATCAAGGTCTTAAAATCTTTCAGAGTGGGTAGAGCTGTTTCGTCTAAAGCCTTCTGGTGAAAGAGTTGCAGTCGTTGCAAGAGTTGACCGTACTTTTGCGATTTTTCTGTTTCGGACAAATCTTGGCGATCCATTAATGACTGCAATTCGTGTTGTAACTGGGACATCTCGCTCAAATTGGGATTGGGAGGTAAATGCGGGGTGCGTTGTTCTTGCCACCGATGGTATTCCATCCATCGTTTGTAAGGCACTAAAGCTAGTTTTCGTCCTTCCATAGGGTTGTCAGGGGTCGATTCTGAGATCTTGGGACTTCCGAGGGCCTTTTTATCTTGCTCCCACCAGTCCTCCCAACATGGTTCCCAAGACTCCTTTCAGTATGGGGCCTAAGAAGAGAGGCAAAATGCCTCCACGTTGGACTAACATCTTCTTCTTTTGACGAATGGGAATTTTCTTTTGAACCATTTGGCGAAGAACGTGACGATGTTTGCTTAAGCATTGTTTCTGGTGTTTGGACAAAGGGATCGTGCCTTTCAAAACGTTCAAACAACATTCGCACACGGTATCGATGACCTCTTTGGAGGCCGATTGAATGAGTTTTTTTCGTAGAGGTGGAGAAACTTTGGACAGGACAGATAACATGTCCCCATGTTTGACTAAACGTGGTGGTAGTCCTTTTCTTTTCTTTCCTTGGGGTTTTCTGGAGGGTGACATCTTTGAGTCTTCAGGAGCACCAAAAAAACACTGATACCCCCGACTTGGTCACAGGTCTTTTTTATACTGGAACGCGTCCCCACTGATTGTCTTTACGGCGTATCAGTTTGAGGACAGGCATGACACGTCGTGGAGGGGTACGCAACGGACTAAATCGAGCCAGTTCTTGCTTGGACAAATCCAGTAAACTTTGTAACATACCCGATCTTTCATTGACTTTGATTTTGGGAGAAGGTACTTTGTGAGCAGCAACCACTGCCACTAAATTGGAGGGTCCTGCCACTGGGGAAGTTCTTTTTGGGGTCATCAACGGAGAAGTTCTTGGTGTGATCAACGTCTCCAAGTACTCTTCAGTTCTTGGTGTCATCAACGGAGAAGTGGATGAACGTGAGGCTGCCGGAGATGCGGTCACCGCCGTGGCAGGTCGTGGTTTGCGAGTGTAAAGTTGCCTCCTGGCCGAAGTGCCTCTCTTGCGACTAGTTTTCTTCTGTGGACTTTTCTTTTTTTGGGGGCTTCTTTTCTTTTCCCGGGGTGGTGTCTGGTAAGAGGAGGGTCCCGCCACTGGAGAAGTTCTTCTTGGGGACCTGGTCTTTTTCTTTTTCTTCTTGGGGCTTCGTTGGACTTTTTTCTTGGGGATAACTTTGGGGGCATTAGGATCCCATCTTAAGAGTGAGCGAATGATGACCCCTCCTAGAGTACCACTCCCTCCAGGTTTCAAAATGATTTGTTTTTTGGTTTGAGTGTCGATACGGGGATCGGCCAGTTGGACCAAAGCGACTTTGTTTCGATCGAAAAAGCGTTTGGTTTGATGAGGAATCTGAATGATTCCTTGGAGTATTTGACGTGCCGTCACCGTGAACCATCGTAAGACTTCTTTGAGACTAGCTTCTAAGACACGAGCTCGTATTTGTGGATTTTTTTCTCGACTGATGCCGTACAAGGCACGAATCAATTTGACGGGAAGATGCGACTGAAGGGACGTCATGTTCACACTGTGAGTGAGACAGACGAAAAAGGGTCTGAGGTTCTTATAGATTTTTTTATGTGGAGTGAATTGAAGTCGAGGACGGAGACGTGTACAGGACAGGCCCTCCGTCTTGGCACCAGTGGTGAAACAAGTGGGTACGAAATCGCAAATCCTCGGGGGTCGTAGATTTCAAATCGACGAGTAAATAGGCGTGTGGAGTTTGAGTGGCATCGTCGTACGCCTGAGTCAGCCAAGGCGTTCCTAACTGTTTGGCTAAGACTTGCACTTGCGATTTATCTCGAGGGCTTTTAAACAAGATCACGTAATGCGCATTGAGACTGATGGTGCGATGGGCTTTACTTTGTTGAAACAAATTTTGGGTGATGTAAACGACACTGGCATTACGGTGATGCCCTTTGCGCGTGAACCACAGTTTAATTTCTTCTTCGTCTTCTCCTAACATGTCGTCAAAAATGACCAAATGGGTTTGACGGGAGTCAGAGACGATGCCGTCGTCTTCTTTAGGAATGCCTTCCACAAACACGATGGAATCGCCTTGACTTTCTCGCAAGAGGCTGTACGCCGATTGCCACTCTTTGTAACACCACACGATCCGCTGAGGTGGCCGATCGATCAAATGATGTTTATGTTCGATCAAACGTTTGACGAATTCGGTTTTGCCTGAACCGCTAGGTCCAGCAATGAACATGTTAAAGGGATGGCGAAGATACAAAGCCTCCCAACTGGCACGATCTAAGTGTTCGTCTATGACTTTGACAGTGGAGGAAGAGGGAGCAGAGACAGCAGAGGTAGCCATAGTGTGAGAAATGTCACTTGTGACACGAAAACAAACAAGACAAGAGTTTATATACTTTTTTTCAGAACACGTTTATTGAATGTTTCAAACATGAATACGAAAGACAAAAATACATAAAAGCCAAAGGCTTAAGTATAAGGATAAAAGGCACATGATAACCATTAACGTGGAATAAACACAAGTGTCTGTACAACATGTTTTGGGTAATGTTCTAACCAGTTCTATAGTAGGGGGTAAGGTCACACAAGTGTCCTCCTGAAAGGGTCTTTCAGGCCTGTCCACGACAGTCCCGTCCTGGGTGACGGGTTCTTCTGGCACCGTCATTAACACAGGTTGAAAAGTCGCAAGGCTCACAATCGCATTCCACTTCAGAAGCCCCACACTTGAATTGTGCCTGTCTAAACTTGTTTTGTGTCTCTCTGAAAGTATTCATCTTGTTCGCTCGGTCTTGGTAGTCACAATGAACTATCGATCTTGCCTAGGGTTCCTTTTTATATACAGACCAATACCGACGTGTCCATACGGTAAGGTGAAATGATTGGGAATTCGCACTCGCTTCTGGTACACGATTTGATAGACTTTTTCCAAGGGTCGACTGACGATGTGGTGAGTGGGTAAACGTACAATTTTGTTCGGTTGATAGGTGGTCACTTTAAAGTTTGCATCCTCTCCCGATTGCAAGGTTTCTTTCAATACCCGAAAGTTCACCACACGACTGGTACGATAATTCAGAGTCAATCCTTTCACTTTACACGTCGTGTGCAATTCTCCTTGTGGGTCCCGGTATTCGTAGCCGTAATTTTTGGGACCACCACTGACGAAACTTAGAATCTTGTCGTCGGGATGTTCGTCTGTCCAGGCTCCTAAACGGTCTCCTTCGATGTCAGGGTGCTGTTGACTCGGGTGATGGATGTAAATGCAACTGTCCGTGTCAAAGTACATTACACGTTCCCCTAACAGTTCTAATGCTTCGTACATTTTTAAGCGAGCATGAGCTGTCACGTAAGCCGCAATGATGACATTTCCAAAGGGGTCGTCTTGTACAAAGTCCAGATCTTCTTCGTAATTGACCAAAATCAAATCCTCGCGAACGACGTCCACGTGTTTCATGTATTTGGTTTTGTCATGAATCATCTGAAAGTAGCGGGAAGGTTCTGTCAAATATTCCGTCTTGGGTAAACACGGTCGTTGTGCCATTTTACCCCACAAGCAATTTAACATCACTTTGGCAAACGACCGCCTGCCTTCGTTTTTCTCGATGTGGTCTAAAGAGATGCCTTCTTGTTCATAGTATTTCTCTTTGAATGTCTTTTCGTCTTCGGAAGTGTGACACCAGGAAGGATAGCCGCTGGCTTCTTGCTTCAGTTTCAAAAAGGCATCCACATAGTCGGCGAAAATGCCTTTCTGACTGGGGTCACCCTTGTGGTATTGTTGTGTCTTGGGAAAGTGGCACATTTTGTACACTTCTAACAGTTGGTATCCGATGTCCAGAGCTTTGAACAATTCTACGCTGACCCAGGTTCCCGTCAAGGCCCGTTCTTCCTGGGTGTGCTGACAAGGTTGGTCTTGGTTGCACGTTTCGGCACAAGTACGGCACAATGGAAACATCAGTTTGCCTTGACAATGGTGAGGTAAGACGGGATAGTATAGGTTCGTGGGAGGCAAAACTTTACACTTGATCAAGCCTTTGTATTGTCGAATGTTTTTCAGGTCGATGTGTTCCGTGAACAATTGTGGGTGCCCTGCAGGAAAGGGACAATATTTGCACACGTAAGGATACAACGAACACACGTCCAAGTATTTGATTTCTTCTCCTTTCTCTTCGTCGGCTTGGTACAGCAAACAGGTGGCATTGTTCCTTCCTCCGTACAAACTATCCCTCGGGTTTAGGGGGTCCATCAGCTTGTAACTTTCCACGGCACGTTTAAACTCGGGATCGGTTTTCATACGGTGATCGTACTCGTGTTCCCACATTTCCACCACTTGGTATCCTTGCTGTTCTAACCTTAGGCGTCGCTGACAAGTGTCCTGGTACAAGTCTTCCATGGTTCGTTGTAAAAACTGATTTTTAGTGCTACGATCAGGGTAACAGACGGGACATCCGTGAAATAAGCAACCGTTAAACTCGTACACGATCTTAGGGTTTTCTAAGTCCCAGCCATCGACCGAATACATTCCGATGGTCTTTTCGCCTCCTCCGTTGCGGGCATGCTGAATCCATTTGTCTTCCTTGTCGCACAAGTAATGTAACCAACGTAGGGCTTTGACCGAGTATTGACGTTTGACATAGTGGGTCGTTTGAGGACTGATGACAGCCACGGTGTTTTCAGGCATGAATCGTTGTCGATACACTAAGGAACACGCTTTGGCAATGGTGCAAGCTTCTTTCAAAGGATCGACCCCTCCGTGTTCCATGAACAGTTCTCGATATTTTCCACAGCAACGCCGTAAAATGTCCACGTCAGAACGACAATACTTTAGCATTTCTTCCTGAAAGTCGAAAGGGTCGGAGGCGTGAGTCTGGTACCAAGCGTAGAAAGCTTCTCGTTGTTCGGTACGCATGTTGTCGGGGTCGTAATAGTGAGCCTCAGGTAAATGGGGTAGAACGGCGTGTTGATTGGCTTCCGTATTGAAAAAGTGTGGAAAGTACCCTTTAGCCATTTCTGTCATTCCAAACCTTTTAGGCATTCGACTCAAAGGCATGGCCAAATAGCTCATCGAATCTTTAAATTGCACTTGTCCCACTTGCATGAAAATGATTTTGGCTAGGTTCAAAGTCACTTTAGGACGTTCGGTGCCTTGTTCCGTATAGTATCTGAGAAGAAACTGTCCATCGTATCCGGAGAAATTGTGAGCCATCACTGTGGCATGACGATGACAATCTCTGTAACGTTCGATGTCCTCTTGGCTCCACGTCTTGTCGATGGGATCTAAGACCCATTGGGCAAAATCGGCTAACGTGTTCGGTCCTCGAAAGATTTTTTCACGCCCTCCGGGAATCTTGCTGCAGTGAGGGCAATGACTGAAGATAGGTTCTTGAATGCACTTCTCGCACGCTCGATGAGCCACGCAGAAATTAGGAATGTGAATGCCAGTCTCTTGCATGCATTCGAAATCGAAAAAGATGAAATTGCCTTTCTTCTTGTGACCGTCCTCTTTCTCTGGTGGGGGTTGGTATTTTTGCACGTAGCATTGGTGTTCCAAGTCCACGATGTGGTGACAAATGTGACATTTTTTCTTTCCTGAACATACGTGTGCCTTGGCATTATTGGTACGTAGGCCTTGTTGACACGTAGGGCACCGTCTCAGCAGTTGACAAGCACATTTCTGCTGTGAACCTTGCGTCTTCAGATGTTGTTGGTAACAGGCAGGGCTGACAAACGTGCGCAGACAAGCAGCACAATGTACTCTTTCTTGTCCTTCGCTCAGACAGGGTGGAGAGGCCAAACATCCTGGGCATTTCCATCCGCAATGTTTGTGTTGCTCTCGATTGTTATAGCCATAGTCACATTTCTCACAGTAAAAACTGTATCCCAGGAATCCAGTGATAGTGGTAATGGTATCGAAATGGTCATCGTGATAATAGACATGAATGTATTTTCCGTCCTTAAAGTCTTTCCCTCGAAACAACAGAGGCTCACGCACTTCTTGAGGGTGCGCTTTCAAGTTGTAGCGTGGAGCTAGGACATCTTGCAATTTTTGCATTTCAGGAATGCCACAGGGTGTGTCTTTGGACAGGCCAGCTTGTTTCAACAGGAGTTCTGCTTCGTTTCTTTGTTTGGCTCGGTCCGATTGTTGAATAGTTTTCCAGGTTCTTTTCCATTCTGCCGTGTCGTTCTTGTTGGCATAGGTTCGTCCAACCACGATGGCTCGGGCTAAGCGCATCTGGTCTTGAGGGTTGTTAATTTGGACGAGACTCTTTTTGGTGCTGCGAAGGTCGTTCACCAATAACACCTTATTGCGTTGTCCGGTCCCTTGACGAGGAGAAACGTGGGCCATTTTCAGTGTGGCTTTACCATCGGTGATGTCAAACTGGTCATTAGATTGTTGTACGTGTTGAATCTTGTCCATGACTTTGGAAGGGGTTAGTTCTGCTGGTCTGCTAAACTCGATCCAAACAGGGGATTTCAAGCTGTCGTGATCTATGGATAGTGTCAAGCGATCGTCTTCTTTGGGTTGACATTGTCGCTTGAGTGCGGTGAGCAAAGAATCCCACATCTCGGTGATAAACCCTTCTGCTTTCTCCAATGGTACGTCAGCCTTGAAATCTTTAAACTTCACTGTGTAGGTGTAAGCCGTGGTTCTAAATTTTCTAGAGGAGCGCTTTTCCGTCTCTCGAATGGAATAGTATTTTTCAGGGTTGACTAAGGGTGGTGAACTTGGTTTAGAGGGTTCGGATTCTGGTTCACTCATGTCCTCTTCAAAATCACTGGCATGAATTTGTGCCAAGACTTCAGCTCTGGTACGAGGCGATAGATCACGTTTCTGCCTCTTACTTTCTTCTTCTTCTTTCTTCTCGAATGAATAGGATCGTTTCATCTTGAGTGCAAAACGTCAAATGACTCAAGTTTAAACACCATAGACTAATTTATAGTCATGACAAACCAGCGTATATAAAAAGGGTGTGTGTCTTGTCCTTTCACTATTCATTTCACTCTCAAACCGAGCACAACGATGGAAGAGACTACCCAGATGGAACGTTTCATCAGAGCTTTGCGAGGGGTCATTAGAAAATTCTCTTCAGACCAGCCGACGGACTACTCTCCTTCCTTTCGAGATAAAAGTCAAGATACTTGCTATATATGTCAGAAGAAAGGGCATTGGTCTTCAGAGTGTCCAGACAGTCAAAAAAGAAAAAAAGGGGCTAGAAAAGACAAAAGGCAAGATACCTGTTATTATTGTCAAGAAAAAGGACATTGGTCTCCAGGTTGCCCAAAAAAGAAACAAGAGGAGTCGGAAGAAAAGAGGGATTCTTCAGAAGAAGAGAGAGATTCTTCAGAGGAAGAAAGCAGTCAGGTGAAGAAAAAGAAACAGGAGAAGAAAAGAAGAAGGGAAGAAAGTGAGGAGGAAGAGGAGGAAAAGACTGTGACGGTGAAGAAATTGAAAAAAAAGAGAGAGTAAAAAAAAAGAAACAGAAGAAGTGAATGTAATTTATAAAGTGTTCTGTTGTGAATTGTGAATTAGATTGTAACTATGGATAAAAAGAATACATTAATTATATAAGGTAAGTGTCTTTGAGTTTTGATTTTAAAATAAGAAGCTACACTCACGCACTCATACACAGACATGTACTATAAGGGTAAAATGTTTTTTTTTGTTGTTGTTGATTTTTGAGTTATTGGCAAATTGAAAGGCTATCTCTTTTCGAGAGAAGTGGGTGGCCCTGAAAAGGACCTTTTTTGGTGTAGGGGTGAGTTTAAGCAATCAACTTTAACTGCCTTAAGCCTTTGCCACGGCCGAGGCCTAATTCTGATGATTGGGTTGAAATCACTGAGGGTGGTACGATAGGCTTAGTCACAGGGTTGGCGTGTTTAGCTCGGGAAGGTCGTATTCTCTTTGGTCGTGATAAAGAAGTCTGATACATTTGTTTCAGACTTCTTAACTCCGCTAAAATGTCCAACAGTACCGTAGCCGTTTGATTTTCACCCTCTTGTTTCTTTGCTGCTACTTCTTCTTGTTGTTGCTTTTTTCTTACCTCTTCTTGTTGCTGTTGCTGTTGCTGTAGGAGAAAAGCTTGTTCCGCTTCCTTTTGTCGTTGCATAAATTTCTCCAATTCTTCTTTCTGTCTCTGTCTAAAATTCTCCACTTGCGGTAATGAAGAATGAGACGAAGGTTCCGGAACAAATTCTTGCGAGGTAAGAAAATCCACAAAATCCCAATGTACCTCTTCTGAAAGTAAGTCCGGGTTCCCTTGGGCGGTCTCCACTGCTGGTGCACCCCAATGGATCGTTTTCTGACTTTCCGTCATGTTGAATCACTGTCGCATAGATTGACAGCACACAGGCGCTAGCGAGTCTATATAGACCACATGACGTCACAGACTGCTCTCTTCGTATTGGATGCGGACTGACTGAATTTTGTAACGCGTGTTCGGATTGGTGAATGGACTCAATCCGTTTCAATCCTTCCTCTACCTATAAATAAGCGCAGTTCACTGCATTGATTCACCTGTTCTCGTCGCCTCACGATGTAGACCACAGTTGAATCATCCACCCTTGTGTCTTCCATGATGTTTAGGATGGACATGCTCATGTATGTCCGGTCCAAGTGGACTGTTGTTGATAGGACAGATACTAGTCTATGGATGAGAAGAGTTTACATAGAAAGACAAGGATGCCTCAAGAGGGTACTTGTGTATGGACCTGCAGTTAGAAGGAGTTTAAGAAGAAGAAGATGTGACAGATGCCGTCTATGTTAATATTAATATTAACATAAACCCAAAGGCCCTTTTCAGGGCCACCCACATTTCTCGAAAAGAGATAGCCTTTCGATTGCCTACCCCTTTATAAAAATATTTAAAAAAAAAATCCCATGTTCAATTCCCCTTGTCCCTAAAGTAGTTTTTTTTTTCTAACATGTTCAATTCCCCTTTGTCCCTAGACAAACCCAAACTCTATTCCCATGTTCAATTCCCTTTGTCCCTAGACAGACCCAAACTCTATTCCCCATGTTCAATTGCCTTTGTCCCTAGAATCGATATTTTTTTTTCCATTGTTCGAATGCCTTTGACGCTAATCTCAATATTTCCTTTTTTTTCCTTTCTCCAATGTTAAATTCCATTGACGCTAATCTTACCCAGGGTTTTTTGCCCGTGTGAAATTTACATTGACGCTAATCTCGCCCAGGGTGGTTAATGTTAAATTTCCATTGACGCTAATCTCGCCCAGGGGGTGTTTTTAATGCTAATTCCCATTGACGCTAATCTCACCCCTTTCACTACTCACTTTTGCTTGCACTACTGTTATCTGTGTTTGTCAAAATGCTTTCTTTAACAACTACTGGAAAGACTAAGATGGCTATTGACTTCAACAGCTATCTGAGTGATTTGTTTTTCTTATTGGACACACAGTTAAAAACAGCTGCATATGAGATGGGGAATGAAACTTTCAAACTGAGATTCCTTAGTGATTTGCTTTCTGCCTAACGTGTTGTTTAAATAGATAATTCCTGAACTAATTCCTGAATTATGCCGTGTGAGCTAATACTGGTATTCTGATCAAATACGAATAGAGCGCATTTGTTTAAAAAAAATGTTTCTCTCGCATATATGTTTACCCATTCATGCTTTTTATTGAAAGAAAAACATGGCCAGGAATAGATTTGTAAAATCATCATAAAAAAAGACATGAACAAAAAATCAAACATGAAAGTTGAAACGGATATTTACTCAAGCTAAATGGTACGGTCGTATGATAGTCTGTCGAAAATGTACTATCATGCTTTTACACTTTATCCCTGGAAGTACCAGATAGGATATTTTGAAGATAGTATAAAAGAGATTGTTAAATTGTTAATTGCGGAACTATGTCATTAGCAAAATCCCGTCACAATTCAAAAGTAAATTGGGGTATTTTACTTATATCGTTTTTCAAATGTTTTCAATTGCAGCTTACGCCAAGGAAGACAACAAAGGTATCATAATCGGTGTTGTCGTTACAGTGATTGTTGTCGTTATCGTAGCTGCTGTCTTAATTGTGCTGACAGTAAGAAGACGAAGGTAATACTTGAAGTAACGTGTGTATAAATGATTATTAGGCCATAATTTATATAATTATTATTTTATATCGGCACAGTTTCATAACATGTTATTTTTGTGATACATTTATGTCTCTGGAAAATTGATTCTTTATATCATCCTTTATACCTACCAGTAACATTTGCAAATAAAGACATTTATTTAAAGATACTTCTTGCTTCTATCAGTAAAGGTAGATTAGATGGTCAAGGTGGGTGGAAGCAGGTGCAAAGAACCTTCCGCAAGAGTGAGGAAACAGAAGCAAAGGAACTGGAAGAGATAAGTGTCGCTCAAGGTAAATTTCACTATAATGATAACCTACATTAGAAACATGTGACGTGTTTAGGCGCCATGACGAGAAAATTGTTTTACCTTGAAATATTGTTACAGTGAGATGATTACCATAGTCATGAATACAATTAATGAAGGTATTGTACCTAGGTCACATTTGAATTCGAATTGTCTCCGTTAACAACCGCCAAACACAAATATACGATGTATTTACACAAGTGTATCATACTTAGCCGTTGTTCTTTCCTGCTACTATCAGGGTTCTCTATATACCAAAAGAAACCCAAAACATGGACTAGGGTTCTAACATTGCATGCTTTCATATAAAATAAACAAAGACAAAGCATTAGATCCCAAACAAATTGACAGGACTGTTGTACATCTAGAATGTGTATGAGTGTAAAATAATCTAGTAAATCTAGCCATTGTCGTCGATGGAAACACTGATGTAAACTTAATAGGCATAATAATGATAACATTACATAATGTTGCAAGGAAGCAATGAACTGTTGCGATAAGTTCATGATTTTTCTATATTGAATTTTTTTCATCAATAGGCCTTGTCATTAAAGCTCACTGTACATCACCAGTTTGAGTAAAACTTACTACAACTACAATACGAATCGTACACTAATATGCCAAAGCTGGGCAACAATGAAATACTTCGCAATAAATTTTGTTCTTTCTTGAAAAAAGGTTAGCATTCTTCGTTACCTAGCTGTGGCTCTAAGAAAACCTTCTGAAATATTTATTTTACAGACTTAATGAGATCAATATCTAATAGGCTAGACAATTACGCTAAGTTCATGTGCTTGTAGTTCTGTATTAATGTTTGGCTTGTTCTGTGTAAACATAGAAGCGTCTGAACGTAATGCAACATGAATAGATCGAAGTTCATTTTCAGAGTTAGTGTACCAAAACGCCAATCAGAAAGCAAAACAGACGGCTCAGTGCATACATGTTCTCTCATTTTGGGACCACGTTATGAAGAAGAAAGCAAACAAAGATGAGTACGAGTCAGAATTCCAAGTGAGTAATATTCTTTAACGAAGCCATCTTCTACTCATCCTTATTCTGTCACAGACTCAAAACAAAAGTGCTCTCATTTGGCTTATAAAAGGTAGTAAACCAAAAGAGTATTTGAAGAACTGGTGACCCATATCCATAATTTATGTAGCAATAGTCTAAAGCATGTTCTAACAGCAATTTAGAATAAAATGGGAGCCTTACAAAACGTTGTTGTTTAGCTGAATATGTATTCATCACTTTTTACCATTCAATCCATGTTAAGATTTACGTTTATAAGTTTTGAACTATTCATAGGTTAGGGATAAATGTATATGTACAGTAATGCTTCTCTAGGTTTGCCCACCTGCTAGACTGTTTTCAAAGAGGTAAAATGCCCATATCATTACCTCTAATTGCCCTTACAATACCTGGCCCGTAGAGGTTTCCAGTACTAATGAATATGTTTATATGTCTATAAATACATGTGTGTGCATAGGTATACACATGTTTGTATTTATAAATGTGTATGTATGTATGTGTGTATGTATGTACGTATGTATGTTTGTATCTATGTATATATGCATATATAGGTATTCGAATGATTGTATTTGTACCAACAGTTACTGTAAGTGAGCACAATCTCGTATAATAACATATATTATGGTATATTAAGTCGCACGTGGGAGATGACGATATATTCATATTAATATTCATTTTAATTCGATTCATGTGAATTTCATATTAATTCAATAGGTATAATACTCAGAAAGATTTAAACATATCAAATATATATTTTCTCTGCGACTCAATTGCCTATAGTAAACAATAAAAAATATATACAGTGGCGACTTACTGAAGATCGAGTCTGATTAAAAATCAGATCTCCATTGTCCTAAGTGATGATTTGACAGCGAACATAAGGGTACATGTTTTGGTGACTAGTATTTTCCCATGATTGCCAAGTTTACCAGCCAATCGGACGAAATCTTATATATTCGTGTTTGGGAGACCAAGCAATTTGGTTAAAAAGCATCCATGTGTGCCGAACGACTTGGTTCATTTTCAGATTTAAGAAAGCTACATTTCCAATAGCTAATTCGTCGGCACTGAACATGATTTTAGTCATGCCTGGCGAATTAATAATTGTGGTAGAAGATCATTATTTCTACACAACGTAGAAAATATTCTCATTGCATAACACTGATGTATTTCTGGTATCAAATTACTTGGACTCGGGATAGCAACATCCACCATAGCTAAGTAAGACCATATTCGGTGCAATTGTGGTTAAAATATGTTCATTTTGTTGATATATCGTCGCAAAAATCATCTTTGGTTTTGTTAGTACTCTGTCTCTCCTTAATTTTCATTACAATACTCTGCAAAAAATCCGTTACACTAACAAAAAATACCGAAGTCACTGAAGAACACTGTTCCTGGTGCCGAGCTCAAGAATGAATACTACTACTGATAGTTCTGCCATGTAAGACGGGTACCCTGATATTTATAACAGGGACGGGTCAATGTCTTACTGCCATCATATGTTAAAACGATGTTGGATGATTGGAGATCTCTGCCATTTCAATAGTCGTCCCATTACAAACTTGGTCCATATAAGTTTTATTGAGAAATAATGACTGACAAGGTCTACTATTTTCTGGAGTAAACTATAGCAAAGTCCAGCCATTACAGATTCGGTCCATTCAAATTTAATTTAATTTAATTTACTGTCTCTGACGGCCCATACCATCCAGCAATGTCGGTTTCGGCAGCTTCTGGTGCTCCTTACCTTTGATCTTGTAACACAATGAAGAAGGCTTTGGGCTAGAATTTAGCGAAGATACTGACATGAATGTCGTGAAGGAGATGTTTATTTAAAATGTAATCAAACGATGAATGAATCTCAAACAAAACTCGCTTTCCTAACGTCTAACCACGGATTTAAGAAAATGATGCACATAGAGTTAGGCGGCTTATGTAAGGAAATCCTACCGTTATTAACGGACGCTAATCAAAAACGACAACTTTAATGAGCAATCTAACAGGAAACCACATTAGGCTGGATCTATCACCATTGATGGCCAATGTTCAGAATTTAAACACAAAAACTGAAGAATGTTTCATCTATCATCAAGAGTATCAAACTATAAGCTATGAATAAGATATGACTGTAACTATGAGTGATCAAAGTATTGAATCTGTACAAAAGTATGAATAATGTTTTCATCCATAATTATGAAAACATTATTCATACAGCGACCTTGCATTATTGAATATGCCGAGTATGTAATGGGTTGAATTGGTACTCCACATTCGCTATGATCCGAAAACGTTAGTGTGCCACCGCTGCAATAAGCTGAGTATTTCTGTAATCGCGGTGTTGTATAGCGTGTTCCCTGGTTGGCTGAGCTAGGAAATAAAGGCCAAATGTGTAGCAATACTTCAACTACTTGGCAGACCGTACTGATAATGATAAACAGATTAAATTCGAATTGCATTAGTCAGACTATACTTACCAGGTGTTTTCCTGTACGGAATGAAATACTGGCACATGCAAATGTCGGCGTTTGCAAAAACCGTCGACATACATTTCGGTTGGTCGAAATGCAATGTTAGCCGATGAATGGCAAGTTCGTTTAAAATTTCTTTAACGAACCTGGTCTATCTAATTGCTTTTGGGAACACTGTGTGCATCTCTTGCAGATAATTCACCTTACAAATATTAATTTCATGAAGCAGTTAATAATGAAGTTGTGATTCAACTGACAGTATAAAATAAAAGAGACCAGAGGAGTCAGATGAAACAGAAATTAGATCAAACATAAATACTTAGTGTCAGCATTCAAAAACGATTCCTATTATAAAAGGAAAGAAAAGGAATGAAGCGTGAATGCATCGATAAGACAAACTAGGAAATTATAAGTAGAAGGCAATGATACAAAACCAGCAGAAAGAAAATGTTAATAAGTGTCATGAACGCTTAAAAAATACCAAATTTGAATTATTGTAAATCTTACAAATGATTATAAATACAACATCAGCTGCTAATACAGCCTATCTTCGAACGTTTCTCAGTACCCCTGCAGCAATATTGATCCATTGTTTTATTGTTAATCCCGCCAAGGTTCAATAATTTGTATTTTACGATTCATTGTCAACGACGTACTAGGTTCAAGGCACTAATTTTAACAGGTCAGGTATGTAACTCAAGAACACACACACACACATTCCTTCACACACAAGAAAAACACGCACAATAGTTATAAAACTCTTGCATACCACTCTTTGAAATGGGAATTTTTCGAATACTTCGTTGCAAGAAAGAAACGCCCTAATTAATTATGACTACAATGATTCAGAATGGTGGGGCAAACACTTATTTTAACTTATCACACCTAACTGATACAGGGACTCGACCATTTAATTTATCCAGCAGGTGGACTGTTTTAGTGCCAAGATATTTGTTTTTCTTTTACCTTACAATCTTTATTTTGTCATCAAACATAATGTATATAAAAGGTTTTATTAAGAATACAGCGCAGATAAATCAAAATTGTTCGGCTAATAAATTAGTTTAAATGGTTCTAGTTTAATTTAAAGAATTGTTGTATGCTGTTGTTGTCATTTCTTGCAATACTTGTTTATACGTGAAGCCGTAAGAATATTTACTTTACTATATAGGCATCTTGATATTGACAGAAATATATCATAATGACTGTGGGTAGATGTTTCGTCCTACATAGTTCTTAACATCCAGCGTTGTCACATCGTATTTGCTCTTAATCTTAACCATATTTGAGCGCTTCGAAAGCGCTGTTTCGTAAAATTTAAATTCATTTAACAGAGTTTCCGCTTTTGTAAATTATATGGCGTTCTTGCCTTATGTATTTCGAAAGACAAATTATGAGGATACACGTGCTTTATATTACGTTATGACCTTTACTGATTAACAGCTTATCACAATGAAGAAAATGTTGCGTTTCAGTTTCGTTTCCTAGGTTATGTTGTTAACTGCATGCATACTATGAGTGTAATACGTTTCTTATGGGCAGTAACTTGGTAAAGTATGGCAGAATCGTGATTGATCTAGAAATTTATCAAAGATCGTGTTAAATTGCAACTTCGCTGCAAATTTCGTCGGAATTATTAAAAAGGTGATTACTTACATATTCATAATTCACTGATGTATTTTAGGTCGATGAAGGGCAATATCATTGCATAAAATGATAAAAATTGGCGGATAATAGGCACGTAAATAATTCTTCATGGTATCATGTAATTATTATCCAAAACGTCGATCATGACCAATTGCTTAAAACAGCACGATATTATCGAAGTTATTTTCATCTATTTTAAGAAAGTGTGAAGTTAATAGATAATTTGATTAAATATAAAACAAACAAACAAATCAAAAATAAAATAAAAATTAAAATAAACGTTAAATTCTACAGCGTTTGAAAATTGATAGGTTGAAACAACCAACTTACGGGATCAAACTCTTGAATAAGATGATAATATTCCAGTGATTCAATCCTCGATGTTGTAAGAATGAATCTTGAGCACATATTCGATTGAAACAATACTAGAATACCTGATTTTTTATACGTCGTTTACCTGAATATGTTTTGAGGAATGTGGTCATTTCTTTGAAAAGCCCATCCACAACTTATTGATTATCGAATTCATCTTAATATATTATTCGCGGGGGCAATAACAGAAAAGAATTCGACGAATGTTCAAGTATTCACAATATATTTGGTTTTCGATTTGATGCTGATGAAGTGCCATAACTGTTAGAAATTAAAGGTCAGTAGAGAGGTGCGACTATTTCCATAATTGATTGCTAAAATATAAAAATATATAATTGATAAATTAGACGAACAAAACTAGACGCAATTTAGTACAAAACTTTGTGTCTACGCTAATTTTGCGGACATAACGAAGAATTAATAGTAATGTATCTACCAGGATTAGACGTGATTTTATTCCAAAGTGTCAAGTCAATTAGCAATCGTTGATGCTTAGTGTACTTTATTTGTTATCTCTTTACTTGATCATGCTGATCGTTTTGCTCGTTGTCTGCAAGTATGAAGTTCACATATTCCACATGGCCTTGCGAAATTCTGATTTAAAGCGTGTTTAAGTTGTTACATATTCCATTCCTTTTGAGTTATGTATATTTCGTTTGCATTATTTGATATAGGTTTCATTTATTAGATGATGTGTGTTATTTAAAACTTGTATCTTGTTTGACCTCATCCAAGATCAAGTTCATTGCATAGTTGACGAAAATCTTGGATTTATTGATTTCTGTAAACAGATAATACAAGCCTAATGTCTTCGCTATGATTATGGACTTAATATTGGAATTATTATCAATATAAGTAAACATCTTAATCTTGGTCTTCGACAAGGATATTGGATACCATGTTTTTTATTACAAGTTTCCTAGCAAACCTTCTAAGTATAACTAAGATATGATCTTGTAATCAAATGTAATCTTCTATAATACAAGTTTTCATTAAGTATTATTGTTTTGTAAAATGGTCATTGAGACTTAAGTCAGGTAGAGGAGCATAATAATCAATATAGAAACTGACAAGCTTTCACAATGTCATCTAAGTTGCAGAACTTTATTTTAAATCCTCCCAGGAAAGGTTAGATTCCTTAGAAAGGGATGAACTACTCCAGATTGCCAGACAATATGATTTTTTGAGGCACAGGCCTCCTTAAAGAAACAAGAAATACAAAATATTTACGTCCCATATTTGGTCAAAAATAATATTTTGTATTAATGTGCCTTGCATTGAATTAGTTAGTTTCCATTTGGCTGTAACTTAGAAGTTGTGGTATCGAAATTAAAATACAAAAATGAAACAGTTACAAAAGCTTGAGCTTCATACTGAAGAAAATAAACTGCAATTGGAGAAATAGAAAGAAGAGGAAAGAATGCAGTTAGAGAGGAGAGAGACAAATACAATGAAAGAGGTTACTGCAAATAAAGATTGAAAAAATGCAGATGGAGAAAGAAAGTAAAAGGGATGAAAGTGAATTTCAATTTTGATTAAAGAAATTAGATATGGCAAGTGAAATGCATGTCCCCATTTTGTGAACAAATTCAGGTTTCGATGCTACTAAAATCTTAGATTAGTACCCTCTTTTGAGGGAAAATAAATATATAAATATTTTTCCTCAATTTGAAAAAATGCTGAACGTTTGAAATTGCCAATAAAGCATTGGTTCCTGTTACTACAAAGTGCACTTTCTGGCAAAGCTCGCGACATCTACACTTCCCTGCCAGTAAAACAACAACAAAGTGCTGATTACAATCTGGTAAAGAAATATATCTTGAAGGGTTATGCAACTCAGGCTTATCTACAAAATTTAGGAACTATGAAACAGCAAATGGACAAACCTATGTCGGATTTGATAGAGTAAAAGAACAATGATTTGAAAGGTGGTGCTTAGCCAAGAAAGTGGGTCAAGATTACAAAAATAATTACACTATTGAAGACAACAGTTGGAGAGTTTAAGAAGTGCGATCCTAGTGACTTTAAATCTTACTTTAATGAGTGTAAGGTCGATGCTCTAGAAAATGCTGCTCGTAGAGCTGACGAGTGTTCCTTGGGTCATAATTTTTTTTCCAATAAGTCTTCCACTCAGCAGTCGCCAGGTGAAAAACTATTTTAGTCTAATAGGAATACTTACAAAGCTCAATATGGCACAGCGTTTAGAAAACAAATGCATGATTGGACTGATCAGAAATCCTTATCTATTCCTACGTGCACATATTCCTTTTGTCATAAATTGAAAACTTTGCAGCATAATCAAGACAGATCCATTTGAAATGCTCTATATGAGGTCAAGACCATTGCACGTATTAAAAGCAACATATGTGTTGGGTTAAACAAACCATAGTGTTATTTTATTATGGAGAATTACGAACAATGCATTTCAAACGGTTTTATATCACTCATGGGTAATTGTGCAATCGTATACCATTAAAAGGTTTAATATACACAATAATTTTGCAGATTCTTTTATGATCAGGTTTTTTTGCCTTTGTTGAAAAGTCGTTATCATATGAAAGAGTTATTGTCAGGGAGTAGAGTACGGTTTTGTTAATGTTCCTCTATTTTGTGCGAATTTGGCATCCGATTTAGTCTCAAGACCGTGAAAATTGGAACTGTGTTGTCTTTTCCCAGTAAGAGTATTTAATTTTTACTCGGCAATGACCTAGGTGGAGATAAGGTTGTGTTTTATCCACTTGTAACAGACACGACTTGTTTGGATGAGAATGTCGATCCTATCGTGAAATAAATCTTCTGAATCTCAATGTAATTACTAGAGGTATATCAAAGAAAGCTCTTGTGAACAATGTTGATCAGGAAATTATTCCTTTAACCGATACATGTATGGGTCAGGCTTTTGTTGAGGTCACTTTTGTAACCGGTAAGGATCAATCAAAATCTATTGATCACAGTGGTCGTCTTTGTATTAATCATCCTCTTTATTGACAAACGACAATAACTTGTCGTCGAACGGGAACAGGATCCAGAGAATTCCTGTTTGTTTCAAAGGGCTATTGGTGAAACTGAAGCCATAGAATGACCAACTTGTTTTATTTTGTCACAAATGGGGTCTTTAGGAGGAAACTGATACCAATTGAGCTACTTGCTGGATATGAGTGGTCAGTCAGCTATGAAATTGTTGTTCTCAAGTCATATGCAGAGAAAATTCTTACTGTATTCGATAAAAGCCTTTTTTCTCCTCATTTAGGGAGCAACTAACACTTATAACAAAGTCCTAATTCATAATTTGTGGCCAAAATTTAAACATGATGTTTGTAAATACTGTAGATCTTGTCACGCTTGTCACAATCAGAAGATATCCAAGGCCTCATTCTGCATTTGTGTAAATAATTAGCGGACTAATGGTAGACTGTGTCAGTCAAGTACCAAAGACCAAGTCAAGCAGGCAATAATTGTTAACCATAATTTGCTCGTCCACAAGAATTCCAGGGTAGATACCTTTGACTAATATTAAAAATAATACCGCAGTAAAAGGTTTGATAAAGATTTTTTGGTAGAATTTGGCCTGTCTAACACTATCTGAGTCAAAATTAAAAGTGTATCTCTGGCATTTTCCAGCAACTTATGCATGACTTAGGCATGCAGCAATTCAAATCAGTTGTCTATCATCCTGAAAGCCACGGGGCTGTAGAAATATTTCATCAAAGTTTGTAAATTATTATTCGGTATTATAGTTTTGATACCGGAAAAAATTAAATAAAGGTATGACAAAAATACAAATAAATGAGTTTTCAGCCTGGTGATAGACCTCTAGCTTTCTTGCCATTACCTGATAGTCCTTTTTAGGCTAAGTAGTATGGTCCTTACACAGCTGAAAAGAAAGTGAATGATTTAAATTATATCATCAATATTCATTGGAGGAGAAAAGAAAAACAACTTTGATATATAATTATGTTAAAAGTTTATGTTGATAGAGATAACTAGGCTATTTATGCAGTCGATATTGTTTTACCAGTTCCGCATCGTACGGATGTAAGTGATGTAATGCAATCAGTCTTTAATGACTTGTAATGCAGTCAGTCTTTAATGACTTTGTTGTAACCAATCATGGGAATTTTAAAAATAGTTATAAAGAATTTGGATAAGAAACGTTCACATCTGCATCACTTATTTGCAGAAGTTCCAATCCGAACAAATTAAATTTTCCAAGAACGTGAAATTCTGGAGTCGACAACAGTGAAATAGCATCTCTACAGGATAAACCCTCTTTATTGGGAATGTTTGTAAAAGTAGATTCAGTATTTGTTGGAGAAAGCATTCGTTGAATCCAGAGAAAGTGACTGGAATTCACCAGTATTCTTTAATCGAAACCAGATAATACCTTCGACATGTGCACTGATTATAGGAAAGGAAATAGTGTGACCAAAACAGATTCATTTCATTTGCCACGAATATATAACTGCAGTGATAAAATGTATAAAATTGGAAATACAAAATATGTCACAAAGTTTGACCTTTCGAAGAACTTCGGCACATTCTACTAACGAAAAGGGAAATGAATTTTTGCATTCGTAAGTCCAGAAGGACTTTATCAAAATAAAGTAATACCGTTTAGGATGAAAGGTTTACCTTGTACTCTTCAAACGTTTAATGAATACGACTGCATCTTGTCTAGATAATTGTGATGCTTATTTCAATGATGTTGTCATCATCTAGAAACGATTCGGAATATTGTTGTGTAGACGTTGATAATTAATTGATGTAAAGTGATTTTTGCCGTGCTTCTGTCATACTTATAGAACATATCGCGGGATATGTACAATTTAAACATAATAGAAGCCAAAGTCAAGGTTATCTCTAAATTCCATGTGCCTCTCAGTAAAATGCAGCTGATACGATTTCTAGGCATGTCTGGATATTGTCGGAAAGTTAGCTTCCATTTTCCCATAATTGCTGAACCCCTGTACATTTGTTAAGTCAAAAAAGCAGTTTTATTGGCATGAAAAATGACACGAGGTTGGTTTGAGGCGTTAAAGGCCACACAAGATTACTTATAATCTTTTATGTTCAAACTCCTTGATCTCCTACCCTCGCAGCAGACTTCAACAGGTTTTGTCTTGATTCGATGGCGCACATCTTTATAACACGACAAGTGCAAATGGTCGACAGATGTAATGAAGAATATATTATTGTACCACTGTGTAAGTAAAATCGCCAATTACCTTGAATAAAGAAGACATAACTCAAGCATGCCATAATCGATAAAAAATGAAATACACGTTGTGAATCGGAATCGAGATGACGCCATCTCTTCTTTACCATCGCTGTACGTTTCCCGCTAGGGGTAATTAAATAAGATGAATGTACTATATTTGGACTCATAAGAAGTGTGTATCTTAACAAAATATTTTTCTACACATTAATACAACATGCACGCTAATGTAAGAACAAATATTAATGTATCTCGTTATGAGCAAGATTAGAGAACTAACCCACATATTGGGCCTTCAACAAAATGTAATTTTTAAAACCTATATTCATATATATTCTCTCTAATTTGGAAGCAACGTTTTAGAACATTTTCGGTTTACGTATTAAACATAGAATTTATTAAAATTTTTCAGGCTACCAGGATTATGCATAATCATAACACCTCAGACAGAAAAAGGGGGAAAGAAGATAAATCTTTCGCGAAACATTAGATCGTAGTCATCTTTTGGACCTAATACACACTTCGACCCAATATCTGTTCCTTACACTTAAACTTCGAGCAACTGTTGGCGGATCGGTTATACACACACACACACACACACACACACACACACATATATATATATATATATATATATATATATATATATATATATATATATATATATATATATATATATATATATATATATATATATATATATATATTAGTTCATCATTGACCATGCATACATGTACTGATGTACTGTTATATATATGTGTGGAAGGACAGATGACTAAACTCGAAATGATGAAATAGAATAATATGAAAATATTACTGTGTATAAAAATACAACATACTTCAATAAATAGGAAAGAGAATGATGAAGCATGAGTAATAGTTCGTTTCTTTGGAAACAACAAGCCCTGATTTCGTATGAAGATGTGAATTATTTCCTATTAGCAATTATGGTATATGGGAATGAATAAAATATATAAAATGTGCATTTATTAATCAATTAAAACATAACTGGTTTGTTGTTGTTTTGCCCGTATTATCCAGCATAGTATATTGGATATATTCGTTTTCCTCAGATAGAATTACAACGGACATTAAAAAATAAATGATATTCTAGAAAGAGCAAAATTTATGAATTCCAGTTTCCATGGGTGCTCGGTTTCTCAGTGGAGTAATTAGGCTGAAAATCAACATAATTCATTTACTTTAATCAGTACAATATATAATATATTTAAGATGATGGGAATGCAATAGTTTTGGGCGTCCAATATGTAAATACTGATTAATCGTTTCTTATCGTACGTGAGAGTAAAGATTTCATCTAAAATATTAGTTATTAATTATCACAGGAATTTCCTCAGGGATTAACAAAGATGCACAACGCAGCCCTTTCAAATCCTTCAAAGAACCTATACAAATCAATGTATCCATGTAAGTATCCATGCTAACAGTTAGCAATGATTCACTTTTGTATAATGTTGACTTACCTGCACTTGCCCAACCGCATACATACGGTCGATGTCTTTCATATTTGAAAAGATATTTCGATATATGACAAACCGTTTAGATTGCCAACATATTTCAATTAAGGCGAATCATGAACTGACTGTGCTGCAATTGACATTACATGCTTGACTTTCATTGGTTTTCGCAAAAGTATATTAATGGCAGTAGGAATAAACATGTTCCATGAAAAATCTAGTTTAACGTATACTTGAGATACTTTTCACAAATATCTTATTACATTTATTTCACTATCAAAAATAGTTATCTTAGTTTTCTGAATGTTTCCTGTCAGTGTTTTAATTTTGAAGTAGGTTCTCTGAAATAAGGAGCTTTCTCCTTATATGCATCAAAAAATAATTTTGCAGATGACTTAAACAGGGTCGTGCTGACAAGAATATCGCAAAAGGACTCAGAATATGAGGAAGACTCTGACTATATCAACGCCAGCCAGATAAAGGTTTCTAATGCAAGCAGATTCAATATATACTGATACTACTTCTACTGATACTACTACTATGATGGTACTGATGACAATCGTATTGCTGCTGTTGATGATGAAAACTAATGTTGTTATCATAATCATCATAGAGTAGGACAGCTTTATTTTATTAAACATGCTTCATAAAACCTCTACTGCTGTATCCATGTACACATTATTAATTGGAAGTAATTGTAGAACTTACTGTAACACAAATAATAACTGTTTGCAGAAGAAAAACAGTAATTATTCTATGCGAGGTGAAATACCAGAAAATGTATGTGTAAATGTGAAGAAATGTTTTTGAAGCAAACTCGTGTTAATTATAATGGATTCGTTATAAGGTTATTCAAATATTAAAGTGGTCTTTGACAATACCAAATCATAATGGAACAATGAAGGAAAAAGCATGTCACTTTTTATTCTGAACATTATGTAGATTAGCAATCGTCATTAAATGTTGAGGTTTGTATCGGTGATAATAGACTGAACTTAAAATACCCAGTAATTGCACTGAGTTATTTCTTGCATTCTTATCAGAAGCATTGAAATGATGTAACGTTATCAAAAGCTTACGTTTCAAACGGTGGCAACTAAAAACCATTTAAAAACTGAGGGATTGTTTCACTAAACTTTCCCATATATTGTACCAAACTCTAAGGATTCGTAAAGAGACGGTAACATTCGCCCTTTATAATTTTGTTTTACCAGGGTTATGAAGGTCGCAAGTACTACATTGCTGCACAAGGTATGTATACGTATGAACAAACATGGTGTTGGATGGTTAAAAGCTTAAGGTACAATGCCACCTATAACAGATTTTAAACTTTACATAGTGAGTGTGCCATTGATTGCTTTAAATAATACAAGATAATTATCTACCTAGCAAAGCCCAGGCAAGTTAACTGTTTACAAACCCCATATTACATACCAAATTTAGTATTTGTTACATATATTGCTGTCTAGAGGCTGTGTAAAGGGACTCATTTTCCCTTAGGTTGCAAACGTGTACTGTGTGCAGGTTATTGTTTTCGATTCGGATCGTTGTGATAAGCATTCTGAGGTAAAATCCCGGGCACAATAATCAATCAGTGATGCAATAACAATGGAAAAATATGCACAACACTTGGTTTTGCTAACCCTACATCGAGTTATGGGTTGCGTCACATTGCGTCAGTTTGTTTACCCTTGTGTGAAATAAACTAGCCGATTTACTTGGTCTCTTCTCCATGAACCTAACACAGGGACCCGTGGATTCACTTATCTTGTTTAACTGGTAACATAGTTGCATCTATATGTTTAAAGAGTAGACGGAAACTGATGTCATACTGTTATCTGGTTTTACAATCTAAATAACAATATTTGATGAAAAGATGCGTGAAAAAGGAGGAGACCAACTATATAGGATAAAACAGAGACTAATAATTATTACTCAATGGTTCAGCCCAAATAATCCTATTTGCATAAAAAATAAAATTAAATAGTTTTCAAAATGGTGACATCTTTGGTAACGATCAGCAATGTTTGTAAGTTGCATTTTGATTAGATCTATGCTGGTATATTAACTTTTCATACGATCTTTAAAATGAGGAAATAATGTATGAGAATTTCGTCATAGGATAGACCTGAATTTTCATTTGTAATCAATTAAAATGCAATTTGTTAAAGTTGTTAAGTACGTTTTCCATCTTTTCTTTTTAAATCTCTCAAAAGACAGAAGATAATCATTTTAATTTTGTGTTTTGCAAACTAAAATTTCATTACGATATTCGATACCAATATCGATTAAACCAGCACCCAGTGCACGTATCTTTGTATCGTTGATGGTTTCATGGCAGTTCATTTACATCACAGGACCGACTAACAAAACAGTGGAGGATTTTTGGTGGATGGTGTGGCAAGAACGATCACTGTTAATAGTAATGTTGACGAATACTACTGAACAAGGAAAGGTTTGTTCTACTGCAGTCTATTTTATGATTTGTATTATGTCACGTTGCACATGGTATTGGCTTCTGTAATAAATAGAGCATTTAATCGGCAGACATACAGAGATTATTCTGCATTTTACCTGCTGCAAGGATACAATTGTTAACACCGATATAACGTGACATCAAGCCACACAATGTATTTCCTTATAAAACAACCATTTGTAGATCGATCGATTTTGTTCAGTGTTTGCTTTTACACTTCTAAGAGAAAACTTATGTCTAATCAATAATTTATGAACGGATAAGGACAAAAGCTTTGTAATTATCATGTTTGCAACTTAGATTGAATCTAGGATAAGATTCAACTTCTGATCCTTTATGCATTAATGCTGCAAAAAAGAGATCATAACGTATATTGTAACGCAGCCAGGAAGGGGCGTTGATAACGAAAGTTTGGTGACAATATTCTATGTGCGTCACGACTATAATTGATCTTTAAAATTTGATTTAAATTAAACATCTCCTTTGAAGGTGACACATATAATAGCTAACACTAGTTATTAAAGTAGCAATATGTTTTCAATAAATTGGAGATAAGATGTAGTCCGACTCTGAACAATGGTAGCCAGTTGTTATAGTTACCTGGCAAAAGCGGTGTTTAGAAACTACACACGAAGAAGAATAAGTTCAAAATAGAAGATTGGTATTTCATCTTTAAATTACTTATCTATATTGTTAATCAAAAGATGCCGAATAGCAAGCAGTGTCCTCTTACGGACAATGAGTTCGAGTCATAAACAAAAGTTTCCATCGAGTCCTACCATTTCCATTGTTGCAGACAGTGCTTTGCAGGTCGAAAGCATAACTGGTTTTGAAATGTTTGTTTATATAAATATAATAATCAGCATGCAACTAGTAAAGCTAATTATTACAAACCATATAACTGTAATATCTGGGTATACAAAACTGTTCTCTTACGACCATTTATATAGCGTTCGATCTTTTCATTATAGGTCTAAGTCATCACTATTATTTGTCACCAGTTGACTTCAGGATACAGTGCTATTCTATTCTGCCTAAAGTGGAACTATGTCTCCCACATTTGTTCTGGCCTGCTGTATTTCCTTCTTTTCCTTCCACTTGCTGTTGTTGTGGGGTTTAACGCCATTTTTCAGCACGATAGGCTATACATGGCGGCCAGTATTAATGGTGGAGGAAGAACCCGGAAAACCCCGGAAAGAACCACCGACCCATGAGAAGCTACTGGCAAGCTTTCTCAAATGCCCACATTGGCTGAATGTTAGACTCGAACCGCCGTAGACAGAGGTGAGATGGCAGTGATCCGTAACGAAGAGCGCTTTAGACCACTTGGCCACTCGGGGCCCCTCCTTCCACTTTGAGCAGTATATAAAATAATAAATTTTCTCCATGCTATTGTGATCCTCCTGCCTATAATAGAGACATACTTTCTTCATGCAATTAGTTTCCTGGTGATCATTATCACTAATTAAATGAATAATTAGGTGCGAAAGGGTCAATGTGGATATGTAGAAGTTAAGAACCTGGTGAGTCCGATGTATGCAGAGTGGCATAGCCGTACAAGAGAATGTAAGCTTTGGTGGGAATCATCTACATTTACTCAAAACTACATACACCAGTCATTCTAATAAATCAGGTTGATCTTGACAATTCGATTGGTCTATTACCAGGACCGTTTGTTAGACTTGTGACTTTAACAACCAAAACACGGTTTGTGGCTCGAGCACATTTGTGAAAGATATAGGTAAGAAAATACAATAGTTTTTGTTAAAATGCATCAATTGCTTTCAACGATAATATAAATCTCTACATGCATCCTTCCGGGGGATCCTACTGGACATTACACTTAAATTTCCATTGGAGGCTGGTGACAATTTATGTCGTAACGACGACTTTCTAATATGCTTAAAAGTAATATTCGAAAACCCAAAGTATTAAGGACGAAAATGGTGAAGGAACATTGTTAGCTTTGGGAATTTTTCTGCGAGCCATTTTGATAGCTGATTTCCTCTATTACGCAGTGGCTGAGACAGTCGGTTTTGCAAATATACTTCATACTCGTACTGGGGTTTATAATTCAAAAAAGTATTTGTATGTCCTAGCCATTTTAAGAAAGTATAGTGCGACGGTGCATGCAAAACAAAGTCATTAAGGATTGCAAAGCCGATCCAAGGACTGCAACATATGCTGATCTTAGCTAATTAGAAACGGAATGCCGACTCCATGCAATGCAGTTTCTATCTCACTAGAACTGTAACATCTGCTGATCTGAGCTAATTAGAGACGGAATGCCGACTCCATGCAATGCAGTTTCTATATCACTAGATTGATTGTTCCTGCGTTAAGTCAAATTTTGTAATTTAGTACGGAAATTCATTAGGAGAAAAGAACACTTATCAAATACTTACAAAATATTAATTAAGTGGTCACAGCTTCATCAGCAATTTCAAATGCATTGGAGAAACATTATAGAATAGCACCTTGCAAAGAACTATTCTAAAAACTTACTATATTTAAAAGACCTGAAAGAAAATATTCCTTTAATTTCAAATCACCCAAAACGCTAAAGATTATAGTATACTTTAACATGTAAGAGAATTACCAGAATCTTTCCATTGAGCGCATAACACTTCAGTAGGACCACCTGCTATCCATCTTGAGCTCTGATATGGCTTATGGATTACCAAATTTTTCTAGACTGATCCATGAACCATATTCATCTACAAAGTCACTAATATAGACGACTCTTTTTTCAATCCAGTGTATGTCATTACTCTATAATTTAGAATGAGTTATTAGCAATGAAAGTTATCCGAAAATGGTACATTAAACAGTAAAAGAATTGGAATCTAATTTAATGGATTTAAACAGTTTAATGGTACAGAGGTGAAAGGTTGAATCTGCGTTGAATCAAATTCAAAGAGAACGTAAATCCTTCTAATAAAAGAATGCATAAAAATGTAGAATGAAGATAAAGAATACAGCTAAGAATACTAGAAGACGAAATGACAAACAAAGAAGGCGCATATATGAATGCAGAGGACAATAAAAAACACAATAAGGAAAATTTAAGGATATAACAAATTATACGTTTATATCCATTGCAACAACTAATCTGAGTCAATGCAAAAATATATTTTTCGTTCCATAACGTTTCCTTGAGTTGGTTACTTTACATGCGTTTGTCATTGAAAGTATCTGAATCTAAATTGGAAAGGAAATATTTTGACAGGTCAAACAAACCAGTAAATGAGTTGATCTTTTAAGTGACCAACGAAGCAGACATAAGAGCACACTAATCTTGTTCAATCATTCAAGATACTTGAATGCATCATTAACAAGAAACTGAAAAGCAATACATATTATATTGTCCATGGTAGGCAGATGTTGCTGATGGTAAAATGCACAGCCGCATCATATATTATTGATGAATACTATAAATAGGTTATATAATGTGTATATATATATATATATATATATATATATATATATATATATATATATATATATATATATATATATATATATATATATATATATATGAATGAATGAATCCCGTTGCGAGTTTTAAAGAGATAACTCTAGGATAGAAAGTAAAACACGGTACCGTTTCGATGACAATACTAATAAAGGTACAGTTTTACTAACGGCAACATCCGATCAGTGTTGGCGTTAGATCTTAGATAAAGGAGACTGGAAATGATGTGTTTGTTAAGAAATATGAATGCATAACTCGGTGAGTCCTGTCATGGAGATAAACCTATATATTTGTTGTTATTTGTTCGAACGGAGTTTTTTCTGTATGCGGTATAATTGTGTATGGTAAACAATTAATCCACGAAAAATGCTTAATGTATGGTATGGCTGCTGAATTTTATATACTACATTTGGGAGAACAATAAAACTTCATATGCTGGCATCAACATCTATGCGATTTTTATTATATCTTTTTGGCGCTCAGAATCTCAAAACGTACGCTACCCACTTTTCTATTGCATTTACTTTTTATCCTTTGAGATGTTGCTGCAAATAACTTCTTATGATATATAACTTAACCCGTAAATATATTGTGCAGAAGGATAGTTATCTTATCTTGTTTTTCATGTGTTGCTTGAAATATACAACGTGAATACATAACGTCAACTGCTGATGATTCTGGGTGATCATTTTTTTTCCGGCGGGATTTGCTATGAAAACAAGTTCACATATCAGGCATGTTTCTATTTATTAATTCTGGACTGTAGTTTGCGACATATGTCACATTCTGGACGACCATTGTCTTTCAAAAGATCGTCAGTTTCATTATCATTTCTACTTCTGTGAATGGATTTTACTTGCACCAGCTCGTCTCTCCAAAGCATTAGTAAGATTCATTTCAGTGGCATATTTTCAGCTAAATATCAACAAATGCACGAAAATCATATTCTCACCATTTGTCAAATAAATACATTTTACCCTTTATGATGTTGGTCTTTATAATATTTTCATGTTTATATATGTTATCATTTTTTCGTATCGAGATTACTCCTTTTGTCAAATATGCCCTCCTTATCCCGTTTATTCTTGTCTTCACTGTTTTATATTTCCGACAATTGCCTGATTCTTCACATATCCTATGCACATTTATCAAGACGGCTCTAAAAATATTTATTACGTATTTTCAAATTGAGATTGAAGTTGTCCTAAATATTATCTATTGTTAGTTGACATGAACTGATTCATCTATATTTTGATCTGTTATCCTCGTTTCTTGCTTCAGTCATAGTCATGCCAAATGAAGTGTAAGGAGTGATATGGTAATCAATAATTACATTTGTTAAAAAACCTCTTATTTTCCTTTAATGTTCATATTAAGGCGTGTTATTTCTGATAAAGTCTTTCCAGGATAGATACGTATTATAAAATTAAGCTGAAACGTACTCACGTTGTATATTTCAAGCAAATTTGCAATTTTCTTTCTGCAAACTCTTTTATTAGAATAAACGGTATCTTTTCAGGCATTTAATTTCACAGAAGGTTCTAAAATTATTCTGTATGTAATCTTCTTATTTGGTTTTTGCTTATCGGTCCAAGGGTGTTTTTAAGGAAATATCTCTGACTGTGGCACGTGCTTGAATGTCAATAATGTATAACGATCAATGGTGATCCAAGTAACTATCAGAAACATATATCTGATAAATAATTTGCGTTTGATTAGACTAAGCTGTCAAGTATTCATTAATTTAGTATATGTTTCTTTTTATTTTCGCATTATGTTGCCAAAGCTTATTGATATTTGTGCAAGACTGAATACATTCAGGATCATAATACAGGTATATTAAGTACTGCTTTTTGTCAGCAATTTAGAACAAAACAGCAATTTAGAACAAAAAAAACGTACAAGTGATACTTTATATTCGATAAATTGTTTTTAGATGTCATGGACAGTCTGTTAAGTGAATCATTTAGTTGTCAGTAAATCCTTTTTGTCTAGGTCAAGTGTATCCAGTATTGGCCGGATGAGGATGGACGTGTGTACGGAGACGTGTTGGTGAAAATTCTACGAAATGAATCTTTCTCTGACTATGTCAGAAGAGATCTGCAAATAACTGTTGTAGGTGTTATACATATATCCTGGTGAAGCAATACATATATAACTGTTCCCTCAATATTAAAACAGCAAGCATTTCTTCTTGACTGATGTGCACTGAACATATACAGATCGAACTAGAGAAATCATGAACAGCTTGTTAAGATTCGCCATGTAATTTTATACCAACTTCTCATGATAAAATCATAAATCTCGAATACTAATGAGCTGATCACAATATATCATTAGTCAATGAATTGGAAAGAGTGATGAAGTTTGCTAGCGTATAATAAAATAACATTCATATCATGTATTCGTTTGCGTTATTTCATTACTTCTGAGAAATTTCAATACATTCATCAGTCTAGTTCGCGGGTATGCTAAGCAAGACAGAAACACATTCATAATTGTTTGAATTGTTGATAATTAGAAAGGCTGATAATTAAAAGGTTATATATTTTGAAAATCATTTCGGGTAACATAAAAATGGTAATTTTCAAAGTCAGTGGCAGAGTATTTGCTTATTATATTTTTCTTTTTGTTCTCAAATTCTTGTTTTATTTACAAATGTTTCACTTCATATCGCGTTGTTATATAATAGCATGTACCAATTCCATCGCTTCTTTACCTCAAATATATTGTGCAGAATAGTACGCTTGTAATACATATTAATGTACAAGCATTACAAACAGTATTAGTCAAACATCAGCTGAAGCAGAAGACGGCGATGAAGTTTCTAACACTCATAAGCATGCATGAGATATGACAATAAACCATTGGATTGCGAGAACTTTATTGTTACCTTTAATAGGTACTGAGGTCAAAGGTATTCTGTACCAAAATTAGTGATTAGTGATACTCGATTAACAAAATTAAATGTTTTTGCTTTGGTTTTTCAAATCGCGTTAGTGAGGTACCGAGCTGAATTCAAATGGCAATGGAATATTTTAAAGCTTAGTTTGATTATTCACTATTGAAATAAAAAATGAAACAGATGATAAAGAAAATTTATCTATTCAGTTCAATTATTCATGAGTCTCATTTTAGGGTGGTACGTCAAGAAATGTGGCACAATTCCATTACAAGGCGTGGCCTGACAAAGACGTACCGGACACTGCTTGGTCACTTGTTGGATTCTGGAAAGCTGTCCGAAAATACAAGGCATACGACAATGGTCCAATGATTGTACACTGCAGGTACAATTTGGATTAAAACTGTTTGAATTGATCGGAACGAAATTGTTTGAATTTATATGATTATAGTTAAATGAAAATTTAAAACGTTTTAGTGCTTAATATATATTTTATGTTTCAAAAGTCTAGAAATATTTCGCATACTATTGAGACATTTGCAATATATAACATTTGCTATAAAACTATATACCATGATTGACATGAATTATGAAGAAAAACTATTAACATTTTGCATGTGTATGACTTAATTATAACTGTACAATTTCTTAACATTCTAATATCCGCAACTGGACTCATATCAGGAAGATATATAGTAATCGTTTGCCCCTAGTCATTGACTCGTATATTTATGTCTCTTCCATCGATGCTATTGATATAGGTTTCGTTTCTCGTTTGATTTCCTGCACATATCAATATTGGAAAAAATTGATCGAACTCAATATCTCAAGTAAAATGTGAATTACAGAAAAGTCCGCATTTTAATAGGCAAACATCCCAAATAATTTTCTATCAACTTCAGCGTGTGCCATTATTTACCTGTTATTTTCGAGGCAGTAAAAGAAATAAAAAGACCACAATACACTGATAAATACAAGTTGAATATAAATATATGAGAAATGTGATATAGCTTTGGCTTAAATAAAGTCTGTCCTGAATAAAACGATAACGGAAAACAAAACAAAATATAAAACGAGCACAAAACATTGAATGCAAGCATTTCATCGAGAATATTATATCATTCTATGAAACCTCATTTTTCAGTGCTGGAGTGGGAAGGACAGGAACATTTATTGCATTAGATATCATCTATGACGAAGCGTGCGAAAAGGACAAGGTGACTGTGATACAGTGTGTGGAGAAGTTGCGGGAACAAAGGGTCAACATGGTTCAGACTGCGGTAACATTGCCTTTTATCACATTTACGTTCGCTCAAGCAAACCAAACGCCTATGATGGAACCAATATCTATATGTTAAAGTAAGGCAATTCAAAGTATAACGTTTTGAAAATAAAAGGGTGTACAATATTTAGTGATGGCAAAGAAGGGATAGGTGAATTACAGCAATAAGTGTAAAATTGCTGGTAGTGGGACGAGTATTTGATAAATGAAAAGACTGCACGATGCTTATTAAAGAATAATTAAACATGTCCAATTCAGCTAGAAAGGCAGTATGTTTCGTGAGCACCGTTCAAAATATTTACAAATAGCAAACCAACATAAAATTGCATTCATATATACATTTGCTTCGAAGTCTAATTTACGTTTTCAGAAACAGTATATGTTCCTGCATGATGCTGTAGCAGAAGCTCTCGGATTTAGAACAGTGCCTGTACTTACCAATCAGTTTTCAGATGTACTCCGATATTTAACGGAGAAGGACGAAATATCCGGATGTACTCGTCTAGAAAGACAATACAACGCAAGTAACATTTCAATAACACAATATATGTACACTGCATTTAGGAACTCATGAACAAAACAGATCATGCGAGAGCAGAATGTACCATATAAGAACTTCGAAGTAAACTAACAAACGATATATCTCATTAGTCACCACGTGAATGTTCAATAAGTTTACATAGTTTTGTACGTATATTTTGCATTTGTAATTTTTAAAGCTTACATGGCCTTCGTTGTAGCAGTTAAGCATTGCTTTATGCACCAATTTAGAGTCTGCCTAGAATAACAAATATATTGTTAATATTTGCATCTATGTTATAGTGCAGATTAATTTTGGTACCTGTTTTATCCTACTCGAACGAAGTATTATGATATAATTCAGTCATATGTGTGGCACTCAATCAACTATTTGATTAGTACATAAACATCAGTTCTTGCAACGTATTACATGGACAACGCAGGGTAAATGTAAATATTCAAAAATGTTATATATTTGTATTTAGTACCCTAAATATTTGCATACATACATACAAATTTATTTAGAATCTTGAATATCTACGGTATAAGTATCAAGTGAATCATATCTATTTTGAATTGTATGCCAGAGAGTATAATGGAAAGATAATTATCTGGCACAATCACAGTTTATCGGTCTTGAGAAGAAACCATCTAGAACTCTCAGCTCATGCTTTAACAAAATGGAAATAAACATCAGTGCGAAAAACGACGGAAAAGAAACTATGGCACCAATCTCTAAATCTTAAAAACGTGCAAAGAATATAGCTTCGATTTTGTTTGCTATTTTAGCATGCAAAACCTTACATCGTTATTCCGCCTTGATAAAAGTAGCAATACCCAGTAAAGTTCTCGACATTTTACAAGTTGGAAAATTTTGAGGGATGGTGTAAGGATTGCTTAAGTATTGTGAATATTGCAGAAATTAACCATTCTAAGTTGGATAGTAATTTCGAAGAGTAATGTTTTCTCGAGATTAGTGGAGTTGTATGGGTAAGATGGGGTTTTATCCAGACAACACTCTGAAGAATTTGATAAATGTTTGATTCATAGGTTCATGCTAGAACGTACGATTTTGTCACCTAAAGACAACAAAAAAAACTTGTAAGTTTATTGTGTATTTTTAAACGTTAATCTTGGTAATCTATTTTCTAATTTGTTTAAGGAATATATGAACACTCAGATACATTTATCATTTCAGCATAACAAATAAGAATGATAGAATAACCGGATATCCAGTTTATTTACCTTCACGTTTTAAAAGCAAGGAAATGTGAAATTTAGCTCCCGTATTTGAAATAAATTGTTTATTTAAAATTTTTATATTCCTGAGATTTGCCTGGAAACTCAAGCAACATTGGGTGATGCATGAAACGTACGCTTCTATAAATGTCAGTCTATATATACTAATATACGAATAAATTTATATTGCAAAATGAATTGATGGATGAAATCACACTCAAACTCGCGTGAGTTTATAAACACGTATTAATGAACAGACAAATCTTTGCGAGATCTGTTCCAGTTAAATCCAAGGACTGCACATGCAGTATAATATGTTTATATAATTTCAGTTTGGCTGCCTTACAATCGTTTGGATATGGAAAGAGTTGTGAGCGAAACAAAATAGGAAAATGTATCTAACAGCTAAATGAAATTGAATAATGTTCCTTATTTACTCATACAATACTTATAGGTTACTGCATTTGTATGGGAAAATATGAACGAGTTTTTCAGATGGAAATACTGAACGACCTTCGGAGATGCAGTATATTGATCCACAGTTTTCCATACAAATGCAGTAACCTTTTTATTATATGCTCATTTTCTTATTCTACTTAAGGATTAAGTAGGTAAACATAAATACACTACAAGAAACAATGTAACTGAATGTACGTCGTATTCCAAACTAAATGCACAAGGGCAGTTTCATCATTACACAGCAAAAACTTTAATAATGCGCACATAACTCCGCCTAGATAAATGTGAACTTAGTCGCGCTCTAGACATAACTTTCGAAAGAAAATGGTATTTTTTGGTCTACATAAAATTGAAATCTGGAGCCATATTATGTATGAATGAGCATTGCAACAACTTTTCCATTTGATCTGGAATGACTAGATATTAGTAATTTTGCCTCTTCTACGAAATTTCATGATTATGGACTGGATATATCTGTGCCAATCCTAAAGTACATCAGATTTCAGCAGTGTGTTGACATCTGTAAGTGTGTTTCTCTTTTGTCATTCAATGTTTGAAATCATAATATGGGAAAAATATGAAGTCTTTCAATTGCAGTTATCAAAAAGATGCTATGGAATATAATGTTTATTTCATTTTGAGTGCAGTAAAGAGAATGTAATTCCGCTTGGAATATAGTCGAAATGACAGTACAACTTCGAAATGTGTAATCGACTTGATTATCAAGCTTGAGAACTCATGACATGGTTCATGTAATTCGGATTTGAGAACTAAGAAAGTACAGTTTGAGGAAATTCAGAATGTAACACTGTAAGTATATTTTTAGCAAATTTGTATTACTTAAAGGAGACATGTCATTTGCATGTTATTTTTAGGTATCCAACACTTGTATGAAATCTGCGTCTATCGCTAGCCTAAATTCGAAACATGGTATCAAGAAAGTTAACGCGGAATGTGGCAAAGCAGTTGGCATGTGGCTGTCCACGAATCATCTGCTTTAGTTAATTCAGAAACAAATTTAATCAACCAAAACGTAAAGCACCTACTACTTGAGTATACATGATTTCTTTACAAAGTAGTTCCTAATACACTATAGGGCACACTTGAGTGCAATATGAAATAAACATGAGTGCAATATCGTACAATACTGAACGATTCTGACAAGGTAAAGTCAATGGAGAAAATATGAGCTTATAATAATCAGATAAAGAGTTCGACGAAAAACTTAAATATGATGTGCTATCATAATTAAAATTAATTATACTTAATTAGTCACATATTATTATAAACTGTTAAGTACCATACTCTCGGAATTGTCTCACCCATTGTTCACTGTTATGATTAGTTTCCGTTGTGTCTTTCAGGTTCTCATGAATATTGACCTTTCAAGAGATAGAAGGAATGTGCCAATTTACTCCAATGATGAAGATTTTCAGTTTGATTGCATATGGCTACCGGTATAAGTTGTTTACAATTGTAAACGTCTCACTATCAATCGCCTTTGCAAAAATTCTGCCTGTACTGATAAATGTGAATATGTGTGTGATTTGAATATTTAACGTAACCTTAACAGCAATTTTCCAGTTATATCACTACGATGTCTGCAGTGTGGCAGCTTATGGTGATTTCTAGCAATGGGGCATCATGCCACAGGCATGCACCATCACATCACACAATCACATCATCCTGACACCAGGCCGACCAGTCCTATCACTAATCTCTTAATACTGAGCGCAAAGAGATGCAGCTGCTGGTACCATTTTTAAATGTCTTTGGTATGCCTCTGCGGAGGCTCGAACCCGCTACCTCTCGCATCCGAGGTGCACGCTCTAACCACTTCCTCCTTCATTGCTGTCCTTTCAGTGAGGGAATTCTTTATGTTGCTATTTGTAAACATACATAGTATTATCATAAAGGGTTATGACATGGCCCTACTAATTTATTGAACATTATCTATGTAAACAATTGTCGTCGTGTTGAAGCCCGACGGGTAAGCAATATTTACAAATTTTAACCTTTTCTTCTCATAACGTTTGAAATCAAAGCACTCCTTAAGAAAAGCCACATTAGATCTCAGCCATGGATTGGATAAAAGTACAAATGTAATTATTAACCCGGATCACCTTCAAATTTCAAGCTATTTACAAGTTCCTTCTGGTCATGGTTTGGCGATTTCTCTTAAGTTTTTTTCATTGTTTAATTATGTCCAAATTCTTTTCAGAATCTCTCGGGTATGGATGCTTACATCGTAGACAAAGGGATCTATATTGAGAAACTCCTTGCATTTATTCAGCAACGCAATATCAAATATATGATCAACTTGGACGATAAGAGTGTAAGTTCAGACAAATAAATATATATTCCATGTACCCTAAGCATTATCAGATTGATTTGCGTTTGAAACGGACAATACAATTTTACATGCATAGTATAATCTGCGAAAAGGTGGAAGAGATAATTCTTTGCACGTTGCTTGAACCTTCCCTCTACACATTTCATATATCATCCAAAAGTGTAACACAGTATAAAGTAGCTATATTGTGATGAGCGATTCGGTTGTCCTGAGACCTTTCACCTATTGACTTCAGAATCTCTTATTCTCAGTTTAAACGTACAGCTAGATTTCAGGCATCTTAGCCATATTTAATGCGAAATATCAAGAACTGATTATTCTTTAGTCTCCTCAAGCATGACTTAGCACAACCATTTTTGTATATGGTCAAATTTTTTATTCAAGGGCTTGTAATAAATGGACTGCCACTTACATATCAAACGACTAATTTAGGATGTGTTCTGTAGGTTTAGTCTACCCCCCATTTCGAATCAAGAGTGTACTCTTTTCAGTATGGAAACGAATATATTCATTCACGTGCAGCAAAGAAAATACTAGACTAGAATCCCTTTGGAAAAAGAATGATATATCCTGCCTTGGTATAATCTATCCAAAAATTCGAACCCGTAACCTCATTTCTAGCTCTGCTACATGAAGTCCTGGATGTCAACGATTTTCGGCATAGCTAAATAAGTTCCTTCAGTCAGATCCAAATAATATGAGTAATTTCTTGGGGAGCTTACTGTTTTATAGTCTTAAATTTTTGGCAATTCTTGAGATGCTTAACGAATTAACCAGTACACATTTTCATTTTGATTCTTAAAATTTCTGTCTGTGCCAGTATATTAGGGCATATATTTATATAAGGTTTTTTTTCTCACTTGTTTTTGTGTGTGACCGTTGATAGAAAACAGCCTTAATTACCTATTTTCTTGTTATTCATGAAAACAACTAACTTTATTCATTCATATTTTATACATTTTGAAGTCAATATATCATGTCATATACAGTGTAGAACGAATACATTAGATTTGTTGCATTAAAGGACACGTTTATGTGTTTACATACAGTGTCTAAGTAAAAGTGTTTTTATTTAAAGCCAAAGAATGTTTTGGTTACCCTTGGAGTCCATCAGTCAAAAACTGTTGCTGACTTGGAGATATCATGCTGTGGATATGAGGACAAGGATGCTTTTGAAAGAAAACAGTTTTTAATCACTGATGGCAAAACGGTATGTATATATATATATATATATATATATATATATATATATATATATATATATATATATATATATATACGGTGCAATTACAATACAGTTAACGTTTGTTTCGAGAGAATACAACCTTTTAACGGGGGATGAGAGATTTGCAACGTCAAACATACTTTTCTCCAACACTGAAACAAAACCTGAACTATTTAAATGCATATTGGCAGATAAAAGATAGTGAAAATGGTAGAAATATTTTATGAGTAGTGGAAACAGTATCAGATGAAAAGCAGTATCAAAATATGAAAACTGTATATCTATTTGTTTGGTGGGGTTTGATCAGGGAATGTGTATGAAAACTAATCAAAGTTGAGGTGAACGGCATATATACGAGTATCCGTTCAGTGAACCCAATTGTTTTCAACTAATTCAATGCTAAATAGAACGGCCGCAAACCTTGCGGAACGCAAAACGATTCAAATACTTTATACTGGTAAAGGTATATATCATTAAGGTTGAAAAGCAAATTGTGAATAAGGTTCATCAGTATTTACGTGAGGTAAAAGTGTCGCATAGATTTGTGTTCGGGTCTTAAATTTAGGTTAGTTTGTCATTAATGTCATATTTCCTTTTGAGTTATCAGTTTATTATTTGTATATGTTTTTTTCGAAGACGCATACTAGTTTCTAAATGTTCATGCTCGCGTTGTTAACAGTGATAGAAATCGGTAAGAAGAAACTTGTAGAATGTTTCAATAATCAATTTGTATGATATTGCCATATAATTACAGAAACTCGTGAGATGATAGTTATAATGACAGTGGGTGTATTTGGATACAAACGTTAAAACATCCCTTAAGATATATTTGGGAACGCATGTGACAATGTTTTAAAATTAAACATGATTATCAGTGCCAAGATGAACGAATAAAAATTTGGAAGTGAAAGATTAAAATACCATTTTTTAACTGATGCTCTCAAACTGTTTTTATCCTCCCACTGAGCTATTATTTGGCAACTGTCTGAATATAATTATTATGCTTAATGACGTTTGCATATATTCAACGCAGTGTAGAGAGATATTGGCGTGATACCTTGCATAGCATTTAGTCTAATATAAAGATGGGTTTTGTCAGAATAAATTCAGTTTACAGGGACTTCAGTACAATTATATAGGAACAGATATTCTTCCTAAAATGTTATTTTGCATACTATCATATGAGCATATAATTATTACAAGTAAGAAAATATAATATATGATCTCTCTTTTTTTCATTCAAACACAGTCACACAATCTGACAATGTTCTCGCTAAAGGCACGGGAAGACTCGCAAATACTTCTAACAGCATCCAGCTCCGTTTTGATGTTACTAGATGCTGTTACCCATTCGCATCCGTGTCCTAGTGGATCAGATCCTCTCCTTTTCTACTCCAGGTCTGTGTAATACTACGTATAAAACAAGTTTGGTTTGGAATCATACCTGTGTTCAGTTACGTATTAACCATTTAAAATATTATCTGTTTGTTTTAGGACAGTGTGATATAATATTGCTGCATAATTATATCGTTTATACAACGTATTTAGAGAAGAGTGGCGTTATTGGATTATGTCATTAAAATGGGATTGTAACGCATCGTCCACGTGAGTCCGTTGTATGGTAACCATCGAAATATATATTTGCCTACGTCCTTATGGTTGTTTTCTACATTGCACAAATTGTATTCTCTCACGTGTCCTGAGTGAACATATAAAAATATTATTATCTAAATAAACTAGTCTTTCAATTAAATTAGGAAATATGTTGGAAATTTCAGCATGTTTATGGCCCTTAACATTTTTTTTTACTTATCAGTTCCGTGTAAACCAATTTATGTATAAACACATGATACTAACACTAATTGCAAGCAGTCTTGCAGATTATATATGTTTAAAAATTTTCTAATTATACTTCACGGAGCTGCAACTGCCTTATTAATCATTTTAGATTCGTTGTATTGCAATTAAGCAAAGTATGCCATATAGTTGTCGATAATAATGTACCTAAATTACATCATTTTGCAAGATATGATGACAGATACTGACTTAGCATATCAATACATGGAAAGGCGGACTGGATTGTTGATTAATTAGATCCCATGCTATGAGCATATACTATCCACTCTTTATGAGTCTACTGATTAACAAACATGGGCGGGAATATCTATACCCAGCGTGCATATGAATGTAATAACATATTGTTGCATTTTAATGTAGTCAATCTTTTCACGAAATAGTCTTTTATTTTTAGTTTGACACTCTGTCATCATATCGAACTACGTTTGTCATTCATGTTGACAGCCACCGACGAAGGATAATGTACCTCAATGCATCTTCGGTAGCCAATCGTCCGAAATGTTAACCTATCTTTACCTTGGCGTATTGATCATATTTGCGTGCTTCGGTTGGTGAATATAACTGGAAGCAAAATTGCTCTTAAATTGTTTGTTTTCACTGTCAAAAAGATACGAACTATCGGCTGTGCAATGACATGCTACAAGCTAGCTGTAGTTACACACTACTTTACGGATTAGTTGTCAATCGATACTACGGGAGGCAACTCAGGAAATCCGATTGATGTAAATTGGTGCAAAGCAATGAACTATCGGATCAATCCTCCAAAGTGTAGATAGGTTAACATATGATGGTAATAGTGGCCTTAAGTTGAAAGAAGTAATGTTTGTAGTACTGAAAACGTGGTTCAAGTAAAGCACTACACAACATCCACAACAACTACAATATAAATGTTTGTCGCTATTGAGCATTGTAGTGCTATTTGATATGTCTTGTTACGAGTTTAGGCTCTTACAAGACATAGCAAGAAAAGAGTGAAGACAACAAGCTCTGTAAAATTTAACAAATAATTTATTTCCCTAGAAAAGGAAGGTAAAAATGAGAAAAAGAGCTTAGTGTTCTACGAATAAAATCCAAAATATTCCAAGAATAACGCAAGAATTAAAAAAATAGAAGTCCATGTTATAAAAAGTCCTAATGAAACTGATTTCGAATCCCGAAGAAATCCAAAATGGAAGGTCCTGACGTATGATGTGGTCAGCGTCTAACTTATGTGTCAACAGGTCTTGGTTGAATCACAGAAAATGGTGTTCCAGTGCTTGAATTTATGTAAATTCCGATAACTATCCTTGTCCAAGAATTAGTTTAAAACACTAGTATTTCCAGGGAAAACAAACTTGAAATCGAAATAATTGAAGAAAGAAAAAATAATTGAAGAAAAAAAGTAATGAGCCATAAACTGGTCACAACATAAACCACTTTAACTTCTCAAGTGTTAAGGCACTAATGACTATTCTTTCTCAAACCATCAATAATAAATCTAGGTACAACGCAAAACAGATGCCCAGATGTGGGTCAATCATTTGGAAAACCTAATTGATAGATGTTATTTGTCACGTACTAAAAGTGTAGCCTAGATTTCACTTTATGAATCTTATTCTGAGAAACAACATAAAAAGATTGTTTATGACAACTCTTATTGGTTCTAAATCAAGATCAGGAACCAGGTCAGCATTAGATACAAAGTTTCTATTATTAGTTGTTTACTACTGAGTTAAATTTCTGGACAATGTCATATCCAGTAAATAAAATTACATTACAATAACAAGTAATGGAATAAAAAATAACTAAACTAAAAAGCAAACAATTATATTGAATCAAATATAAATTAAATCACATATACATAACATTCTTGAAAGACTATTTTGGCATATAATTTTTTGAATCTAGGCATACATTGTTAAGAGTAACGTTTGAAATGTCAAAATATTCTTTTTTTGTGCCCAGTTATAGTTATTTAATTTGCGGATGGCGCCTTTATATTTTGTAAAGGTGTTTCCCAGGCTGAAATGGACTGGGTTCTTAAAAAGTGTTATCTTTGTTACTTGCGTGAAAATGTAATAGCTTGTTTTGCTTGAACCAAATTTTACGTATCATATACATTAAACCGATTAGATACGAGTAGAAATACAACTATCATGAATTATCATTAGAAATAAAACTTTTGTGAAAACATTTTTTTGTCGAATAAAATCTGCAAAATGATTTTCTAATTAATACTCCAGACAGGAGGTGAACATATGCGGCCTTATGTATGTCCTGCTGAATGAAAAAGACAGAATTCGTAGAGATGGCGAAATCCATATTTTGCGGACAAGTGCAGAGATGTTAGCAAGGAGTCGGACACTGCTTCCATCTTTTGTAATATTTTTTCAAACGTTTCAACAACAAGACTGTTAAATATACAAATGTCCCCCTATAAAATAAATTTCTATATTGTTTGAACTGTTATCATTATGATTCCTTTATATTCAGTGGGGATAGTTCCACGATTATGATAAATACTGCTAAGTAACTATGATATAACTGTTATAATTATCATCATCATCATCATCATCATCATCATCATCACTACGTTTATTTTTGCAGCAGCAAAAACACCTTGTGCTGTTATTACTTTTACAACGACATCGACATTTATTACTGCTACTACTGTTTTTATAAATAAAATATTGTTTTTATAATTAATTCATGTGTATACTCATTTCAGGAGCAATATGTTTTCCTGTACAAATGCCTTGCTACCGATGTTTCGCCAGAATCCACATATGAAAACATCGCTGCAGTCAGAAGCATGAACGAAATTCTATGATCGTCATGGAAGAAATAGTCTAATAAAATAATGGATATTTGTTATGAAAAAGCTTTAGCTGTTGCATTTGAATGCTACATATTAACAATCGCGGTACGAAATTTTCTGAAACAAAAACTGTATATATTATACACCCAACCATCGACCACCCTTGCACCCATTGCAATTTTGTAAATGAAAAGCACTAAATATATCAAAACTGCAAACTATTTTCTCATTTCAGACATTAATATATATATATATATATATATATATATATATATATATATATATATATATATATATATATATATATATATATATATATATATATATATATATATATATATATATATATATATGTATGTATGTATGTATGTATGTATGTATGTATGTATATTCTAACTATATTGTTACCGAGCGGTTCCTAATATCGCCATTTTCTTCGTATTTCAACTTAAATGGAATTTACAATACAAAAGTAGAGAATGGTCACTATCATGTATTTTTGGTGGAAGATTTGATTTCCAGCGAAGGGCGTAGTCAACATCCAACTTAAGCGAAGTCTAATTCTAACGTATCCAAATAATTTCAAATTAAGGGAAAACCAAATATATCCTTTCATCTCAAAGTACATACATTTTAAGAAATATCCGGAGCTTAAGGATCAGTATAATATACATAGTTCCTTTTTTGTGGAAAACATAGACTGGCCCACGAATATATGGATGCTAGTTCTGAAGTTCCGTTAGATTTGAATTGCGAAGAGGATGACAATGTTTTGTACCGCATGATGAAAGTGTAGTTAGAAATTAGAACTCAATGAACGAAATAAGTCACGTTTATGCATAATTTATATTCACGATGCTTTCTGTTTATAATATCGCACGTGGAGGGGGTGAGCTTTATAAGTTGATGTGGCGGTAGCCGAATACACTCTAGTTATCTTTCTCTTGTACATACCATCATCCGTTTAGATTATATGCCCTTAACATAACGGTTTGTTTAGGCATCAACAATTTTATGATTTTGCTTGTAAAGTCTTACTATACAAATATGAATTTAATTGTCAAATTGATGAGGTTTTCTTTCACAATGTGTTACATTGCATTTGTAAGTTCTTTTGCGGATTTCTTTTCATTTATTATTCATGCCACATCCCTGGGCAATCACGTATAACTGTTATAAAATCCATAAGTTTTTAATACGAGTCAAATGACTTCGAATGTCTGACCACATATTCCCTATCAAGTGACGATGTAGCACCATCTGTAAGCACATTTCTCTCGAATAAATAGTCATTTAAAGGCTGAATACAATTTGTAATTTAAAACTATTGTTTGTGATTGTTATGCTTCCACACTTAGTTGCCTTAAATATTTCCACAATATTCAGAAACAGAAAATGTCATTCAGTTAGAGTGGACTTTATTAAATCATCTATGTTGAAACTTGAAAATCATTCTTCAAAATTAAACTGTCAATCTCAGTTAAAAACATACCACGTGAATATGAAGCTGAAGTCGTAGCTTTGTATTATTGCCGGTTGTACACCATATGTTCAACACTAAAGACAGGCCATTCGTAGGGAAAAGTGACGAATGCTTTCTTTTCATATTTGCATATCTTCTTGTACAATAAAATACTTGTCATTTCAGATATTAAAAGTGTAACACGTAAGGAATGTATTTTTGTATGTCATAATTGGAAAGAAGTCTGCATGCATTTAAAATAAGATGGGTATATGATCATAAATAATCATAACTGTTTATACTACCAGCGTGTTTCCATATATGCTGGAACACTAGCCATTTAGACACAATAAACGTAAGAATATACTACATTGAATGTAAAGAAAAAAGGCATACTACTTGATTGAAATCAACATTGTTATTCATGTTATTGGTTTCTTAAGATATTTAACTATTTAATCTTCTGGTACGTTTCTACCGGAGAAGGGAAGAGTTGAACCGAAATGAAAGCAATTCTGAAACTTCTTTAATAATAGTGATGCATAAGGTTGAAACGCGCGATTATTGATGGGTTGAAGTAAGTAAATTACATTGTTTTAATTAATAATACCATTTTTTGCAAAACCAAACACATTAAAAGTTACTTGAATGAAAACTGAGGTTCAGATATAGTTTTCTTATAAATGTAATTAGGGGGACGCGAAAACTGTGAAGTCTTTTGAGGTTGGTAAATCTTTGAAACGTGCAGAACAAAAAATTACATTCAACGGATTCCGCTTATATAGATATTAATTTAATTGATTCATGCCTCAAAATTAAAACTACTGAAATTGGTTGAAAACATTATTGGAATGCAAACAGTGAGCGAATGTTTCGTAATAATTTTACATTAGAAAACTCAATATCATATGAGGATGGATTTCATGGTGATGGAAATCAGTCGAAGGTAGCATTATTTATTTTACGTTCTTTATGTACTCCCATTTTTAAGAAATATCCCGACTAATGATGTTCTGCTAAAGTCGAACAAACGATATATGCATGGCATAATTTTTATTGTGAACGATATAAATCATAATTCTTGTTTGCAAGAACGGTCTGTCGCTTTAAGATTGTAGTGCGATAGTGGGAGCTTATTCGTAACGAAAATGAATGATATGTAGGAAATGGGGAAGCATACTTCAAAGTTGTATTTTTACTTTCATAGGAAGGAGCTTCAGGTATTGACATTGAACCTGGTGGCTCTAGTTCAAAAGCTGAAATAACTGTCTATTTCTGAACCTGAAGCTCAGAAATCAGCTCATGAGTCAAGCAAGTACATACATAAATTTATTAAAACTATAAATTAAACTCACTTATTTCGACTGCAAAAACAAACTTAAAGACCTAATAATGTTTCCTACCTGAAATATTCTTAGCATGTTCTTTATTTTCTAATGTTTTTCTAATTTCATGTTGTTTGTTTTTGTAATAATATTATTGTTTCTAATCTTATAGGTGTTGTCTAATGTTGTAAAGCGATTAGAGCTTCTAAAGATTAAGCGATATACAAAGTCCTCATTATTATTATTATTATTATTATTATTAACATTATTATTATTATTATATGTAAGCCATGTTTTGGATTCATATGACAAACGTGTGACATCTGTATACAGAACAGAAATATTTGGAATTTCAAGAGCCAACTGTATCGAAATTGTACAGTTGTGGGTCACTAAAAAAAGAGACTTTGCCAAAAAATACTATAATGTTGAGGTCGGCAGAATGTTCTGCATTACGTTATGATGTCTATCACTATAGGGTTGTGTTCAATATTACTTGATATATGTAAATTTTACTCTCTGAAATGGAACTTTACTTTCAACGTTAATAAATGTTACTAGTTTTGAGCCAGAATAGACAAACAACATGTGAGAAGTGTGTTTGGGAAATAGGCAAGCATATTATACTTTTTATGAAAGAAACCAAATATGTTGGAATCCCTGTTAGCTCCGAATATGTTGGAATCCCTGTTAGCTCCAAAATGAAATGTTCGACACAAGCAGACAGGGCTAGTACTACAGGCATAATACCATTATATGCTCTTGAAGGATTGGCATTAATCATAGTAGTGGCAATCCTCTTACCTGTGCCAATTTGTATAAAACACTTGTGATACCATCATCCCTTTATGGCTGTAACGTTTGGATAAAAATCGGACACAAAAGACATAAGAACGCTACACGTATTTAAGCATAATTGCAAAAAAGTTCTTGAAGGATTTCATCAAACATCGCGATCATGAATCAGCGCGAACGTTTAGTGGGGATAAAAAGAATTGCATCGGAAAGTGGTAAAAGGAAACTAAACGCTTTTGGTAAATTGTGCAATCTTCAAATAATGTAACATCTCAAAGAATATTTTTATTTATTTTTTGCCCAGATCTTTCTAGAAAGACTTTACAACATATACATCTTTTATTTCCGACTTATGTTTATTTTGGACAATTATATAATTTATGAAATTATTGAATGTTTTGTTACAGAAATAATACCTTGAAGAATGATACAAAGGATAACATTTTAAACACAAGCTTTCATAGGTATGAAAACTAGTGGTTTACAAACATTATGCCATGCTGTCTTTACAATAAAAATAATGCTCTTGTGATCAGAATTTCCAAAGGGAAGGTGTGCTACTAAACGACTTATCTTATGTTCATCTATACTAATTATATATTCATAATGTATTTAATTTTTGTTTTGCTTTTTATACGTTTGTACCCAATTTTATCTGCTTGTATCATTACATCTTATAAATGGAGATTACAAATGATGATAAATAAGGTTAAATACGGAAAAGTTGTATACAGTATGATGATAAAAGTTCTATTTTGCCAAAATGCAAAACCATGCTACTCTGGTTATGCGTATATTTTAGTCTATGGTTTTATTTAGCTTGGCTTATCTAGTGTTGTTGATATCGTTTCCATTTTAGCTATTATTAATCAAAGGTTATCTGTGAAATTTATTCAAGATTGGAATGTTATTTTTAAAAATTTGTCAGGAGCTAATTTCTCAGAACATGTGCTAATTTTTGTTGTCATTTATATTTAGAAGATTTTAGAATACATCACATATACTGAAAATATAATCTGGTAAATCTAACACACCAAATAGGTTTCTCAGAGAAAATGGGTATGTGAAAATAATCAGAAATATGCATTGCATGCGGAAGTGAGAAAAATGTATGTAGGCTATATAGATATACACGCACACTCTCATATATATATATATATATATATATATATATATATATATATATATATATATATATATATATATATATATATATATACAAAGAACGAGAGAGAAAGAAACAGAGGAAAAAAGAGAGAGATTATAGCATGTACTGTATTATTGGATGAGATCTGATATCGTCAACTATGACAATCTGTTGATTAACTTTAGTTTCTTTATTTATAAAACTTTTCAAATGCCATGTTCGCAGTAAAATTATTATACTATGTTACTAATGGAGAATATGCCTTAATATAAACCTGTCACGTAGTCCCGATCTGCGATTGATGCAATGATGTATCGTTACAGCCGCGTCATATTATGTATACATTGTTTGGGATTAATAAATAAATTATACTATTATGACAAATAACATGTGCATACCCATCTCTCTCTCTCTCTCTCTCTCTCTCTCTCTCTCTCTCTCTCTCTATATATATATATATATATATATATATATAATGTACGCTGTATCAATGATACACCATGAGATTTATAAATTGCTCATTAAAAGGAAACGAGGCTTGAAAGGTTTGTGCAACAAATGGTATATCATTGATACAGCATATATTCTATTCATATATGTTATTTATATCACATAGACATACACGTATTAGCCCTTTGAACGGAGGTAAGATATAATCCGGGTAACCGTGTACTGACCGAGCGAACGAACTCCTCACATCCCTGAGGGTATGTCCGTCACAAAATGTAGTTCCACGGGTTTCCTTGTTGGTCACAATCGCATTTGCAAATTTATAAGTTGATTGTTTTCCTTTTAGGTTTCTATTTTTATTCACATTGATTAAATCAGTATAAGACATGCTTATACTTTAAACATGAAAGATGGATTTGATGAAGGAGTAAAGCATTACTAAGACACTGAACGTTCAGGTATTTACGTACTGGCGTATATAAATAAACTTGAAATATAAACTAATTGAAATGACTAACCAACAAGATATACTTAAAATATTTAAATATATTTACAGTTGATCTAATTCCTTGTTCTACTTTAATTAACATTACAATTCTCTCTCTCTCTATTCGTATGCCTGTCTCTATTTCTCTCTTTCCTTTCCCTTTGGACGGTTTGACTTAACATTGCCATCATTCATAGGTCGACATACATCGTCTTACGACACAAGCGAAAATTCCGAACGCTCGTATTTTGCATGGAGTTTCGCCTTTTTTATCCTACGATGGTCCAGAGAGAGAGAGAGAGAGAGAGAGAGAGAGAGAGAGAGAGAGAGAGAGAGAGAGAGAGAGAGGCGTTTAGGTATTTTTATAGTTATTTACTAATAATAGAATTTTAGAACATTATACTAGGTTGAAGAAACAATAACAACAACAAATATGAATCATTACATACGTTACAGTATATGTGCCTCGTAGCCGATGTATAGTGTCGACATTCAACTTTGTGTCATTGATATTATGAGCACTGTAAATAGATCCCAAGGCAAGTGTAAACTTACCGTAACGATGAACGATATTCTTGTATGTTATTTGGTTCAAGTTTAGTTTTAAGGTTTCAATCCAACCCAAATTGTTTTTCTCTGTCACTCCATATTTCTGCGTATGTTGCCCTTTATGCGTGATGGCGGAGATGGGAACGGAAAAAGAAAGGATTGGGATGATATTGTGTGCAGTGTTATATTCATTTAGAAAACGGGGAATCTTAATACTTTTTATCGATATGTTCATACATCATTAACGACTAGTGAGTAAAAATGCATCATTTATCAATAGGCCTTCAGTTGAAAGAATGCTTTTATATTCGTGTTATTGCTGCGCATTAGCGGATCACAATTTGATATACCAGTAATATTGGTATATCAATGTGCTGCTTTATAGCAACACTTTAAATGCCACGTTATTTGTAATGTGTGTATATATATATATATATATATATATATATATATATATATATATATATATATATATATATATATATATATATATATATATATATATATATAACTACATAATATCGATCTAGTCGATATTATATATGGCCCCCTGAGCAAAGTCGGTTATTGCAAGTAGAAAATCATGTATATATCTATTCTGGTTAAAACCACAAATATAATGTAGTTTGCTCTGATGCCGATAAGTGGTTATGGCAAGTATCCATTTGGCATTTACACAATAATGAATTAAACTTTCAATTTGATAAAATAAATATTTAATTACTCAAAGTGACAATCAATTGTGTTTTTAAAAGGACAGATAAAGATCTAGAAATGGGATGCACATGAATTGAACTGGTACCTAATTAAACGGATGTTGCTGGAGATATATATGTGCAGCTTATTTTATCTGGTAAATGAGATTTTTCGATGAGTCCAGTTTCATCAAATTTTCACAGGAACATAGTAGAAGCAATAAACATGTTCCCCGTGGTTAGCAGAACAGTAGATAATATAATAAAGATAGCTGTGATATGAGAAAACACGTTTCAATTTATTGAAATTTTAATTGTGTGAAAACAAAATGCTTAAATAAACATTGTTTAGTCAAAATTATCATATAAAATCATTTAGTCCCTCGTAGGTTTAGAATCTGATACAGGCTAATAAGAATTCTAACAGTTGTACATATGATATAGCAAAATAATGCTAGCCAGCAAGTACGACTGATGAAAGGAACAACGTGTTATGAAGTGACCTTTAAATTCAATTTAGATGATATATGTGAAGGTCGAAACTGTATGCACAAGAATCAGATTAGGAAAACGTGAATAGAAAAACAAAGTTAGATAAAATTTATTCTTGCTATAATGAAGATGTCCTCGTTTAGATTAAACGATTGCGAGCTGCTATCAATTAGTAACGATGATTGGTCAATATGTTCGGACAATACTTCCGATATATCGTTCCTGATGATATATCGTGCACAAGTAAAACAAATATATGATACTTACATCAGCGTTAGAAAGTTCTATAATATTTTCAAAGTCGTACATGTAAACTTTGTTATCATTTTTTTACCTTGATAGTAACAAACTTGGGTGTTTTCGGATACTTTTATATAAGTGTAACATGGAAAATAAGAGAAAGGATATTTTTCTATTCGTCAGAGGTAAATCATTCCTGTAAATATTGAACGGTATTAAAATGCTTTCGGGCACAAATATAGTACTAACAAAATGCATTTGGAAGCTAGATCGTTGACTATGATGTATATTACTTACCTGCTGGACACAGCGTGGGACCCATATCATCCGGTATCCAAGAGTCATGCCAAATTGCATACTATACAAAGCGTCCTATTAGCTTCTTCCAACATTCTACCATATATCATTCGTGTTTCTCCCCATAAAGAGTGTGTTTGCTTCAAACTCATTTTAGAAGCATACCCCGATGCCTGAAAGAGGTATTATGAACGTGAAATAAAGAAGCACTAATGATTTCCTCTCAAGTTTGACCTGCAAAACGTTTCCATACGTTTATAATAATTTTCCGTAGGCGTATATGTCAAATTACGGTTTCGTCAAGAGTTCACCAAATACATTTGGGAGACCTAACATCTCAAATAACAATACGATCCATTTCTAGCAGCGAATGATGCAATTTTCATACTATTCTGGACATGGTCTCTTTTGTTTGAATTAAAATATAAGTATCAATAAGAATAAAACATTAATTATGTGTTGGTCTTTGATCCAAATTAATTAACTAATAAATAACATCAGCAAAGTCGAAGGCCGGACAAGATAACATTGACAAACTATCCAAAATAAAATTGAAAATATCATGATCTGAAAAAAAATCGTTAAGGTACACCAGCCCTGACATGCTTGTTTGAAATCAAACCTTTTATAAAGGATGTCTTGAGCGAATATTTATCACTTTAGCAGAAGTTATGTACAGGCAGCTTGCATTTATGTTGCACAGATTAAATTTCATTGCGAGTGTGGGAGGGCGGAGTTAAATTATTTTATTTTGGTTCATACAGTATTGAACCCTAAACAAATTAATACGCCAGTCCAATCGGATTGCTAGAAACCGTAATGACGAGAGAATAAATTATAAGTAAACGAACGTACTTCTAACCCATATTATGCCTTAAAAATGGAAGAATAATAACGCACGAGCATGGTGTCATATACAGTCAGCACACATGTAATTTCTTCCTCCGATGTTGCATCAAGACGTAAAGCACATTTTCCTCAACACCTTCCCTCCAATATGCCCCACCGTCAATACATTAAATCCTTGCTATTGCGTCAATAAGACCTATCATCACTGGCATTAAAATAAATTTCGATACATGTATTGGACGGTATGAGCATAGGTCCATTCTATTTATATTCGTAAAATAAATAGTTCATTTGGTTGGCTTGTAAAAAGCAAGTTTCATAAAGTATCAAAGTCTATTTTCCAAATGAAACAATTTTAAAAATGCCGAAGACCGGTGCGACAAAATGAACAATGCTCAAAACAGCCTATACAACTGATTTATTGTTGACTGATGAATAGAAATGTCACCACTGTCAACAAGCGTATGCTCTCTGTTTCTGTCTGTATGTCTCTCTCCACTGACTAATTTCCTCTGCATGTTTGGTCAGGGAAACCAGTAATTGACCTGGCTGCGGGAGAATGAGACATTGAACAATTAATTCCAATATGCTGTATACGTTTTAAAACACATTAAACATACCTGTCTACTGTTCTATCCTAACAACATAGAACATACGTGTCACACTGAGAAAATAATTACAGCACGAGTTTACAACCAAATTGTGTGGAATCAAGAATACCGTAACGGTGACACACAAAATTTGATCCACCTGGTACTATCACAAAGGGACAAATATGTTTAGGAAAAAGATATTATATACAACAACTGTTTGAATATTTCAATGCACGAGAAGTATTTTTAGATCACAAAATAGTGTGGTACAGTACAGAAAACTCAAAGTGGGGTGGGTTATAAAATTGGAAATATATCAGGATACAGTAAACGTTGTATATTCTTTTATTGTGATTTTTAAAGTGTTATGGCTAAACAAAATAAACATATATATCAAGATCATCGTAATCCCGAATTACGCATACATCTAATATATCCCATCATGTTTTAGTTGTACCTAGGATCAGTTCACATATGTCGGGCACTAATGGTATACTAGCTGCATTCCAGAAGTTTTTAAAAGAACCTGAATGGGTAGAATAGTTAGACTAGTCTACAAGGAACTGAAAATGCAATAAAGTATTCCATTCGCATCAGAAGAAGAGAGAATCTTTTAACTGAACATGTCCATTGTAGCAAGGGTGATCCGAATGTGTTGTTGATGCAAATTATATAAGTATGAGACGAACGCGAACATGCAAACACAATGCCGATACCACCTGGCTATACAACAACCGTTTGATAGGGTAAATAGATTTTCCATACTTTCCATATTCTATTATATATATTTTCTTTTGCATTTAACACCGATAAACTGCAATAGATTTATGCTAAAATATTATGAAACGGGGTATGACGTTGGGCGATTATGCTGACGACATGAACTTATTTAAAAGAGTGATTTAAGTTCAAAAAATTGCACTGTTCACAAAGCAGATATGTGCTGTTCACGAAACATATTTGAAAATATGAATATATACAGCTTCCTAATAGACCTGAAGTTATCATACCATGTGGTTCAGTCTTAGGAACACGTAGTCGCTTGCTGCACTATGATTGGTTGCAACATAATAAATTATTTACTTTATGGTATTCATTCAAATGTGCAGAAAAATACGTGAACATCACTTTTGGGCAAATCAAGTTCACATTATGTCACCATGACACCTCAGACGCAGAGTCGGGTAATACAAGGTTCTACTTCCAGCACCATTGGTTTCAACAAATATGACTGGGTGAAGCTCTGGAAACCGGCTAATAATATATAGAACTGAACAGTTTAGTATTTGATCAGGAAAGTCATGCGTGCTTTGGTTCAAGCATTACAATACACAAAAAATCCTGTTTTTGTTTTACAACTGCTGTAAATTAGGAACAAGTATTTAGAATTACACTGTAATCAAGTTCCTATACGTGTCCACTAGCATAAGGAATGCTAACAACCACATCTTTAAATGTTTTTGAATCCATCTTATCGCTTACATGATGCTCTATATACAATTCAACCTAACCCGACAATCCGGATAAATTTAGATTACCTCAAATGCACCAGGTTAACTTAGCTTTGTGATACGCGATCTTTGTCTTAGCAAATAATTTTTTGGAAAGAAACGAATTATGTAACTAGACAATCTAGTCTTTGTATCTAATCGTCTGATGGAAAGGAATGTAAAACATATACAATAATTATATATTGATAAGCTGAAATATTGCTACCGTGACTGAGTGACTCAAATATATATAATGTATTCTAAAGATGTTCATAATATAATGTGGTACTTTGAATTGAACATTGAACTAGTCTACCTAAATTGGTTGCTTTTCTACTTACGTTCCACGCGATTACTACATTCTTCAGTTAAAAAGAAAGCAATGGTTACAATGTACATATCAATTAGTAACTTCAATCACGTATGCATTTTATATTCTGGGTATATCAGGATCACTTTAACGTCTTGATTGTTCACTTTCCATATTAAGTCTTGTTGCATAGATATGATGGATAGAATTAATGATAAAATCAAGACCAACTTATGCATTGATTTTCACATTTGGTACAATCAATGTCCCCCCCCCCCCGCAATGCTGCTCTCCTCGGAATGTGATTCTATTGGTCCATTGTATCTCCACCCCCCCCGCAATGCTGCTCTCCTCGGAATGTGATTCTATTGGTCCATTGTATCTTGTTCACTGCGCCCCCCCCATAACGTCACAGTCTCTTGTAGAACATGGATGTTATGTATAATGCTCAAAAGAGATTTTAATATAATCCAATTGTTTTAACCTATTTTTCAAGCATGAATACATATGAAATTTGAGAGCATAAACAGTTTCGCTTCTGTTGTGTTAGAACGTATATCGTTTATTGCAGATGCAAACTTGATGAGACTTACATTTTTATATTTTTCATACCTCCTTTGCTCATTGAAAAATAATTTAATTTCCAAAAATTAAAAAATCCCGAATACAGAATCTATACGTTGACCTTGTTTTCTGCTTTTTCCAATTGTAAAATAGTTTAGAATGACAATCTCAATTCGTTTGCACAAAATGACAACGCCCTGAAACTCATTATGTTACAATTAAGTTACAGTTAAGTGCAAGCTTCATCAAACATGTATTGTAAGCTGCGTATGTGATTATTTCATTCTGTCTCTCTCTGTCTCAGTCCGTTTCTCTCTCTCTCTCCGATGTTATCGTTGAATAAAGTAAGTCAGTTGCTCTACTTATCATGTCGCGATTGGGCAGTTATAGGAAGTAATCGTATTGAGCTGCAAACAAATTAATGCCATTTCATCTTCCTGAGTATTTTTTTCGACTAATATATAGTCTTAAATCTGTTTTCACGAGAGAGCACATGGATGTATGGCATAACGATGAAATAAAATTTGTTCTTTAAGTGGCATCCTAAATTTTTGTCCATGCACAATCAACAGTACATCTTCAGTACCAGTAATTTACACTTTATATGCCGTATGTTACAAAATAGTGTAGTATAGCATGTTTTGCATTTCTTTTGATTTATATAGGTCACAGCCTCTATCCCTTGATTATTGTTCATTTTAGCAAACCTGATAGACACTAATTGAAACCCGTTGATTATAATCCATGAAAGTGAAGTGGCTAAACACGTGGTCCAACAAGTGATCTAACAAGTGACCAGAGTCATCGAAAATAGCGGTAGTGAACTAAATCAGTCAGTTGAGTCTATTGTTTGCAGAAACTACCCTGAATTTAACTTGTTTTTAACAAAGTTGTATTGTACACATTTTGCAAAACAAAATCACAACGGGTACCACACATGCTTGGAGGATACTCGAATCCCAATATATTTTGTATCACGACATGGAAAACTCCCCCCAAACATAAAATCTCAAATCCAAAAACCAAACGCAAGGACATAGACATAGAAGCAACATAAAAATCCTGGATCATACGATCAACAAAAGCGGATATCGAATCCATAAGAAATATACAACCTTATAAATCATGAGAATCGCAAAGCAACTATGGTGGTAGCACATCTGATATTACCGTATTTGTATCAGAATTGGAGGTATCAGAAATTACTTTTAAAGAACTAGAAGTAGCGCTGTATGCATTCGAAAACTTCAAAAATCGTTGTAGAAAGAAGTATTACAAATGGGTTTCCCTCACAAGTAAAAGGTTTAGTTATACAACCACCAACGCGACAGCGAACAAATCTTGCCAGCGCATTGGACTGTTACATGGTGCTAGCCTATAGGCCCAACAGCACAGTCTACATAGCCTGGTTCACATATACAGAAATAGATCATGTGTCTTAGATATGCAAACGAGCTGCAAAATTAAATTTCGAAAACAAAGGCAAGTGTGAATGAGCTGTTGTATGGGCAATGCCAGAATTTTTGTTATGTTGCTGTCCTTTCTAGCAAGCAGACATTCTTCCGGGAGACGGCAATGGTATATATCTAGAACCACGACGCTATACAAAAGACCAGGAAGTAACACCATTGACCGCATGCAACCATCCATTACAAATGCACAACACTCCAGACCAATCGATATTACTTCCAAATTCCACACATATGTCTTTGATTTGGCGTCTTCAAAAGAATCATTTTATTAGTGCAGAACAACCAGTATGACCGCTAAAAGAATTATTTGAAACCGATTGAATTATAGCGAAGATGTCTATAAATAAATAGGAGGAGGAAACTGTTAGAGATTACAGATGTAATTTCGCCAAATCTATGGCGGCAAGAGACACTAGAAATTCTTGCATAGTCCCCATTGCTAAGAAAGAAGGAGCTAGAAGATTTGGATCAGATGGGGACATAACAAGTGATCGGGTGATTGTGTATATGTTTTTTACTTTCTTGAGCGTGAGTTGGAACATTGGGCGATCTTGGTCTATGTCTAGTACCTGTCAGATGCAACCTGAGCGCGATGCGTTCTAGGCCTATGAAAAAGAAAAAAGCTAATGCGCTGATAGTCAACAATTCGGTACCTACGGTGTTGCAGACAAAGGAAAGCACGTCCATGAGATGTATATCTATTTGGAACTACCATTCCATATGTATTAATTGGGTTTTCATGTGATCGCTTATCTCTTATAAAGTCTCGAATTACATATTTTTCTTTTCACTGTTTATGCAAGAAAAGACGACATACTAACATTTATAGTTATTACAGTTAAGGATGAACAAAACCGACGCCTTTATTGCTCATACCAGTTCTAATGAGGCCTCAGAGTCTGTTCGCGAACAAGACGAGTGTCATTATTGCAGAGGCCGTGAAAAAGTAGATCAGTTACATGCGCCTGTTTGGTTTTGCTGTCAACACTGACTTTGTGGATGTGTGTGCTAACCCATTAACTGACTACATACTAAATGTGTTATGATTTATGCAATTTAGGATGTCTCGAACGCTTTCGTTTTTCGCACATGCTACATACGTACACCCAACAAGAGCTATTGTGGGGCAATTTATATGGCAAATAGGTACTCAACATGCGTTTGTGGCGTTTTTAAATGCAGAGCCTGTTATGTTTTTAAATAATATTTGCATACTTTGAAGTGAGTGATGGTTTTGGGGAAAACCAGGTTGCAAAAAAACAAACAACCTTTCAAACAAGTGTGGTGTTAACAATAAGGCGTACTTCAATAACACGAACTAGAATTTGACGTGTGGTTAACCCAACACACTTAACAAGCTTAATGCGGCCAAACAAAATAACACATATTAGTGATATTACAAGCATGCAAAACAGAGATGATGTAGTTGTAAAAGACCAGTGGAATATTTTCAACCCTTGCAGAGGCTCTAGACATTGCAAAAGTTGGGACCGCAACAGGATTGACTTTGCAAAAAACGGTTGGTGTACGCATTGCATATTTCGGAGGCTATGGAGGTCGCATGTTAATATAAAAAGAGAACGACTTTCGAATATCAGAAACATGTTGTTGAATACTACCAGGAAGAGGTCTTGGATCACATAAGAGTACACGCGACCATTGACCAATCTTGATTTAATGGTAATGGTTAAATCATTGAAGCATTTTCGAGGCGAGATTGCATCGATTATGCCATGCACGCATTAAAACGTCATTGTTAACCAGATTGCAAAACAGGATCTGGCACTCAATGGGTTGTACATATGATGACCACTAATCATTTATTGTATTTCGACTCATATATACTTGCACCACCACTTAAAGGGGATACATGTAATTAGGATGATACCATCCTGTCAATAGAGAGAAAATAAATATCCACTGTTATTCAACAAGGTAGCACTTGTTTGGATGTAATCAGTGACTACAGATGATACAATATTTAGCGCGGCTGAATGTGAAATGTGTTGGTTGAAATGGAAAATCACCGACAACTCCGATCTTAATACTGAATCGTGTGGTAGCTGATTTGCAGACAATACAAGTTGAATAATATCCTTTAAAAAATTACAATTACCAAACAAGAAAATAGAGTGATCACTGACGGAAACAATCTAATGATCAACCAACTTTCCGCTTATTTTTAATTCCAAAACAAATCTTTAAAGTATACCATAATAATTTCCCTTGTTCATTTTGTTTTTGTCGTTGTCTAGCAATACTATATTTTTGTTATCTATGGTCCTATTGTGCATTAAAATAATTGTGACTGTGACATTAGCAATCATCAAGTCATGGATGATAAAAGTCTTGACCGATATAAATGCTCCAAATTTAAAATCACCATTAAAGCACTACTCCTTGCCACTGTTGTGATGTAATCTTGGACGCTGAAGTGGACTATGTGAACCCAGATGAAGAAATTAGTGGTACCATTGCTCCCTATTTATACAGTTAATCAAAGGGAAGAGTATTTAATTGAAAAACACATTTGTGTTCTGTAACGTCTTTCCTTTAAAACTGTGGCTTCAAAAATAGACAGATGCGAATGATGTTTGGAATGCTGCGTCTAGGTTCTTGTATTCTTCGACCATGAAGACAGGTGCTTTTAGGTCGCGCTTGCATGTATCTTCGTAGCGTATATGATGTCTTCCTAATTTATTTTCCATGTTTCCATCTCCCCATATAAAAGGTCCTTTGGAATTCGGCCGAATTAGTTGTAATCATAATAATCAATGTGCAGTTATTTGGCCAAATAACGAATTGAAGAAATATATTTTCGAACACGAAAATCTATTTGACATCGGCCCGCCGTTGATGGAGCCTGGTGTAAATCTTTCTTTAAAATGCACTGCTCCGAGTTTAAAGTTTATTAACCCATATTTTACAACTAATGAACGAACACTCATTTAACAATCCACTACATGTATTTTTAAAACCATATATTGCTGGCGATGCGCACATACTCCTAATGATACCGTATACCATCTGTCGAAAACAAACTCAATGATATTTGTGAAAACACAATGAAAATTTTGAATTGCAATTTATAAATGGATAAAGTTCATTTGCACCAGGACATACTCATTGCAAGTGTTTATACTTTTGAAAACGTTCATAATGCAACAGAACGTACCATCACGAATACGGTTGATTCTGTACGAATCATATTTGCTCGCATTACGTGTATATATATATAGGTGTTCGACCATGTCTTAAAATGTTGTAATCGCTGTATTAGTTGTAGAAATACCCAATGATGTTACGACCAATGAGGAAACATATGAAAACGTTGATGTAATAATAAGATTGAACCTATTCTATTTCTTATCCTGGTAGAGTAGAAAAAAAATTAAAAAATATATACAATGGGATTTGCAAATAGAGAAAGTTGTTCCCTTATATTCCAGAATGCTAGCTGTGAACTAAAGCAACTCGAATGCGAGCAGAGGAAACGAATGCCAAGACGTACGTGAAAAGCTGACATTCCTGCGTTATTTAGGTAACAACAACCTCTATATCATTAACAAAAAATGTTTGCCCCGATCAACCAAATGCAGCAACAACGATACAGCTGCAACAAGTTGCGCATAATTGTAATATACAAATACGAATAGGCACACGAGAAGCTGACATACTTACATTAATAGCTATTACAGCCGAAACACATCAGAATGAGACAGGTCCGTGAAATTGCAGCACGATTATATATGTGTCTGTAATACATCTCTAATAATACCACACGAACTCTTAAATAAACAATTATTGCAAAGATGCACAGTCGCTGCCACAGTGTACACTCAGTGTTTGCCTCGACAAAGGAAACAATTATCTGCCCATGCAACTGCATTAATCGACTGCAACGATGCTAACATTCTCGGTTGGTGCTAGAGTGTCCGTCGCAGTCAAATTGTGCAATCGTTGCTATTACGTTTCCATAGTTTTTAAATAAGTAACAGAAAAGAGTGAAAAGCAACAAGCTTTGTAATAGTCTAGACATTATTTATTTCCCAAAACACAAATTGAAAAAAAAAGATCTTAAAGTATGGCGAATTAATCCCAAATTAATCCTAAAATTACAGACACAAATCCAAATAATCAAAGGGCTGAATAAACGTTAGAAGAGATCCAAATTAAATCCAACGCAGAAAGTGTCGATGCATCTGCGATGGCTTGTACTGCGGTGTTGTACCAACCTCATTTTGTTGAAACACAGTAATATAATTCCCGGTTTGCATTCACTATAAATTCCAGTGAATGTGTCTGTCCACGAATTTTATTATTTATGAGCAGTATGTATTTTCAGAGAAAAATCACTTGAACAATTTTATGTAATAGATTCCAACCCAAATGAACTACCGGACACAACAATCATACAAATTATGCTATGTCTTAAACACGAATGAATAATTTTCCAGTAACATGATTATATAATAATCTACTTTACCTCAGGTAACAATTAGCATTTTGTAAAGAAAACTATTAACTAATAGAACATTTGATCTGGAAGGTTCTAAAGGTTTAGAAGATAAATTTTTATTCTAATTAGAAAGTTTCTTATTGAAATTATAATATATACCATGGATTATGCAATGTACACCAAGGGAATCCGAATAACTTAGACCCGGACCCAAATAAACATGTTACTTAAGAATGATCCTAATATTAAACCCATACAAATAGTGAATATTTTAGCTATATATCATTTATTTATAGAATTATAAAAAATCAATAATTCAATTCAGGTAGAAAATAAGCTTGAGTTTGGACAAGGTTAAATCCAACATACATTGTTGCATTACAATATCATATAATGAAATAAACAATAAAATGTACCTAACTAACAAACAAAGCAAATTAAATATACAAAACATTGCCACATTGTATAACCGTTGCCACAGTGTACAATCACTACAATGGTGCAAATTATACCGCACATTCGACTTCACTAATCAGTGGCGGCATAGGTGCAGTATGTTCAAGTTGTAACAATCGACTACACGGTAACGGTAAGAAAATGTTTCTGTCGATGGGATGTGCTCATATTCGAATTTCACATCGAAGGCATCGGCAATAACTTCGACCCAGACAATATTTACTAGCATGTCCTGGACAGTAATTACGAACGCACGGATTATCTCATGAATCATACCTGCTCGGTAAGATAGGTATGCACTTGTTTGTTTTTGAATTGGTATTGTATGAGCGGAAACAGGATAACGATTGATCTCGTAAATGCACTATCTGTAATATTTGGCTGGAATGTTTTGTGCCAACATCACAACACAGACACTATCATGTTAGTGAAATGTATTGCTGACACTTATGTAATGAACAACGATAAGATTGGCATCGTCGATCGCACAATTCAGGTTTCCTACGGAATATATATGTTGTGCGATATATACAAATATATGATCGTTTAATTACATTATAACTGTATTTGTCATGTCTCATTCTCAAAGTCTATTGTATATTGCAGTGTTATAATAGTGATTATTTGTTGCTAACTGATCGATATCATAGTATTTTATGCCAGATGAGTATCCTCTAGCATTTTTTCCTGTTGATCACTTTTCATGAGTTACATTTCGGGGTTTCTATGAGGACAATACATTCATCCATGTTATATATCTCACAAATTGTGTGTTCCTTTACAAGATTTGACATCTTCCAATATATATTATGCACGCTTTTTTACTTTGAGTTTCGACACATACATTACATTTGTTTTCAGTTTGCTATTTTAACACAAATTTCACTTCGTATAAAATGTTACCTCAGCAATGGGAAACATGGTATCTTTCACTTATTTTATACAATCATGGGTATTTATTATCCTGCTTTCTTATGAAAAAGTTATTAGCATTGTGGCAATTCCTGCCTACCGTTTTAACTGTTAATATGAATATTTAATCTTTAGTCATTTTCCAGGTGACGGAGAGTTTATTTCTCAACGTATGTGTATATCTTAAAATTAGCTATTCAATATAAATTTCTTAAATAACTCTCTCATAAAAAAGAAACGAAAATGCTTCAACATCCATTGATATTATAAGAAGTAACGTTGACTACTGTATCCTGTGGAAACTTATGTTATGATGAGAGACAGGAACATGCTCGAGTGTGATATAATTATGTCACTCAAGACAATTGTTTATGTAGTTGCAGTAGCAAGTCGCAGATTTATAATAATAATAATAATGAGATAAAAAGGAAGAAAACTTATGATCGGACTACTGCTGTTACCACTACTACTACCATTATCGTATTGATAAGGTCAGCGGTAATATGTTTATGACACGTGTGATATTATGTCAAGTTTCGCGCTTCATAGATATGCACTCCACTGAGTACTTAATTATCCCTAGCTTTACCACTGACGCTCACTTAGATATTTTCTACCTCGACAGAGATTCTAAGCTAAAGACTAGTCCAGTGCAGACAAAAATGTTCGTTTTGAATATTCATTATTTTGCAGTTCCCTTCATTTAATGTCGTTTCCGCGAGGTTACATTGTGTCGTATAATTAGCAAGAATGAAAGCACATATAATATCTTCTATATAAAGCATTGGGGCTGGGTCTTACACGATGCATATATGCACAAATGGACATGAACTGATATTTCAAATCAAGTCATACGTTTATGTAAATTGGTGTCTTTAATGTCTACTACATTACTTACATAAATCACACAAGGTTCTTTTATATTTCTTTATAAATATTTGAGGAAAATCCAACACAAAATGTACGTTATATTTATATACATATGCATATATGCATGAGAGTAAAGAAGATAAATTATGAAGCCTGAAACACCTTGTCCACTACCACTTCATTTCGCCACTATTTAGAGAAAGACATATGAACACGAAAATGAAGTCCAATGCATTGGTCGCTACAATATTTACTTGTGGCGCTAAAGTTGAAAATATAGTATTATTATGTGATGTAACACATATGTACAACTAAGCAGTAAAATAAAAGTAAATAAATAAATCAAATAACAAATAAATGACAATAAAATGGTTGTCATTGTGACGAAAACGCACGGGCTGATGACACCAGCAAAAGCCGAAGATATTTCTTTCATTGATAATTATAAACTAGTAGACTACTACATAACCCGGCAACAATCACAGTAAATCAGTAAACCTGGAAACAAAATATCGAAACAGGTATATAAGTGAATCCTGTGAATTAATATTTGACTGCATAATTATTGTGAGTGACTCCAGATGCTCCAGCAAATCCGATGGTTGAGATTGAAATGTATTAACATATGAAATCCAGGTTTATGAGAAGATGCTATGCACTCAACAAATTTAGAGAATGTGATAAAGCAAAATTTATGCTATGAGAGAGGGAGATATCCTGTTCAATCGTCTAGTGATGGGTATGACTGGTGTATGATTAAGTGTACCATACTTAGCCGTATTTTGCATTTATAATAGTCCTATAAATTCGTGAGTGTAACATTATAGTGCTTCATATCAAAGAGAAAGATATAACCTGTTGTAAACCATAGGATTCATATCGTGGATGACATACATTATTGTTATGCTGATTTTCGATTGTCACATTGCAAGCTGTAAGTATAATTTTACCGTTTTAAAGTTATCTGAAACCGTCATGACAGGTTAACAGGTAAAGCATGTACACGCATGTTGCATATCGATAATGCTCATAAATAATATCAACAGATCTTGTCCATTTTTCCAGTATGAGAGAGTGTTTACATTACAATATTTATTCAGTTAAGAAAAAGCTATTTCACCTATAGGAATGGACTACTTTTTAATTTACCCGTGGCTATGTTATTTATTATTCATAGGCATATTTACACCATACATATCCTTCTGTTGCTTGCAACATAAGAGAAAGAGAATTTAATATTTAATGGTGTTATTTTCGGTGGACAACATGTAAGAAAACAATGTCTATGTTTATTGCTTTCATCAGTCGCATCAACATCTAATTCATGTTACGTGGAGCTGTTGGGTTTATCACACTGTTATTGTGTCAGTGACACTCCGTGTACGATGCACAACATCAATTGTTGATGTAAATGTTGCTTTCAAACTTGAACAGAAAATGTCTCAACTTGGAGTAATCATTAACTTTACCCCAAGTTACGACTTTATAGGTAACATTATACTTAACGTGAAATAAAACTCCCCGAAACAAAACAGAAGAAAGAAAATTTTCAAAAGAAGAAATAAAAGCAAAGCATTAGACACAAAAGCAGACAAAAGATATATCCATTTGGAATACTAAGTTCAGGGTGACAAAAGGAATGTTTATAACAAACGGAAGAACAAAATTTGACTCAAATGACACTAGATATTTTTGAAAACATCTTTCTGTTGGTGACCTTTTTAGAGACAATGTGAGGCAGGTTAGTAAAACAATTACATATAGGACGAATGAATGGAAAACTGTATTGCAAATTATAATATCAGATTGGTCCCATATATAAATAATTGCAATGTTGGTTATATTTAAACTCACTTCTTCAGTTGCAAAAGCAAGATATTATATGTAATTAGGTGTGTGCTTCTTCTATCCACCATGTTTAATATCGGTCGAAGGTAATACTTGTGTACGTGTGAAAGCCTCTTCTACCCTTATTTCTTTCTTCATTCCATATATGACAGTGCATAAGTATGTTTTTCTTTGTGTGAACACGTAATATTTTCTCGACCAGATTCGTGTGTGATTGTGAACAACTACGTTGGTTTATTTTTTCTCCTTGCACAGCATTGATATAATTTAAGGGATTCTAATGGTGTTAAGTTGTGAACTTGTTGTCTATAAGGGATGTTAGGGGACTTATAAGGAAATAGGGAAGTCGGAGATCATGTTGCATTTTTAAGCAAATATTCCTTTCGTTTATGGGATTTACAACACTATGTTGTAAAAGTGAACAAGGCAATTGTTCACACCCCTAGACTATGCAACTAGTTAATAGGCATAATATGTTTCTCAAAACCTATTGACGAGAAAGGAATCTTGATTTTAACGGTTTTAGTCAAATAATGTTTCTGGAGGTAGTGTTATGAATAGGGCTATTGGCAGAATTGAGCAATGTTATTTGGGATAGTCTGTTGCCGAAATATGTATCAATGAACTCTGGTCTTCAAAGATGCTCTAAAATTTCCAAAGAAGCTTTTATTGTTGGCTTATATATTTATACGTGGTGATTAATTATGATCGTAAATCTTTCATGTTCTTTTTTAATGTATTCTCAAAACATCTACCATGTTTTTTTTTATTAATGTAGCATTAGATGCTGAATTTTAATTACGAATAGAACACTCCAAAATATTATCATATTTAATAGCCGGTGGTGGTAAGTTACTGTCATTTAGGTCTGAATTATCTGAAAATATTATTGTGTGAATACTGCCGTAAGAACGAAATTGACAGCCGTGTAAAATAAGCAGCACTATCGTTATATGAAAATCAAATCGATCAAAGATTTTTGTTTCCATTTTGTTCAGTATCAGAATTGTAAGCAGTAAAGTATCAATCCTGTAGTCATCGAAGGCAACGTTATATGATGTATTCATTTTCAAAATCATGGTTCATACCCACTTCGCAAGATCATGACAATACTTAAATGTTGGTTTCATTTATTAATTGTATGTCACACAAAGTAGATACATTGTTTATATTATTTCAAACAAATCGCGCTGATTTTGTATGAAGGATATCCTTCGAAGAGATAATCATTTCTGACGAATGTTAATATCATTTTTGCTCTAATTGAAATACATGATATTTGAAATACTTAAGGTATATTGCTTTATTTTAATAAAACAAGTCATCTTCTAATCACTTTGTGTGCGTGACAGGCATGATTTAAAAACTTCAGTTTACTGACGGGCCTGCGACTACTCTACTCTGGACTTAATAACACATGATCAAGCGATTCCTGACACCTTGCAGTTTCGAACTATTTAGTGTTCTATTTCATCTCTTCCGCTTGAAACAAACAGACCAAAACTGATAATACTTTGCACATGGAACCGACAAATTTATGCTGACATCAACAGTTTGCATCGAAGACCTAGAAAGAACTACACTGTGCGAAGAAACTATTTGACCATTTTATCAGTAATACACACAAATGAACAAACCGTGAGATGTGTTTATTGGTGTTTTTATATAATTATACACGTTTATATTTGCTTTTACTTCTAAATATGCCATTAAACACTTTACCACTGTTCTGCATTTAGCAACGTCTGCCTTTACCTTTGTCCTTTAATTTTTTTTTAATATCATTGAATATATCTTACAATCGTATATCTATAATAATGAAGAAGAGGTGTTTAATCTTTATGTCTTTTCCTTTATATATATTTATGTTTCTGTGTTTTCCTCTTAATTGTGTCACTAACAAGTGAATGGCTTCGACACTTTTTTTCAAGGAAAACTCAACAATTCTTGTACCACGAGCAGCATAAAAGTGTTGGGATGGAAACAGGGATTTAGTAAGTTCCCTTTCTAACATCATCCATATCATTATCGTCACTAGAACGCACACATTCAAATGTGGATATACCATTTAATAAAATGGAAATAGATACATATACCCCGTGATGCTGGTTACTTAATTTTCTGTTGATATCCGCCCCGGGCTATATATTCATACAATAGCTAAAAGTTAAAAGTTTCAATAATAACCATCTGAAACATAGTTGGCCACTTAAATACAGGAAAAACTGGTACTATATATAATTTATTAAGAGTAAATTCTCTGCTGTATCAGTTTAAAAATATACTCAAGGCTGTAATAACTTTTTACAATCATTTCCAACACGCGAATCCGTTGTTATTATGCTATTAATATTAAATAATATCACGCTTTCGCAAATTAAATACTCTAACATTGCGTCATTATTTTTAAAACATATTATCGGTGTTGCTGGCATTTGCAACTGATTTACATCGGGGGATCTCGATGACATCATTGACAAATCGCTGTTTCCATTAGTCATTTCTTTCAGATAATATCAGTAGTAAAGGATAGAAGCTTTGCATTGTTTTTGCAGAGCTGTTATAAATTCAACGAAGTTCTCGCATCAAACAGTTGATGTAAATGGACCCACACAACAAAAGGCTGTTAAAATATAAATGAGCATGTCTCCTGAAATATATTAGCTGACATTAATTGTAGCGGATGAAATGTTGTCTACGTCAACACAGTGAAAACTTCAATATTATTATCTCAAACTTTGCTTAGGATGCTGTTGTTGTTCTAGGGTTTAACGCCATTTTTCAGCACAAGATAGGCTATACATGGCGGCCAGTATAACTGGTGGAGGAAGAACCCTGGAAAATCCAGGGAAGAACCACCGACCCACGAGAAGCTACTGGCAGGCTTTCCAATGTACCCACGCTAGCAGAGCCTTGGACTCGAACCCACGCAGACAGAGGTGAGATGGCAGTGATCCGGAACGGTGAGCGCTTTAGACCACTCGGCCACTTGGGGCCCCTGTTTAGGATGCAGGATGCCCTAAATATTTATACCAGGATTATACTGGTATTGCATTTAACAGTATTAAAAGCAACATTTCGACAAAGAAAGAACAAAAGTATATTTTATATGGTATCAGAAAAGTGTAGTTTTTAGTGGTCAATATATACTGATTTGAGGTCTATGTAACACATATGGGAACGAACATATTTTCATATTCGCGATAAATGATCATATTTGAGAAAAATGTTCTCTCTTCAGGCATTATGTCTAATTAGTTACAAATTATATACATAATTATATTGTGCTCTGATATCCTATGCTGCATACTAAAAACATTTTGTTAGCTTGATCATAAAATCAATCAGCAATATTTATTTAATCACACAAACAATCAGTATGATTTGCATTATCACACAATCGTTACTGTTAATTTGATCACACAAACAACTACCAATATTAGCTTGACCACAAAAGCAGTCATTTGGTGTTATTTTCCCACACACTCAATCAGTAAGATTGATTTGTTAATCGGACAAACAATCATTTCACAATTGTTTTGTCCCACTTGTTGTAATTTGTATTAATTGGATCACACAAGCAATAATTAGGTTGTTTTGATCACACGATGAATAAGATTTTTCGACCACATAGTCAGTAAGTATAGTTTGATCGCCCACATGTAATCATTGAGATTTGTTTAATCACACAAACATTCATGAAGAATAATATGGTTACACATATAGCTATTAAGAGCATCCAGGTTATCATCCAAGGAATTAGGAATTTCGTTTTAAATGTACCACTTACAAAAAGGTACATACAGGTACTTGTGAAATATATGCAATGGATTGTAAGCTTTCATATGCGACGGCAGAATGTTTACTATTACTGCTGAACTCCAATCTCAGAATGATTGTATACTGGCATCAAAGGCAATAGAAGGCAATTCAGCCGTCAACGGAGCAATTGGTCAAATCAAAATCAGTTCCATCATTACAGCTTTTCTAGAATGCCGCGAAGTTTATCTTGTCTGCAGAGCATGACAATATCCTTGAAATAAGCTCTCTCTCTCTCTCTCTCTCTCTCTCTCTCTCTCTCTCTCTCTCTCTCTCTCTCTCTCTCTCTATATATATATATATATATATATATATATATATATATATATATATATATTTCACCCTTTCCCATTGCAACCGCTTGATCTATCTATGATGGCATTATATTAGGATGCTTTTACCATCTGTGTGAGTTACATCCGATAGTTCAGGTGATGACGCGCTTTGACAGAAATCAAAGCAAGAAAGTCAAGACCTCTAATAATAATTCTACATCCACCCCAACCCAGGAAACCTAAAGCGGAAATAATTCTGGGGTGATAACGATTGTTAATTATGACACTAATGAAGAACAACATAATATTGTCCTGTGGTAGAGCACCAATAGCAAGCAAAGAAGAATGCTTGCATAACGCTGAAATGATTCAGGTTCATAAACCGTACATTGAAGCAAAAAATACTTATTATATAGATAAGAATAAGCAATGTGGACAATACACAATAAGGCCACACTAGCAGCAAGTCATGAAAGCCTGAAAAGACTCTTCGAAACCTAGAAACCTAGAACTCGGTATATAAGTATATTTTGTCAACTAAAACTTGAATGATGTTGACTGACTACAAAATCTCTACAACAATTAACTGATCGTTATAATTTAAATTGATGCAACAAGAAGATCCCAACATTATTATCTTATAAAATGCAAGATGCAGATGTCGAAATCACGATCTTACAAATTTAAGTGCGAAAAAGGGAAAGAGAGAGATGTACTGAAAGATAACTTGAAAGTTGAGAGGATCACGAGGAAACATATTGCAAATATCAATAAATTAGCATTAAACCGGATGTACGTAGGGGAATCATTATAAGTTCCTACTCATTCGATTCTTGGGAGCAACTGGCATCAGATAAATCAGCTCACAATTAGTTGTAGGGATTGTTCTGCAGCAGTTAGTACTTTTTAAAAATAGCATTTTAACAGTACAACAATTCAACAACATATTATTTTTTTGTACATTTCTACTGGAAAGAGATTTTCTGTTTCATATCAGAGCCATAATCGATGTCAGGGATGATATACATTGTATTTCTGCTGATTGGTCGTTTCCACATAGCAAACTGTAAGTATACTATTGCGGTTTTAACTCAGAGTTACTGTAACTGAACATGCTATGTTTGACTGTGCAGATACCAGATACTCTTTAATATGCTAATATATTTTTTCGATATTTTTGTTTATTATATAATTATAAGCTTACTATTATAAGCAAAAGATGGATATATTGTTGAACGCATTATTCAAAAGACAAATATTACCTGGTCACTTGACCTCCTTTAGGAATTATAATTACATCCGTTTTGCCCTCGACTCTTCAATAATGGGTATTAAGATTACATTTCGTATTGTGAAGGATTGTGAAAAGCATGCCAGATACTATATTAATTGTCAAAGAAGAATTGTACCTTAGTCTAAGTATTCCGCGATATTAACGTTATACAGGTTTTTATTTCTGATGGTAGGTTCTACCGTACTTTTTCACTGTTCCGGTACATCCTTAGTTTCCGTCAGTAAGGAAGCTTTTGATACACCAGAGTAACCTTATAACCTATTAAATTATGTTAACAACAATTTTCATGACCGAATACTTCAAAACCTTCTATTTGGCACAACTTAATTTTTTTATATTAAAATTATAATTTTAGTTATAATCCTTTAACGTTATGGACAAATGGGATGTTGTGAGTGATATTCAGACAAAATTGAACTTTTAGAATGTTTTTGTTTTTATAAGTGTTATTTTTCAACGGTTATTTGCTAGCGTAAGTTAATATGTAAACTACACGTTTTTCATTGTAAGACTCATACTTATTCTAAGATGGTCAAGCGAGAAATTGTTTTCAGTTTGAATTCTAGGTAATGTCTCATTTTCACTAAATAATTCTAGTTTGTTTGGTAAGTTTGTTTTATATTTCCTGGACCTCTCTGATAATAGCACCCCACTCGTTATTTCCCTGACTATTAGATTAATAGTTTAGGTAGTAAGTTGTAATCAAAGCTTAATCGGCCACATTAGTTAGATTCTTTAGTGTACACATAATAAAGCAATGAATACAGACATATAAAATCCAGCTAATGTAAGGTATTCGCTATATCCTATTTCCTGCTATGTAAAGATACTTTTCCTTTTCAGATAATATTTTTTATTCTATATTATTGTCCAATAAATCAGAGCATCATATTTTATTCCAGCAATTGACAGACAGAATGTACCTTTTTAAAGTGACCGCAATCTGCTTCAGGACATGGACTTGTTGGTCCTTTTTATGATGAGGTATGCCGTGGTACATATCGTGGTATGATCAGAAATACCTCGGTATACCGAAGCACCAAATTATTAGTGGGACCTAGCTCTTCTAAGGGATATTTATGTTAGATGTACAACCCCCAGATCTATGTAGTATAGCTTTATTGTTCATAAACGACATTACATATTTTTCGCAACTGTTTCAGGCTGATGATGCTACATATCTACCTGCAAATGTACTATTATGCAAGATATACAGTTTATCACCAACCCAGACTCACGCTGCTGGCCTATACATTATTTGACCATCTGAATGTTTAACATGGTCTCGATTTGTGCCTGACAATATTTTTTTCTCCGTGGCATCGACCCGATCAGTAGTGTTTTAATAGCGAATAAGGACTTTATTTTCTTTTGTAGGTCATACCATCTACTCCTTACCCAGAACGTTTTCTTATTTAGCAAACAACCCACAAACATTGTGCAACCCTTCAAGTATGAGGATTAGCAATCCATGAAAGTAAACTAGTGTAAACAAGCAGCTAGAGTTACACAGGGCAGACGCAAGGCAGTAATTGACTAAACCTCATATTGCACTCTACACCATTTACATCCTTAATGGTGTTCCACTTCCCATTGCTAGATGTGCAAACACCGAACCAAACATTCGCTACTGACTGGCTTCAATAATAATTTTACCAACAACATCTAGGATAGATTATGTTGCTATCAAAGACTTGTATTTAAACTTGTTTAGCGATCGGTGAAGTAAGTGAAGACAATGCCTTGAGTACCTTTGGTGCACTTGTCAACAATCCACGAACATACCACCAGGCTTGTTCTAATATATGTCGCGTAAACGGAATTTATCACGTTAACAACACGCACGAGTTTCACATATCCCCGTACGACTGTCATTCTACTTAACATCTGCTCGGTCCCTAATGTGCAGTTGTAGCGTCAATATTTAACTTCGATGGTTGCATCATCGTGCCTCCTTCATCTACAAGGGCAAACATGAATATGTTTTGAACGATTATTATGACACAGAAGATACACATGCGCCGAAGGATTATTCCTATTAAATCACCTTGTTACACAGATGGTGAAAACCCAATCAGTATGTAGCCCTGAACTGCTACGCATGTTATTTCAGACTTGCCTTCAGAACTACTGATGGTGTCACAGGTTAGATTGATCTGCGTATCTGAGGTAGTTCTGATTGTGTCTGGCGTGATATGCTTTAAGATCCTGCAAGCCAAACTTATTCATTTTCGGATGACTTTTTTAAAAAAATGAAGAATTGTTCTCAACAACGACTGTCCAATGTGAAGCAAATATTGTGGAAATTCAATTACGATAACGACGCGGAGTGAGAGATCATGTTCAACTCTAGAAATGTTAGCGCATGTACAGGTCAACAACACCAAACTTCTTCTTGGAGTCTTATGATCTTTGGTAAACTGAAATAAACTATCATGGACATTTAAGCCAGCTGGAGTATGATTTTTTCTCCAGCAGTGACAGATGAATACAAAAGAAACTCTGAATTCTGCTCTTATAAATGAGGGTTGATCATCGATTAAACGGTAGTGGTTGTATTTACCATAATATGTTACATTAGAGCATAGACGTCGCGCAAAAAAGCAACATAACTCATCATCGGTGTCGTACAAATTAATTTCGTCGTATACTGCTACATTCTAATAGTTCATGCATCAACGCGCTATGTGAGTTTTCTGTCCAAGGAGGTCAATCACGAGCAACATCTGTCAAATAGATGTGGCCTAATTAATAACTTCTGGTGCACTTTTGTCTGCACTATCTGATCCTATGCATGCTTCCAATCGATCCGTCAAGTAGCTAGGGTCACATTGTTCACTAAGGCATACTCCTTGGTTTGGTTTTTGTTCCTGTGTGGGTGAAGACGCTTTTATATATTGTTGCATTTCTCGTTGTGTTTGTTGTTTTTCTGTATGTTTTCCTTATTGCATTTCTTTATTATGAGTTTATTGATGGTTTCGTAATTCTTTTGCAGTTTCTACAGTTAGTGCTGTATACTTTTCCTGGTGTTTAGCAGCATGTGTTTCTTCCATATGTGCTTGTACAGCTGCCGTTATTTGGGATGCATGATTCTGCAGTGCACATGCTATATTAGCAACCGTTGTTCCTTCTCATATACACTTTGTTTTTCGATTTTGCGTTGCAGTTTTTTTTGTAGCATGTTCAAGGACGGGATCTTTAAGAAGCTGTTTAGTGGTTTTAATTGCAATAAATACATTAAGCTTTTCTACAAATGGCGCCCATTGATAACCAGTACATATTTTCCAGTAAACTCCCTGAATACCATTATATGACATTCCTCATGCACGTGTATCATGTGTCTTTGCTTGTGTTATCGCCAAGTACTCTTTCCAGTTGCTGAGTTTGTTAAACGCAATATTTATAAGATTTCTAAAGATGCCATGGTTATAGTATTGAACCGGTGTTTGCATCTATGACAGGCACTCGCGGCGCGTTGCATATGTGGTATTCTGGCAACTATCACTCTAACGTCTTTATCACGTACACATATACCTTTAGCAACTACGCCAAAAGCTTTTCCAATTCCTCCTACGTCTTCTTTGACTTCTTCTAACGCAGCTGTCAAGCATGTAATAGTCTCTACAGTTGCTCTAGTGGCTTTCTTTATGTCCTTGGTGAGTTTCGCAAAGCTATGAACTTAACCAAGTTCTTCCTATGTTCCCGTTAGGACTGCCACCTAGTGCTCTGTTGATCTTTTTCCATATGTGTTTTTCTTCAAAACCCTTGTGGGTCATCTCGTGCAAATATTTGAAAGGAATTCCTATCACGGATGAGCCCACAGTTTCCCATTTCTACTCTATTGTCTTAAAATAAATAGCAGAAGAGAGTGAGAGACAATAAGCTTTGTAAAATTCAACAAATAATTTATTTCTGAAAATACAATGTGAAAGTGTATAAAAAGGGAACTTAAGGTAGTGTGAATTAAATCGCAAATAATCCAAGAGTTACAGACACAAGTCCTAATAATATAAGTTCTAAATAATCTTTAGTGGAAATCCAAATGAAGTCCTATTCAGAAAATGTTGATGTGCCTGCGATGGCTCGTAAAGTGTTGATGTGACAAAACTCTTTTGTTGTATCGCAAAAAACACAATCCAAGACGAAACTTTATTTGAAACATCAATTTAAATTCAAGTCTCTATTTTCAATAATGTTATCAGAGCACATTTATATTTCGAGTCAATTACAACATATACATGGTTAAGTCCAACAGACAGTGTTACATCACAGTAGCATACATCAACATAGCGATACAAACAGTATGATCCGAGTGCAGTATTAACTGATACAGTGGTCATACATGTCTATACGTTGCAATCTCAGATATTACACATGAATAAGTCGTTATTATTACGTACGAAAAGTTTTGTTCATTTGGTATAAGTACTTCATACACCAGACATTTTCATAGAATCGTCCGGAATCTTTGAAGAATATAGTGTCTAATAGAAAGTTTATTTTAGTCCAAAGCAGTATTGCATGTTCTAGACTCTCTGCATTAGAATCGGTACAGTACTCCTAACATTCACTCGTAACATGGTCAAGATTATTATTAGTGAATCTTGGTGAATAGTTTATCCAGTCTGTTGCACGGTTATGAAAACAGCATGCATAAGTTGACATGTAAACATACAGTTGCAAAACGATTTATTGGATATTATTATGTGCAGTAATTGTCAGTGAGGTCTAGGATGCAGAGGACAAACCCGTCAAGTGCAACGCAATCTCGGACCCAAAGTGCTAGCACTTTTGAGCAATCTCACAATGATTAACACGATTTACTTGAGTCTTATCATACTTGAAAAACGAAAAAGCATGCAAGATTGCATTAAATTCAGCTAATGCGATTCGACCATAACTTGTCACATTTGCTCAGAAAATGATTTCAGAACCGCTACCGTTGCAACGACTCGGAAACATATTTGTTCGGTATTTGTATGTACATATAGAGTTAGAAGGTAAGCAATGTTGTACTACAGATCCAGTATGGTCCTTTTAGACGTCATTTCCATTTCGGAACGAATTGATACACAGAGTCAACCAACATGTTATATTTTGGCCACGTGAGGCAATACCACCAAGCCGCACATTTGTGTGAAAGGAATTGCAAGTCGTTCTAGCCACTACGGAAATGCCAACAATATATGTGTTTCATGCACTAGTGAATTACAGTAGCATGATGTTCAAACGTGCTAATAACATTAGGGAGTATCGATCGCATCGTAATAAGCGGGGACAAACTCACTTTAGTGCATTGTTGAACACACAGCAATGGTTTGGACACCACAACACCATATTAAAAATGTTATTCCGTTGTAGTTATGGTGATCTCTGTTTCCTCAAAAGGACTCCATTTTTCTCAAAATACCAAACAGGAACGTCTGCAGCTTCAGTTTAACTAATACCCACCTGAAGCAAAAAAGCTATGTAGATCCTATTTCTGTTCGATGACAAGTGAGTTACAGTTGTCACTCTAACTGGAATAAAACGAATTAATAGTTTAAAGAGGATCACTGTGATCAATGCAATTTGATCAAACCAAACGAGGAGTAAACTTGGCATCATTACAAAGCTTGACGAACACATGTGTCAGCTAAAGGAATATTCGTCTGAGCAACATGACTTTGTTGCCACAGCATGAATAAGTGCAAAGCTGGGTATAACTCAGGAATGTCTTTCTCAACAGAATCGACATTTTTTAAAATCTAAGCAAGGCTTCTTAGTTACAAGTGGATTAAAATCAACCTTTTCTGTTGCTAGGTCATTGCCTATTAATAACTGAATACCATTGACGGGTAAAGGTGAGGCTGTTTCAACCGCCACGGGTCCGGAGATTAAGTCTGTCTGCAAATTTACACAATGCAGTGGAATATTAACAAAGTCGCACTCTAATCTCTGAACACGAACACAAACTTCTCAAAGAAGGAAAAGCACCTGATAACAGAAGTCTCTGAGAAGGTCATGTGTCCCTTACAATCTTAATACGGATGAGATTGTCAAAATCACTAATGAGTAACATAGAAACAAATGGTTTATAATTATCCATAATAATATCAGACTGGGGTTGGTTTGACCCAGCAAATGTAGTGCTTTCAATGCCATCACACTGACCTTGACCTATTAGAAATAAGAACAGTTTATGTCGTTATTGACTCTGTTCTTTATTTATTAATTTGTAGCAATAAAGAACCCTTTCTTCTTGCAATACGTACACGTGGGAAAAAATAAGTACTTCCGTTATTTACCAGACGACTGCTTAATGGAAGACTTTCTGACAAAATAAACTCTATGCGTTAAATAATACCCTTCAGTTGTACGAGTAGCATTTTCTAGGTTTTCGACCTTGTGCTCATTAATGCTCTTTAGTGTAAGTCTTAACGTCACTATTGACGCACTGCTTAAACTCTTAAAATAATATAAGATGTCTGACATTTTGTTAATTTCGACCAAAATTCTTGGCTAAGTACAATACATCAAATAACTACTCTTTTCTAATGCAAATTCGACATGGGTTTGCACTATTTCAGTTTTATAGTTTCTAAACGTTTTTGATAAATCACAGGTACTAACTCATAACACTTCAAGATGCATTCCTTTACCATATCATAATCAGTATTTTGTTGTATTGACAGCGATGTGGAGATGTCAAGCACTTTGCCAAAAGTGATCTCCGATGCTCCAGTTCTATTTCAAATTTACAGCATTTTTCAAAACGAGGAAATAGTGATCTAGTTTTTTCTGAAAAGGTGTACTAACATACTATTCTTAGTAATATCGGACCTGAATCTGTGTGTAAAGTGGAGGATTGCTTTACTCGTGATAGGCCTGATTATTTTAATCTAAATGGAAATTCCCTTTCTTCCCGTTCTCTTTCTCTTTGTGAAACTGAGTTGTTTCTCTCTTTCCTCTTTCTCCAATTGCATTTGCGTTTGTTTGTCTCTTTCCTTTTTATCTAACTGTATTTGTTTCGTCTTCTTTCTGTAACTGCATTAGTCTCTCTCCCATCGTTCTGCAAATGCATGTACTCTCTCTGTCTCCCTCTTTAATTTTTATCTAAATGCATTTTGTTCTCTTCTGTCTCTTTCTGTAGGTGCAATTGTCTTTATAGAAGCTAAAGCTTTCTTAACTCAATTTCTTTCTCTGATTTTAGTTTCAATTCGATAACTTGTAAGTTAGACACAAATATAGACTGACAAATTAAAACCAATGCACTTTTATCCAAACAATTATGTCCAACTAACATTGGACCAAAATATGTTTTATTTATTGCAACGTTAAGTAAGCCTCTGCCTCAGAAACATCATATTTTTGCTCAGGCTGAAGTAATTCATCCTTTTTTCCAAGGAGTCTAACTGTTCCTGGTTAGGATTTGAAATAAAGATATCCAAGTTAGATAAAATTGTAACAGCCTTTTGTTTTCACTTAAGATTATTAAAATGCCAAAACATACATCGGATTTAGGAAATTCCAAAATAAGGTAAATCTAACATTTAAAAAATGTTTTCTGGAATATTTTAAAGACTATCCATTTCTCTGACAAGCCACCAATTTTCTATCGCGACACTATTGTATTAAAATAAATAATAGAACATAATGAAAAGCAAAAACTTTTTGTAAAATTCAACAGATAAAGTATTTCTCTAGAATAAATAGAGAAAATGTTAAAATGAAACTTACGGTATTGCGAATTAAATCACAAATAATATAATAATTACAAAATAGTCCTAATAATAAAAGTTCTGAATAAACTTTATGGAAATCCAGATGAAGTCCAACACAGTAAATGTTGATGTGCCTGTGATTGCTAGCAAAATGTTGATGTGCCAACATCTTTTTGTTGGATCACATTAACACAATCCAAGAAGAAACTTATTAGAAATTTCAGTATAAATTGAAATGTTCATTTCCACGAACGTTGTCAGGGAGCGATTTTTGTATTTCCAGTTAAGAAATAATTTTGATAATTCTAAATCAAACATTCTACATAACAGTAACTTCATTCTACTAGGACGTTAAAGCATGAATATTTAACTTATCCATTGACAATAGTATATAGTCATGTAATTGACCTCAGGTCATAATTAGCATTGTCTAAAAATCATTATTACCATACATAAAGGGAGCTTCTATAAACTTTTTAATCGTCGCAAAATAAAATGTTGATTATAAATACAAATATGTTACTAAGATTATAATATATAACCTGGACTATGTCAGGTCGTCAGGTAAATTGTAAAGGAGTCCCAATAACGTTGACCCATACCCAAATAAACATGTTTATATTTTATCAAAGAAGATTCTGATATTAAACCAATACGCATAGCTTTGCATCAGCTGTTTACCGAATATAAAACATCAATAAATCATTTCAAGCAGAAAATAAACTTGATTGTTTAGAAGGCTATGTCCAACCTACAATGTTACATTGCAATATCATATACTAAAATAAGAATAAAAATACATGAAACTAAGAAATAACGCATATTAAATATACAGAACAAATGTCCCATTATGATAGCATATGATATTAAATACATTGTCCTGCTCGCTTTCTGGCAATATTTTAATTGTAACGTTCCCTTCTCTACATCGAACGTTCAAGATGTTACATATTTTCACTGTAATAGTGGCAAGCACATGTCATAAAACGAATCAAAGAAACAAAGTGAGGATATTTAGCGATGGAATGCTGCAGCATGAAATGCTGACATGTGGAATATTACAATTTTGGAATCAAAAGGTATGCAATTGCAATATATTAATATCCCATATATGATTTAAAATACGTTTTGGCAGTTGCAACGATACAACTCGGAATGTATATCATGCAAGCATATAACACGCAGAATAGAATATACACATAATATATTAATAGGAATGCATATTCATACAACTATAATGGTGATGCCTATCGATAGAAAAGTTGATTTTCCTAAATAATGTAACCATAATGAATGGAAGTGTCGTTGTTGTTATTATTATTTTGTAATTATTATTATTAGATGTTTTTCGCATTATAAATGCCTATTGGTCTGGCTTTCTAGCGGTATGTATGTATGTATGTATGTATGTATGTATGTATGTATGTATGTATGTATGTATGTATGTAAGTATGTATGCATGCATGCATGCATGCATGCATGTATGTATGTATGTATGCATGTATGTATGTATGTATGTATGTATGTATGTATGTATGTATGTATGTATGCATGTATGTATATATGTATGACAGTGGATGTTCAGTCATGTAATTGTTTATATTTGCATATATAGATGGATTACACGAAATGTCATGTGTATCAATTTTACTCATAAAATGCAGAACATAATGTTTTATTCTTCTTCTAAAGGTATGAGGAATTTCGCTCTGAACAAATTTGCGAACCAGTCATCTACATTGATTTCACCTGATTCTGACTGGTCCGCTGATAAAGCTGTTGATGGACATACAATGGGTTTGGATCGAGTCCAGTCCGATACATGTAGTGCAACAGAGTCTGGCCCCACAATGCACATATGGCAGGTTCAAATTGGATTTGTTGTGATTGTAAAGAATATTACTATTTATGGAACAGTTAATATAGGTAATACAAAAGTTTGATTTTATTAGCCTCAATGCAAAGTTTCTTCACTATGCGAAATGATGATATTTTTCCCATCCACCCCACAGTTCGCATATCGGTCTTTTCACTGTCAGGGCGTACGCATTGGTAATCTTCACAGGCATTGTTATATTCTAAGTCACATAGATTTATACTTAAACGTGTCATGTCAACCAATGCACCTTTCGATAACTATTAGGTGAATGTAATTTATATTTTAGGGTCCATTGATTATCGCTAATCTTTGTGTCTGACTTATTTTTTCATATACAATTTCCTTTGGAGTCACATTACATGACATTGAATCGCGTCAAGGTCAATCCGATAGCCATCTGTAAAAATTAAGTAATTGAGACATATAAGAGACATATGAAATTACGTTTTAGTTGGACTAGTTTTTGCTATGGTGTGGCTTTGAATTATATCCTTTTCTTGGATACTAATGATCATGTATTAGTTAGTATTTACATATTTCAATATGCGGTTGAATGGATCCTCACGAGTCTGAACAGTTTTGAATATACATGAATTACAACATTTATAGTAAGCAGTCTGACCGTAGAGCCATTGATGATTTTCTTGTTTTCCGAAATGCTATTGCATTACAACCAATCAATCAGTCAATCACTGTCTCACTCCTCATTTAAATAATACATATCTCCATCTTTTCATATTCTGGGTAATGAAAGGTTTACAATCTAGGAAAACAAACAATTTAGCAAAATTTGTCTAGGTTTATTCTAGTATTTAACATAAGCGAATGATTATTTATAGCATATGCTATCCTGGTCTAGATACTATTTGTCTTTTAAAGGGCTTGGCATTTGAAAATTTGCTGGATTTCACAGCCAAATAATATATTCGGTAGTTTTGACTAGATGAATCACTATATTGGTAACACACATGCAGTTATGCCCAAAATAAAAGAAAAGTGTAAGATAAAACGAGTCCTTTTCATTAATTTACAAATCTAATAATAACCTAATGTAGCCAAACTATGCAAATACGTTGCTAATACTTTTTAAAAAGAACTGTCATGATGTTATTCAACAAAGACATCCACAGAGCAATACAATCGATCCAGACGTTGGTTGCAAAGTAGAAAGAAAACAAGTTAAAATATAAAAATGTAAAAATTAAAGAATGTAACAAATTACGTCATAGCTTACTACATAATTGCATGGAAATATATGTTGCATATAACTTTAATACTTTCGTTTCTTTTAGATGTAGACTGGCTTTCAGGTTTGGAACTTTACATTGGTAATGAGTCCCATCCACGATTAACCAAGCTGACATCATTCAGAGTTGATAAGCAATACAACATATACAGCGTTGACAATATTAATCATTCTGCCAGTGTAATCACCGTCCAACGACGCAATATATTTGGTCTTGTTTTATGTGAGGTGACCGTCGAAGGGGGTAAGCACAAAATATTCACAGTAATGGCAATACTAATGATTTTGCATACATTAATACAAAATTGATTCAATTTACGACATTATTTACCATAAGATGCATGATATCTACAAACAACGGTTGTTTGTGACCTGGTGAAGTTGTTGAACTGAGTGACGTCCATTCCTTACTGAATTCTTAGCTCGGCTCAAAATAACAAACTCGTGTTTGGAAACACAATTTTGTATGAAGTAAATTTGCCGGTACCATATAGGGGTAAAAATTAATAGAACTATCATTTGATAATAATAATTACAAAATCTGATTAATACAATTCCAGTGTTTTAAACAAACCTTTTCGACATTAGAGACATTTAGCCACAAATATATTTTATGTAACGCTGAATTCTTGATATCTCAAGTTCATCAAATTTGTCAAACTTAGTTATGAAAATGTTATTGTATATTATGTATTGCAGTACAGACTGGTATATTGCTCAATAACAATCAAGAGCCATGATATCAAAATATACGCTCTATAACATTTGATCCTAACTGATTTGAAAGAAGTGACCTGAAGTTACTATCATATGACGTAAGATCCGACGTGTTTGACTGGACTTCTCAAAGTTGGTCAAAATTGCCACAGTGAAAGTCGCTGAATCTCTTTTCCTAATTTTAATGATATCGTTCATACAGTTAAGCGTGAATTTTAAAAGTTTAGTCAAGACATATAACCGTCAACTATCGTCTCCATTTTTAAACCGTAATTCGGAAATAAATTTGACACTTATATGTGCTGTAAGAACTGATATATTTTTATGAATACCGGCTTCTTTAAAACATACCTCTATTTTTATTTATAAAGAAATAATATTGAAACCGTTTACAAAAATATTATTTTACAAACAGCACCCGTTGATAGATAGACGACATCCGACGTGCTAAGCACAACTGACATGGAAAAGTAGCAGAGCCTACCTCTGTCTTCCAGATTAGCAGAACTTATTATGTACATATCTGATATTTTTACATTTTAGTACTTGGTATGATCCTCTAAGCAGTTGATTGCGCTGTACTCTCCTCCAGTTGCAATTTCCGTCAAATGAGGAACCAAAAGAGGATATCATAGCTAAATGGAACAAATGCATATGCTGAACTAAATATTTGCTCTACACCTCTTCACATGACTGTTTTGAAATAACATATACAAACACGTTATTTCAAAACAGTCATGTGAAGAGGTGTACAACACGTATTAATGAACCGTTACACAAAGATGAAAGTGAGTTCATAAGGACCTTGACCGACTGCACCAAGAGTTCCATCATTACCTGAAATAAAATAGGTTCGCATGTCTCTTATGGACACCGATTGTTTGACAGTTCAACACAAACAAGGCACGTTGAAAATTAATGCAAGTTTTGAGAAATACAAAATTAATGAATATAAACAACTCAACGCTTGCTCAAGTAGTGGGATTCATTTCGCTATAGTTTTGTTATTTACAGTTCCTCAAACTAGATCTGAAGTTTTGAAGTTTGCTTGGTATAAAGTTTTGTTTTGTCGATTTTTAGCTGGCAATTCATTTTTTCAGGAAGAAATTGGATTTGCTTTAAATATCATTGCTATTCACTGTTTTGCTTCACGCTATAAAATTAAACAATGTCATAGATACAATCAAAATTGTATTCTCATTTTACGGCACCCCATTTTACATTTCAAATCTGCACCTGATGTTAATTAAATGAAAATAATATATATCCAAGGATGAATTCATTCAATACTTCCCTTGTGAAAGAGTGAGTGTTAATAGTTCATTACTAAGTTTCTATCGAAATGATGAAAAGCTTAAACTTTATTTTCTAGCAATTCAGTCTTATTTTTTATAACATGAAGAAAACTTGAAGAAGTCTCCTATGCGAGGCAAATACAAACATGGTTAACACGCGTTAATAAATCATGGCCATCTAAGATTACAACTTATTTTTTTTAGGTTATATATCACTCGATCAATCGTGTTTAATATTGTGTTCCGTAAATGTATTAAAATTTGTGAATTATTTCAGAGTGTCTTGACGGCGTTTTCTCTGAATATTGTAACAAAACCTGCGGACGGTGTCGCAATGGTAATCCATGTGAAAAAGAGTTTGGAATTTGTCCTGACGGATGTGACCCTGGTTGGCGTGGAATATTATGTAATACAGGTCAGTCATTACTTGTCTCTCTTATTTAGTGTGTGTCTGTGTCTTACAGTATCGTGAAACCTTTTAACCATCAATGCCGCAACATTACTATTATCATTGTCACTACCCCTTTTAAACGATTGGTAACTGCTTTCATATACTTCTAGAGCAACACCTAAAATCATTGCAATTTAAGATAGCAAATCTCATCCGCACTTAAAAGTATACCCATTGCTTGCTTAAAACTCATTTCTTTGTGAGTCAGTAACATTTTTATAATTCACTATTAGGATTTACTATTAACTTAGAAATGCATGATGTAACTGAAAGTTCTCACTTCTAAGAAACAATAAACCAATCAGTACAGAAATTAAAGGAGGCTTTATCTCAGAGCGTCTAAAAAAAAGAAGAAATGAAAACCCGTAAAGTTTCGTATTTCTTCACAGTGAGGGGCTACGCATGTAAATGAAAATTCCAGCAGTCAAAGATATAGAGAAATTGTAGTATTAGAGCAGTCTTGTTCTTATTCATGACCGACGTATACATTAAATGTGATTTAAAGTGAGCGACAGTGGGTATCCTGGGATGTCAGGATGAATGGGTAGGGCAAAAGATGCATAAAATATACGTCCAACATTACACGTAAAATGGAGAACGGAGATAAAAATGTAATTGAAGTTCTTATTTGCAACCGACCATTACTTTGTAGGCGCTTTTCGTAATACAATAAAATCTCCCCATGGAAAGACTGCTTCAAATGGTGATGGAATTTAATGGAATTAGTCAACCTTTCAGCTCACTATGTGGTTAAATAAATGGACATAAAGCAAGAATTAACAAGTGAAGCCTCTATCAATGTCAGCTTTTTATACGTCTTAAAACGTCAATATATTTTATCTGGCAAATATTATCGTTTTACCAAAACTATTCTTTATAATTTAGGCCTGATCTCTTCCTGATTCTTGAGAATCTTGCTGGGTAAATGTGCATCTTTTCTAAGGATACGTGTATCTATTTAAATACTTTATATGGTATTACGTTGGTGATTAACGTGTTTCACGAAACACAAAGTTTTGTGTACAAGATAAAATTTTATTTGGACAAACTTTTGGAGATGGGAAAGTGCTGATTACAGCCAATATTTAAGCAACGTCTAAGTATTTCTTTCTGTTTTTATAAACTTTTGTTAACAAATGCAATTTAAAACTAAATAAACATAAGAGGAGGTAACACGATTTTTAAAAATGATATTTGATTAGTTTTCTACCAAAGACAATACTATTGTACATTAACTGAAAAGAATATCATATTGAAAAAGGTTATATATTATGATACCATGACCAACACTATACTGATCATTCGGTTTTCGCATAATACCTTTTTTTGGATTGTCGTAGGTTTCCTAAGACTTCTGCCTTTTATTTTGTATCAAAGATCATACACAAAAAGGGAGTGGTATATTAACGGACACGAGCGATATGTATGTGTTTTATTACCAAATTTATTTATATAAAGGTGTAGCCTTTTTAATGATGGAATACTTCCGATTGGTAAATCTTTCGTTGATATTAAGATCAATTGAACTGATATAACTCGGAGCAGTGTATAGCTAGTACTTAAGCTGATTTCGGAAATGGCGAGCTGGTGGCACTAGAACATTTTATCTAAAAATATATACCTTTCACTGTTGTCATTTTCTGAATTATATCAAAATGCTTCGGCTGTTGGCATTATTCATGAATTTTGTCTTTTTTTGTTTCTATACATAATGTACGCTGACTTCTATCTGGAACCAAGATCATTTCACATCCTCTAAAATGAACTATATCATCAGTTCACTTTCTGCATAATTTTGGTTCAACGTAATTGGAGCAGATATTAAACGAGGGAAGAAAGACAGATTTGTTTTTAGTGCCATATTTTTTCTAACCTAGTATGCTATCGGTATGCGAAATGGATGTTAACTGTTCATATGAAATACACATATAATTTTGATATAAAAACAGAGAAAAGAAAACCTATTTACATTTGTCATACGTGATTGCATACATTTGAAGTTGGAGAGTACAAGATGTATATTATAAGGCAAATAATTAGAATAAAGGCTGATGGCTGATAATATACTTTTATCCATTAACATGCAAATAAAGTGTTTGGCATGATACATGTAATAAACTCAAGTTATCACGGATATCCACAATTAAAACTGTGCACGGAAATGTGTCCATCATAACATATATTTATAATGTGTCATTTTAGGTAATAGGGTAGCACACTTTCAGTTAAACGGTCGTATTATCGACCTTTTTTATACACATCAGACGTATGCAATCACTGACTTCCTCTTATATTTCATGAACAAGACATGCTTCCAAAAGAAATGTAAGTGGAAGAGAATAGTTCTCAGGAAGTTAAAAAGGTTGTTAAGAATAGGCTCTAATTATGATAATTGACTTCCTCGTACATACATTATTTTCTCCATCCTTTGCTTAATTGCACACTAACAATTACCAGTCTAAATTAAGTTTTTAGCCTACATGTGAGTCCAGAAGCCATCCCAGCGTGTGTTTTTTTATGTCTAAAATGCAAGCAGCAGTATATTGACCTAATTCAACATGACATAATTTTCATTGTAACATATGCGATTTTCTTGACATAACCCTTCACATGGATTTCATCCAATGTAGTGACATGTTACAGATACTGAAACTATTCTCGCTTACAATTGACACACTCCTTAATTAAACTCAGCGTCATCGATTTAACATTAATTCACAAGTGTTCACTGTCCTTTAGAATATATTGATGTTTACATTCATTGTAACTCTCATTTCCCAGTTTCATGAGAGATAACATTTTCTAGTACATGTCTGACGATGGGCGAACACAATAATTGGCACCTGGAGTGTTTCAACTAATACTATTTTCATATTTCCATTTCGTTAACAAAAGTTGCTATCACCGCGGCTATTATTACTTCTAGTACTCCAATACCATACTTGCTATTATGACTATTACCATTATTGCGGCTGCAACTACTACTACCGTCATAACCATGACCACCACGTCCACAATACCACTGAGCTTATATTGCTGATGCTAATACCGATGCGCGTAATAGGATTCATATCAATATTACGCGACTGTCAGAGTTAAAAATCCTATTTATTTCGTACGACTATTAGCGAAACTTGAGATGCCACAATTAATAGCCTGTCATTTAGTCAGCCTTTTCAATAGTTCTACAAATTAGTGAAGGAATTATACTGTGCTGTTTTTTTTAATAAGTATATCCACTATCGTCAACTATGCGATTTACGAGATGGATTACGCACACGGTTATTAAGTTAATTTTCCATTGTCGCATTGCACGACATAAGTTAAACGTGAGATGTTAAAGCTACTTAACAGTTTGATGGTAAGTAGTCATGTAATGCATGTACATGCATATTGCATATCCATAATACTCATAAACAATATCAATAGATTTTTTCATTTTTTTAATACGTGAGAGAAATTACATTACAAAATAAGGCAGAAAGGAAACAATATGTTTGCCACATAGAAAAGGACCAATTTCACAATTTATGTGTGGCTAAGGTATGAATTATCCATAATCATCTTAGCACCATATATAGTCATCCAGTGCTTGCAAGAAAAGACAAAAGAAGCATTGGCGTTAAGCTAATTTATATTAAAAAGTTAAAATTCATATTGATGTCGATGTGGATACGACATAATACACTTCGTTGGTTGTAATGTTAAGATGTTACTTCTCATTAACTCGATTTGTCCTTCTCTCCATCCTGTTTAATGCCTATATAAGGCAATGCTCGCTTGTGTGTGTATGCAGTCGTGTCCTTATCGTTTCCTTCATTCCTTGCATAACGGAGTATAAGTACGTTTGGCTTTGTATGAATACAAATGCACCGTTCTTTTCCATAACGATTTGTGTGATAGTGAACACATATGTAGTGTACATTTCGTACCGTATTATTGTCTTTTCTTACACAACAGTGGTAGAGTTATAAGGATTACAGTAGTTAAGGGGTTGTTTGTCTTGTAAGGATTGTAGGTAAGTTACAATGAATCGGGACCTAGGAGATGACACTACATTTTAAGGTAACAAATTTGTTTTGTATCAATCACAACTGCGTTGTACATTAGTCTCTGCGCTTTTCAGAAAAGACAAACCAAAACCGTCAAAACTTACAGTGAACTTAAAACTTACCCCCAACTTCTGGTTTACTTTGACATTATGGAAGACTAAACTCCCCTTCCTTTAAATATGTAACTGTTCAATCCTGGTAAGAACAAAATTGAAGAAATGAATTGGCATATGTTAAGGTCAGTCAGAGTAAACAATCCAGTTTAGCAAACCGTAAATTTATAATAAACGAAGAACCAAATATGGGTCAGAAAGAAGTGATATTACATAGCCCTTTCTTTAAATAGCCACGTACTGAAAAATTATATCTTGATCGACATAAAAACTACAGACAATTTTAGAAACCATAAACCCCAGTGGGCTCCATATCTGAACTGCAACAACGAATGTTTCGAACCAAACTTATTACGAAGGGGCCCCGAGTGGCCAAGTGGTCTAAAGCGCTCACAGTTACGGATCACTGCCATCTCACTTCTGTCTGCGTGGGTTCAAATCTAGCATTCGGCCAATGTGGGTATGTGAGACAGCTTTCCAGTAGCTTCTCGTGGGTCGGTGGTTCTTCCCGGGGTTTTCCCGGGTTCTTCCTCGACCATTAATACTGCCCGCCATGCATAGCCTATCGTGTGCTGAAAAATGGCGTTAAACCGAACAACAACAACAACAACAACAACCAAACTTATCTGACTGGAAATGTGAGCCAATGTCTGTCCTTGCTATCCTTAAGTGTTTTGTTTTCTACTCCAAATGGTCTTTAACGTACATATAAACGAGTATGGCCGAGAATCACAAACTCGGATGAATCCAAACATTTGATCAAAAATAAAAGTTCTGTTGGAGCAAGAATTAATTGTTAAGGAGACCGACTTGACTCTCGTAATACGTTGAAAGTCTAACATTCAGTCTTTCGAGGAGATCTCAAGGATAACGTATCAGCATTTATCATGATAATTTTGATGATATAGGCATGCTGGCATGCATTTTCAGCCGTCACTGTATATTAGTCGCATTTTAGTCCTTGTAGCGCGGGGCAGTGTATAACTCTGATTCAAATATTAGTAAAACCGGCGAAATAGTGGCACTGGAAAAATTGGAATGAACATGTATACTTTCATGTTTTGGCTTTGTAAACAATATTGAACTCTCTCAGTACTGGGCATCATGTATGATTTTACTCTTTGTTTCATTTCTTTAAATGCTATACACTGACCTCTGTATGGAACAAGAATGCTCTCATATTTTCTAACATACGTTTTCCTACCAATCTGTTACCTGTTTGGGAATATCAGTAGAAATACCACTTATTATCATGATTGGTAGTAGTATTTGCTGCTCTGCTAGGAGACGTATATTACATTTATATCGCAGTTCAAGTCATGCAAAAATATGACTTTTAAGTTCTAGGTATTACTTGTCAATTGTTTGCAGAGCGTTTATCTTATCGAAAAGGAATATCTATCATATTGTAGGGTTTAAGTGCGATAGTTTGTTTTATAGTATTATGATCCTAGAAGACCAACTAGTTGGTAATTGTCAATATGGGATATCAATGTCTATCCCATAAGACAGTGAAATCTAGCTGTTGTGCTAACCTTACTTTCCTTTCTCAATGCGGTCGTTTCGGTCATGTTGTCCACTCGCTAGAAAATATTTTTAGAAAGAAGAATCCCTAGGTATCTTCTTCTGTTCCTGACAGAATTGTTTTTAAGTCATACAAAAACAACACATATATTACAAAAAGAAATTCACTCATAAGGAACTCTTACATTTTTGTAGCACAAAATACACAACAAAATGAAAGCGACAGACACACAAACCCACGGTTGTTGATATCAAGATGAAAACTATAGTTCGTTCCACACATATTTTTTATCTTACCTATAGTTCAGTACATTTTTAGGTCTGAGTATGTGTTAGCTAAAATTACTTATTAACAGCAGAAATATCGTAGATATATATATTTGAATACGTCTGTTAATTATCTTAATAGCACGGTAACCCACACAATAGTACATTACTGTTTCTAATATTGAACGGTGTCATTAGTTATCATCAATGTCATTGTGATTCATTTTCAAAGCCAATAGGTTGAAAATAAAACATTTTCAAGGCCTCAAACGCTAGCATAAAAATGTGCATTGTATACCCAGAGTAGTTATAAAGAATCTCCCAAGTATTTGTGTTTCAGCACTTGCTCATGTATAACTGTTGCAAAAATAATTTCCTGTCCGCAGTTTAATGTTGTATATAAAAAAAAAACAAACAGCTTCTGCTAGGGTGCCAGAGTCGTCATTGTTTCGTTGACATTGTTAAAAGGAGAAGCGTATTTCTAGAAAACTATCATTAACAAAGACGAAAACATTAAACCACAAAACACAAAGTAAATGTAGGGATGAAAACTATCAGCAAAGAAGTAACATGTTCCTCTTATAAGTAACTAACACTGTTCAATCATCATAAAAGCAAAAATAGGCTGAACCTGGATACAATATACTATTACAATTGTCCTTATTTTGAAATGGTTCAAAGTTCCAATACGTATTAGTAAATTTAAGAAGAAATTAAATCCAGTGAGAAGGAGTAAAGGCTACGGCTATTAGAAACAAACTCCCTCCATATAGTATTGATTATCTTTAAGTCAGATTGCTAAATTACTTTTGATTGTATGAACATAGTGTGAAAAGGGAACTTTAGGAAATGGATGTATATATTCATGTGGTCTGTGTTTGAACGTTAACTAAACTTGTTCAGCAGTGGACAGTCTCGACCGATAGCATAAATACAGCATTGTACACACGGAGTGATTACAATTTGTTTTCCCTCATGTAAGTTTCAATGTTTTGATTGTCTGAACAGAGTGCTACAAGGGAACTTACGGAAGTGGATGCAGATATACATGTGGCATGTGTTTGAATGGTAACGAAACTTGTTCAGTAGTGGACGGTCGCTGCAGCATGGGATGTCAGGAAGGATGGTAGGGCGAAACTTGCAAAAGCGGATTGTAAAATATTTAATGTAAATCACACAAGCAAGTGAAAAAGATATTGAAAGTTCTTAATTAGAGACGAAGATTAGCCTAGCATGTACCTTTCTCAGTAATCTGAAAAATCAGGAGCAAGTGCTTGACTTGAATGAGAGTAATTGGAAGTTCAGTGGAACATTTCACCAGTGAAGCACAATATTTGGTTAAATAAATGGTTAAATAATGAGCTTTTATTAAAGGAAGTTTCTATAATTTCGATTGGTTTGATCATTTATAGCGTCAACAATCTTTTTCTCTGGAACTGTATTATACATTCTAAATGTTAAATTATCCCAGATGTCTGCGTCAGTTTTGTAAAGCCCGTTGAGTAAATATACATTTTTTTGTACAATAACGTAGATCTTTGTTTAACTACTTTAAATGGTTTTACTTTCAAGAGTCTCACAATAAGAACGACATAGATGTATACAATATAAAATCTTTCTTGAAACACTTCTGGATTTAGTGTAGTGCTCATTACAGCTAGTATTAAAACAATATCTATGCATTTCTTCCTGTTCTATGTTGTCTCTTTAAAGAATCGATTTTATAATGTAGGTGAATATATTTATTTACGCATAAAATTAATAAAACCAAACAGGCAGCAAAAATATGTTGTCTATTTGCTAGCATAAATAAGAATATTATAAAACAGGACAGTTATATCTGCATTGACGTTATTGCCCACTAACGCTTCCAGTGTAGTCGCATTAGTTCAATACTCCTACCCAAGAGAAGTAGCTTATTGACGGACACAAATTTTGCGACTTTTCATTAGTAAATTTGCATATATTAGGGCTTGTCCCATTCCGAATGACATGCACTTATAGCTGTCCCATTGAGAGCATATTTCTCAATGTTGAATATTTGGTTAATATTAAGTTCGATTGAACTGATATTGATGTTATCCGGCGACAGTATATTACTCAGATTTAAACATTTTCAGAAAAAGCGAGTGTGTGGCACTGAAAAATCTAGTCTTAAACTATCTACTTTTCGAATTGTAACTTTTTAAATGATATAGAAACGTATCAATACCAGGCATCATGGTGTTTTTACTCTTTATTTTGTTTCTTTATATGCTATACGCTGAACTCTGTCTAGACAATGTCTAGGCATTTATTCCTGTTTATAGTGAACTTGTTTTTCAAGAATAATTGTAGAATATAGGTACCAAACTAGTGTGTATGAATACATTGCTGTGTACATAGAATTAAGCAAATCAAAGCGGCACCAACAATGTTTTATATTTTTTCCACCAAAGATAAGACTATTGTGTAAGTACTTGAAAGAAGATGATAAGGAAAAGGTCATATAATATGACAAATGTACAGCAGTGCACTGACCATTAGGATTTCGCATAGAACAGTGTTATCTGCACTCTCATTATTTTCCACCTAACACTTCCAGTGTAAATCAGTTTCACAGTTTTTGTAAGAGAAAGTGATGGCTTATTGACAGACAAAATCTATCTATCATAATGACCTTTTATTAGTAAATTTGCATTTATTAGGGCGTGTTCCCTTCAACTGATAGTCATAATGACATAAACTTAAAGATGTGCTATTTGTGGTATTTTTCTCACAGTTGAATCTTTGTTTAATATTAAGTTCGATTGAACTCATATCGATGTAATGGGGGAATTAAACATTTTCAGGACCGAAGACATTTGGCAGTGGAAAATAATGTCTCAAAATATCTACTTTTATTTTTTGACCTTGTAAATGATATCGATATATTGCAGTACTATGCATCATGCATAATTTTACTGTTTGTTTTGTCTCTGTAAATATGATACACGGGCCTTTATCTGGAACAGAGATGATTTCACATTCTCTAAAATAAGCTTATGACCTAGTCCTCAACCTGCTCGTGCATATCAGTGTAAGTACTAATTATGATTATAATGGGAAGTACTTTTTGCTGAAATACTGGTAGATGATTGGTACATGATTGTCACAGTTTATCTCAAATAAGCAATGCGTCTAAATCATGTTATATATATGATCGTTATGGTTGTAATTGTCACATATCGATATAGTGCAGACCTTTGATCCTATGTTAAACGAGTGCCGTAAGAAGAATGAGTGATATTGTGTTAAATGCCATCGTTTTTATTTACAGGATTAGGCGCCAAGAAGACGAAGTAAATGTCAATTGTCCTTGTCCATTTCTAAAACAAGCGACAGACAATTCTAGCTGTTCGGTTAAACTTACCTCTCCTGATCTGGTTATATCAATCGGGTCGTCTCTGCCATGTCGTCTACGACATAGGAATTACTTTTAAAAATATTAAACCCTTGTCTGTTTTTTTCCCTAACTTTATAAAATCAAACAATATAAACAGTGACAAAATCATCAACGAAACAAAACAAAATAATTTAAAAGCAACTTAAGGCCACGCCAGCACTGATAACACAAAGACAAAACATTTTGAGAGAGACAGACACAAATAAGCACAGGAAGTTGAGCTTTATAGAATTATTGTATTGATTGGCTATATCGCGTTCCACACGGCGTGTCAAATTTTATCCTATCTGCCCGACAATACAGTTTCAGGTCAGAGTCAGCTAAAATACCTTATATCATCAGAAATGAAGTAAAAATCTGATTGGACGTGTCTTATGAATTGTTTTATCGCAGTGTCACCCGCACAAAATTGGATAACCCTATATAATGTTGACGAATGTTATTCATTTTCAAAGTCAGTTGTTTGAAAAGGAGGTTGTATTAGGCCTCGAACAATAGCATAAAATTGTGGCTTTGTAAATCCCTGTGATTATTAAAATTGTTTCCATTACTTTTTGTTTCAACACTTGTACATGTACAAATATCTCAAAAACCATTTATTCTAAATAATTAAATGTATCAAACAAGTAAAAACAACAGGAGCAATGTTGTAGGCGTATTATTTGTTTCTTTGATTGTTGTAAGCGGGTGAAACGCTTTTCTAGTAAAGTGAACATTCATTAACAAAGAAAGAAACGTATCAAGTATACTCAAAACAAAATAAATGTAGGCTTGGCAACATATCGTTGTCACAGAATTGTAACCGAGTGGGTTTTTGGACGAAATGAATAAGCCAAACACAATGTAAGAAAGATGGAAATTTATGAATGAGTTAATAATGATAAATATATGATGTAAAATACAATTGAAAATAAACAAAACAAATATTGAATAAAATGAAGTGCAGATCCAAGAACCCTCATGGACTGCACTTACCACTTAAACAGTATGTTGTTCAACAAGAACAAAATTATAAAGATTCAAAAATAGTCTTTGAAACAACTTAAGATTAAAAATAATCTTTGACACACCTAAAGATTCACAATAATCTTTGACACAACTAAAGATTCAAAATAATCTTTGACACAACTAAAGATTCAAAATAATCTTTGACACACCTAAAGATTCAAAATAATACCTAAAGATTCAAAACAATCTTTGAAACAAGTAAAGATTCACAATAATCTTTGACACAACTAAAGATTCAAAACAATCTTATCATGACTAAGATTCATAATAATCTTATCACGACTAAGATTCACAATAATACTATCACAACAGACAGCGTTGTTCTGGAAGCTCCAGATGACTCCATGAAACTTTAGACTGCTTCGTACAGCTTCGGACCGCTCTAGTTATATTCACTATAACATTTCATATACATTCACGGCTACAGGCACGGTCAGCTACCATAATAGACAGCTACTATAACAGTTAGCTACAAACAGTCAGAATCATCTTCAAACACAGTCAGAAACAGCTTCAAACACAGTCACAGCTTCCAACACAGACACAGCTGCCAACACAGACACACAGACGCACAGACGCAGACGCAGCTACAGATTCACATACGCAGACGCACAGACGCAGCTACAATAAAACCAAATGGGATATAATAGTTTATGCATAATATCTATATATATGATGTTACTTTAAACATCTGCGGTGTAATAAACATTACGCGATAACACAGTACAAACCGAATAAGCTTCGCCTATCAAATAAATAGAATGTAAATTTAACATTTACCCCTATGGCTGGAGAATAAAGGCGAGTGTATACTCCTTGACGTGATCCAAAAAATGACCAGTGTGGTTTTTCGGGAATCGTCTTACTTAAATCCATATGAGAGTGAGTACAAGTCGGGGTAGAATACCCGTGCACCTCATGTTAGTCATGATACCCGACACAAGTAATCTGTGTCTAGGTACATGTAATACAGTCGCTTACCTGGAAAAGCACATTCACCCTATATAACATTGTACGTATGTACAACGAGAAATAGTCTAATTGTTTTCAGACAAAACAAAGTTATTTCTTTGCCTAATTCTGTGACAATACCTCCCCCCTCAGAAAAAAAAGTGCACACATCTTTTTTTATAAAAACCCTCACAGAATAAAAAGAAAAATAACTACTATCGATATGTTACACTATTTACACCGGTAATACCGCCATCTGGATTTTCTATATAAAAAAAATATTATCCAAATTTTCAATCATGCCCTACTCAAGTAGTCTGCCCCTATATTCTCAACCCCTCTTATTGCCTCTACACGGAAGCGATATGGTTGTAGTGTCAGCGCCCAACGCATCAATCGAGAGTTAGCGACCTTGGCCTTGTTTAAATACAATAGGGGTTGGTGATCAGTTTCGAGAACAAAATCTCTCCCAAAAAGATAAGCATGATACTTCCCAATTCCCCACACTACGGCCAAACACTCTTTCTCAATAACTGAATAGTTTTTCTCCCTGGGTAGCAATTTTCTACTCGAGTAAGCTACGGGTAACTTATTGTTATCTTGATGTTGCAGTAAAACTGCTCCCAACCCAGTTTCAGAGGCATCTGTTCTTAAAATGAAGGGTTTGCTAATATCTGGCAATATTAATATAGATGCACTGACGAGTGTTTCTTTAAGCGTGCAAAAAGCTATATCCTGTGGTGGTCCCCACTCTACTTTGTTGGGTTGCCCCTTCTTTGTCAGATCAGACAGTGGGCTAGCAATGGCTGCAAAGTTTGGTATAAACTTTCTATAAAACCCTACTAGACCTAGAAACGAACGAACTTGCGTTTTGTTGTCCGGTTTAGGTGCGTTCCCAATCGCTTCCACTTGCTTGGGGTGAGGTTTCAACTGACCCAAATCACTGATCCTATGACCCAGACAATCTAAATCTGTATAGCCAATACTGCATTTAGTGGGTCTGACTGTGAGGTTCGCTCTGCGGAATCTATCGAAGAGTTCCCCCAAGACGGACACGTGCTTACTCCAAGTATTCATGTACACAAATATGTCACCTACAAAGCTATCAACGCTTGCTAAACCCCTTAGCAACTTGCGCATCAAACGACAACAGGTGGCACTGGCACCTACTAACCCAAATGGCATTACCTTGAATTGATATAATCCTTTCTGGGTCGCAAATGCTGTCAATGTAAGGGACTCTTGAACAATGGGAACCTGCCAATATCCCTTGGACAGATCTAATTTGGAAATCCATCGGTTGCCCGACAACTTCGCAAATAGACCCTCCATATCTGGCATTGGTTCTGCATCGAACACCGTGATTTTATTTAACTGTCGAAAGTCGATACAGAATCGGTTCGTCCCATCTTTTTTTCTGACTAGCACTACGGGAGAAGAATATGGTGAGTTGGAGGGTTCAATCACCCCCAGATCTAACATTTTACTCACCTCTTCGTCCACAGCTTCTCGTGCGTTGTATGGTACCGGATAATCTTTGATTCTAATGGGGTCAGATGTATTCAGTTTAATTTTGAGGACTACTAAGGTTGTACAACCTGGTCTGTCGGTGAATACATCAGAGTATTTAACCAAAAGGGCATTAATTTGTTGACGCTGGTCATTGGTCAACTCTGCACTCACATCGACTTGATCTACCCTTTCCCTTGCAACACCTAAGGGACATTCAAGGGGAACCTCGTGTTCTGATTCTCCCAAGTCGTCGTCGATGACTGCCGTACGACATTCAAGACTCCTTTTTCTACTTTGTCGCTCTGTTTCTTGATGTACAACTTAAGCATGTTAGCATGGAATGTCTTTAAATTGCCGTCTATGTCATTTTTGTAGTCCATGTCATTCTTGACCTCCTTAACTTCGTAGGGACCTTTCCACTGGACTAGTAATTTATTTGTGCTGGTAGGAAGTAGTAATAAAACCTGATCTCCTACAAGAAATTTCCTATTTCGCGCTCTGCGGTTATAATACTTGGCATATCTACGTCCCGATTTCATTAATTCATCGCGTGCCATCTGGTATGTACTTTCCAGTTTCTCTCGCAGATCTAACACGTACTGGTATGTAGTTTTTATTTCCTCGCTCGCGACGTCACCTGTCCACAGTTCGCGTAGTATCCGCATCGGGCCTCGAACTGTTCTTCCGTACAGCAATTCGAAGGGCGAAAATCCTAAACTTGCTTGCGGTACTTCACCGTACGCGAACAGAACCGCGTTCAAATAACGGTCCCAGTCTTGAGGACGTTCCTCGCACATCTTTCGTAGCATACTTTTTAGGGTTCCATTAAATTTCTCTACCAGTCCATTGCACATCGGATGGTATGGGGTAGTGTTTAGCTATTTGATTGATAACAGTCTACTTATTTCACCCATGAGGTCGAAGGTGAATGGGGCACCACAATCCGTAAGGATTTCTTCTGGCACCCCTACCCTACTGAAGATCTCAACCAATGCTTCAGCCACCCGTTCTGTTTCAATAGTTGGTAACGCTACACTTCGGGATATCTGGTTGCGTAATCCACAAGAGTAAGAATATACCTGTTCTTCCTTTCGGTAACTGGTTGTATTGGGCCTACAGTATCCACCGCCACTCTTTTAAACGGTGTATTTATTAATGGCATCTGTCCCAAGGGTACCCTTGTAACCCTTCCCTTACATACGGTTTTCTGGCATACGTCACAAGACCTACAGAAGCGTGTGACATCGCCATTAACACAAGGCCAGTAGAATTCAGCGACTACTCTACTGGTGGTCTTCGCCTTACCTAGGTGTCCTGCCATGCTAGACTCATGGGCCACCCTAAGTACTTCAGATCTGTATCTCTGGGGTACGACCACTTGCCAATACCTCTTACCCTCCGGAGTGATAAACTCCCTATGAATTAGCCCGTTCCTACGAATGAATCTCGAGCTGCCCCCACCCTTGCAGTGTCTAATTACGCCGGACGCGATTTTCTCAATGACAATCTTGATGGATTCGTCACGTTCTTGTTCTCGTTTGAATTCATCACGCGAAATTCCGGAGATCGATTCAGGGACTATTAATTTCTGAAACGCGTTTTTCTCTCGCCTGGTTTGCGCTCGCGTTTCGACTGCCTGAGCCAAAGGTATCCTGAAATCTGCCATGGTTGGAAGACGAGAACCTTCAACATTACCGATCGTCAGATCGTAAATAGGGTTTCCCATACAAAGGGCATCTACAGTTCCGGTTAAGAAAGGTGTTTCTACCGTGATCCTTGCTACGGGGATGCGACCGATCGTTGGATCGAGTAGCATGCATGGGGACTCCCACCCGAGCATTTGCTTATCCTGCACGAGACTGCGTTTGATCACTACAGCCGTGCAACCAGTGTCACGTAATGCTACGATTTCTCGACCGTTCACGAAACCTCTCGCGGTTGGTACTCGCGCTTCGGGAAAAAAACACCTGCCAAGTGTATGAATACCTGGTTCTACCTGCACCCTATTACCAGATACACTTTTACTCTGTACAGCCACCGTTACCTTATGCATAAATCCCTTTCTTTTAGGACATTTTACTTGAATATGACCCCATTCCTTACACAAGAAACATTGTACACCCTGACGACCTGTGTCTCTAACTGACCTACTTGCCTCAGCAGATTTCACAAGCTCCCTAGGCATCGGTCTCGTAGACTGGTTTCCAGACTTAAAATCTTTTGAAACCACGTTCTGGGTTCTCCCATGAGCCTCGGCATAGAAATCGGCTTGTTTAGCCATATCCTGTAAGTTTGAATAGACTTTCTCTTTCAGAAACTGACCTAGTTCCCGCCCCACTGTGTTCAACAGTTGATCTCTGAGCAAGGAATCAGTCAACCCTTCAAACGTTTTCACCGCTTTGCCGCATTCAATCCACCGCTGAAAATAGTTCACTATTCTAACGATGAACTGATCAAAGGTTTCTCCCTTCTCGGGCTTGCTACTCCTGAACTTTTTACGAAAACCCTGTTCAGTCAGCTCGTACCTTTTTAGAAGTGCTTCCTTCAGAACGTAGTATTTAAACACATCGTCTCTAGGAAGTCGCGAGTACACATCCAGCGCTTTACCTTTTAATAAAGCACTGAGATGCAGTGCCCAGTCACTCCGACTCGACTTCTGGTTCTCGGCATAGCGCTCAAACCGAAGAAGATAACTATCCATGTTATCTTTTTCATCGTCAAAGGGGGGTAGTTTGGGACCCTTTAATTTACTAGAGGCAGAATCGTGTTCTCCATTTCTAGCTGTTGCTAACTCTACCTTACGTTCATGATCTCGTTGTCTTAATCTTTCTTCTACCTCCAACGCTTCTAACCTTGCTTGTTTTTCTAACTCTATCGTCTCCCTCTCAGCTCCCCTTTCCCATTCTATCCTTTCCTTTTCGGCCTGTTTTTCTAGTTCTATCTTTTCCCTTTCTAATTCTGCCCGCCTTTCCTCTGTTTCCCTCTTTTCCCTTTCAAGTTGTTTGGTCATTTCCATCTCCTTTACCCTTTCATCCCTCTCTCGGGCTTGGTCTTCCCTTTCTAATTCCCTCGCCCTTACCCTTTCATTCCTCTCCCTGGCTTGTTCTTCCTTAATAAATTCCCTTAAACTTTCACCCTCATACCCAAGTTCTTTGCCTAAGGCGACCAAGTCCTTAAGTGATGACATGATTAATAGTAACAAAAAAAAATTTAACAAAAGAAACTATTTCTAATGAAGGCAACTCAAAACAAAAATGAATAAGTATTTATACTAGACCCACAGACCTAGAACTACTAAACAAAATAAACACCTTCTTGATTGTCTTCTCAAGAAGGTCACACACGAATATAAACAATAAGAGTTTACTTTCACAAACAATGTGATGACGGTTCACTTAATCCAAATATCCCACTTCTGACACCATTGTCACAGAATTGTAACCGAGTGGGTTTTTGGACGAAATGAACAAGCCAAACACAATGTAAGAAAGATGGAAATTTATGAATGAGTTAATAATGATAAATATATGATGTAAAATACAATTGAAAATAAACAAAACAAATATTGAATAAAATGAAGTGCAGATCCAAGAACCCTCATGGGCTGCACTTACCACTTAAACAGTATGTTGTTCAACAAGAACAAAATTATAAAGATTCAAAAATAGTCTTTGAAACAACTTAAGATTAAAAATAATCCTTGACACACCTAAAGATTCACAATAATCTTTGACACAACTAAAGATTCAAAATAATCTTTGACACACCTAAAGATTCAAAACAATCTTTGAAACAACTAAAGATTCACAATAATCTTTGACACAACTAAAAATTCAAAACAATCTTATCACGACTAAGATTCACAATATTGCTATCACAACAGACAGCGTTGTTCTGGAAGCTCCAGATGACTCCATGAAACTTTATAGACTGCTTCGTACAGCTTCGGACCGCTCTAGTTATATTCACTATAATATTTCATATACATTCACGGCTACAGACACGGTCAGCTACCATAATAGACAGCTACTATAACAGTCAGCTACAAACAGTCAGAATCATCTTCAAACACAGTCAGAAACAGCTTCCAACACAGACACAGCTGCCAACACAGACACACAGACGCACAGACGCAGACGCATCTACAGATTCACATACGCAGACGCACAGACGCACAGACGCAGCTACAAGAAAACCAAATGGGACATAATAGTTTATGCATAATTTCTATATATATGATATTACTTTAAACATCTGCGGTGTAATAAACATTACGCGATAACACAGTACAAACCGAATAAGCTTCGCCTATCAAATAAATAGAATGTAAATTTAACATTTACCCCTATGGCTGGAGAATAAAGTCGAGTGTATACTCCTTGACGTGATCCAAAAAATGACCAGTGTGGTTTTTCGGGAATCGTCTTACTTAAATCCATATGAGAGTGAGTACAAGTCGGGGTAGAATATCCGTGCACCTCATGTTAGTCATGATACCCGACACAAGTAATCTGTGTCTAGGTACATGTAATACAGTCGCTTACCTGGAAAAACACATTCACCCTATATAACGTTGTACGTATGTACAACGAGAAATAGTCTAATTGTTTTCAGACAAAACCAAGTTATTTCTTTGCCTAATTCTGTGACAATCGTGAAAGATGTGAAATGTACCTCTTTTAAATATTTTCAGCTGTTGAAACAAACAAACAAACAAATAACCGCAAAAAGCCCTAAAATGGAAGCGACAAAGTGTTAAAAAGATTTTTGTCGTTAAATGGTTGAAAACTCCGATACTTTTAATAAATTCAAGTAGAAAGTTGATGGAATGGGAAAGAGTAAATGTTTAGGGTATAAAAACCAAAAATAAAATAACCAAAAAATAAATAAATCAGACGACAAAAGGAAACATTGTTTCGATCTTCTTTACAATCAGATTGCTAAAGTAGTTTTCCGATTGTATAAACAAGGTGTGAAAGGGAACCTACGGAAGTGAATGCAAGTATAAATGCAGCCTGTGTTTGAATGGTAACAAAACCTGTTCAGCAGTGGACGGTCGCTGCAGTATGGGATGTCAGGAAGGATGGCATGGCGAAATATGCAAAAGCTGTAGGTCGAATACTTAATGTGAAACTCATAAGCAAGTGAAGTAGATATTGAAAGTTCTTTATGACAACCGATTTTAGCCGAGTGGGTGCCTTTTTTTAATACACTAAAATATTAGAGTGAAACGCTTGAGTGGAATAGTAAGACCTATTTGAATTTTAGTGAATGTGTCATCATTAAAGCACACAATGTTGTCAAATAAGTGGTTAGAAAGCAAGCTTTAGCAAAGGAAGTTTCTATCAAATAGTTTTTGCTTACCATTCATAACGTGAACAATTGTTTTCTCTTGGAACAGGTTTCGATTTATTAAATTATAATTTATATTATTCCTCTGATCTCTCCATGATTCTCGAGACGCCCCGCTGCGTCTATGTATACTTTTCTACATGAACGCTTGTTTTTCAAATGGTTCAACAATGGCAAATACGTGTTCCACACCCACCCACCCCGAAAAGACAAATAGTAAAACAAAAGGAAACAAAACAAACATGGAAATTGATTTCTTCAGTCATAGAAACTATCTTTTCACAATTTTGAATATAAGGAAGTTCTGATTGCCGGCAGTGTTTAAGCAATGTTGAAGCATTTCTGCCTGTTCCTGCTACATTTGTAAAGCTTAGTTTATAATATAGTTACCAAGATGATGTATATAAACATTTTCATCTGTACATATAATTTTGTTTAAAAAAAGCAAAAGGCATCAACAATACTTTATCCTTTTTGTCTACCAAAGATAATGATATCATATGAACACTCTCTGGTGTATCATAACGAAAAGGATATATCATATTACGCATATAAAACAGTTATATCTCTATTGCCTTTGTTGTCCAGCTAACACTTCTAGTTTCAATGGCCCTGTAGGATAAATGAAAGTCTTACTGACGGACAAAAAGGATATATTCGTGTGATCTTTCATCCGTAAATTTGCACATATTATGGCGTGATCCACTCAAAATATGGCCATTGCGGGATTCATTGAAAGCAGTCTAGCTGATGAAATATTTCTCACAGGTGAGTCTTTGATCAAAATTAAGTTGAAATGATATCGATGTAACGAGGTGCATTGTATATCTGTATTTTGTCAAAAATATATTTACTTTTCCTATTGTGACCTCATAAATACTATTGAACTGTTTAAGCACTAATCGTCAGTTATGATTTTACTTTTTGTTGTGTTTATTTAAATACTGTACGTAGACTGACTTATGTATGGAACGAATATGATTTCGCATTCTCAAAATACTATCAATTAATCGGCAACCTGCTCCGGCAAAAATAATATAAGTATTAATTATGGTTATTATATGCAGTGGTTTTGCTGTACTACTAGTATAAGTATTGTGCATTTGTAAATCATTTAGTAGATACAATCCTTATGCATTTTGAATGCCACTTGTCGATTTTCTTCAGAAGTTTGAAACGTTGCCAACAAAGTACCTATTGAAATGTGCGAAGAACAGTTGATATTGTTTTAAGTGCCAGAGCTCTTTTTCTTTTATTTATTTAGAGGATTAGTCCTAAGGTGGAAGAAACAGATATTAACTGTCCATATGAAATATAAATTTCTAACCCATGTGACAAAAATTCTTGCTGTTCTGTTGATCTTACGTTTCTTATCCTAGTCTGGTTATCTCTGTCTTGACCTCTCAGGCATGCGTTCCACCTGCTAGGAAATGTCTTGAAGAAAGAAAACCTTTGTTATCTGCATTTGTGCTTAACGTAGTTCTTATGAAGTCAAAGAACATCAACAAGTTAAAATAAATAACAAAACAAAATTTCAATCACAGAACAGAGTAAGACCTATAAACTAGTTTTCGTTCCACACAGAATGGCAAACATTATCCTATCTGTAACTTAGTAAATTTTCAGGTCAGCGTCATATAATAGTACCAAATATAAGAAGAAATGTAATAAATATCTAATTGGATGTGTCTTTTGAATTGCTTAATGGCACGATCGTTTACATAATTTGTTATTTTGATTGGGTTTGGAAGTGAGCATAGTTAAACGTATTTCAATTTTTTGATAAGCTTCTTGTTTGAAGGAAATATGACGCATTGTATAGTTTGATAATTTGTGTAACTTGCAAGACTAAGAATGGAAACGTCGTGCGTTGCTTAATCATGCAGCTAACATTGTACCCTTTTGGTTCCAATGATACGACATTGTCACATAGGATCGATTGAAGAATTTAAAATTTGAAGTGAGAATCCATGTCCCTCAACGAAGCAAATTGCGAATATACATGTTGCTTTTAAATCGAAATATTGCGAACAATAATATTAAGGCTGAAAGTGATAATTACAAGAGAAGCGATCCCTGTTGGCACAGTTCCCGTGAAAATGCGAGCGTGTGTTTGTGCCTGTGAGTATCTGTCATAGATGGAGTGATATCGATTTTTCTGGTGGGAACATCATGACACAGATTAACATATGACTTAGGTATTGAATTATGCTTAACCTTAGTCGACATGGGGAGGCGATGAAAGATAAATATTGTTGTTTTTTGGTCATTTGGGACAATTAATACTAATGTTACAGTCCACTCTATTCATTGCAAACTCAAATGGACAAGACATGACATAAACCGAGAAATAGTTTATTTTCTGTTTTGTGTCTATAATGTGTTATTCTGTTTGTCGAAATCAATGCATTTCATTGAAAATGTGGACATTTTTAACTCTTCCATTAAATACGTTTTCCTGCTTGCTATTTGTTGTTATGATAAACAGACATACATAGTGTAGTGTTCATACTGCAGACTCATCTAAAAAGCTCACACCAGCGATATCCAGGGAAGATATGGCGGTGATACTAGGATTAGTCATTGGAACGTGTGTTGGTGCCCTTACCATTAGCGTCATTATTATTGCTGTTTTGAAGAAAAGAAGGTGAGCCTCATACAGTGATTTGGGCTATATATTTGATAATTCACTGTCAGTAACTGTTTTCATACTTAACAGAGAGAGAGAGAGAGAGAGAGAGAGAGAGAGAGAGAGAGGACAATTGTAGGCGCGTCTCAAGGATTTATGCTATCTCTGTAATATTTGTAGCGAGAAATGATATAAGATAACATTGATGACTCATTTCGGACCTTATATGCAGTTTGTACGAATCATAGCTTGACAGCAGGAACAGTGACTTTTATCACTATTTAGAGAAGGTACGACGAACCATTTCGCGTTTTTGGAGTTTAATTTATGCACGGAAATTTCTTGTTAGCAGCAGCGTAAAATGTTCTTATGTTTTTAAAATGTACACATAAATAAATATCTAAAGACTTAAAATGTATATATATTGACCTTCATAAGATTATATTGCATAGTCTTTAGTGTTATAATTGACGAATATTGATAACAATTGTTCCATCCTATACAGGAAACTGGATCTCTCTCTCTCTCTCTCTCTCTCTCTCTCTCTCTCTCTCTCTCTCTCTCTCTCTCTCTCTCTCTCTCTCTCTATATATATATATATATATATATATATATATATATATATATATATGTATATATATATATATATATATATATATATATATATATATATATATATATATATATATATATATATATATATATATATATATATATATATATATATATATATATATATATATATATATATATATATATATATCTCCAGTTTCCTGTATAAGATGGAACACATGTTAAGAGCAATCTTTGTTCTTTACATGAGAAAAAGATTTCAGAAGTATAACGAATACAACTGTATAATATAGTTAGATACAACATATGCACATCTAACGTATATTGTCTCCATTACTTAGAATGTCAAGTTTCTCTCAGTGATTATCTCACATCTTACTGTGGCCACTGTCAAAAGGAGATCAAAATTATTTCTAACGAAGTAGCTAAAAGATGTCCACGTTTATCTCTTTTTTATTAGTAAAGATGATACATTTGTTTTTGTCTACATTAGAAGCGGAAGCTTGAGACTGTTACAGTTGTTCAAAGCTATTAATCTCAATTTTCATTTATTTTGCGAATAATCTAATGTAATGATGACATAATTTTATGCAAATATTTCATCTAAAATGTACCCTCAAGGGATGCATTTGTTGCATTACTAGAACTCGTAGGTTAGTATAATGAATATTAATAGTTTTTTGTTCCCGTTAAACAAGATATGTCGTAATTTTTTAACTTTTAAGATTCAGTATAGTTCGTAACTTTTGTGCGACATTACTACTACTGAGATAAAGTTATTCATGTATTTATTGTCGTGCTAAAGTGTCGATGATTTGGATAATGTTAGTTATATTTGCAGCATCAACATAAGACATGAGCCACTAATTTGTCTAGGCATCTAAAAAAAAATGCATGTAACAATTTCTTTTCGGATGTTTGGTATCATCTTATTTTGATCAATTACCTGGGGTTAATACTAGAGACAAAGAAATGTATAATATTATGGTCTAATGACTTTAAGTTGCTATGATCATTATGTCTCTGAACTCACGTAAGAAAAGTCAAATACATAATGCATAATGAAGTGCGATTAAACGGTACACTCGCTGTAGTGCATGTGTTTGGGCATTTGCAAAGCATGTGGCCAAAAACCTGAAAATATGTCTTTGGTTATATCTTAAAATAATATATGGTAGGTGTAATAATTTCATTTTCTTCTTTTACTTTCTAGGAACAATGATGCTGGTGACTCAAACATGGAACTGAACGAGATAGATAGAATTAGAGAAAATACGTTGAGAGAAGGTACACCCAATGACAGAATAACTCCAACTTATTATAACGTCGCTTCATTATGCATGCAAACCATTGGGTCTTTATAAATATGTATTATATATGACTGAAACAAGGAAGAATTATTACTATTTAGAAAACACCAACATTTCAGAATGTCGCTTGTTTGCTTCTCTTGTAATAACTATTTCATTTTGTTGAATGATTACTTTAGAATGAATTTCATTACATAACGTAAGATCAATATAGAATATGGATACAAAGACTACATTTTGGCTCAGCTAAAATAAATATATGTCTACATGTTTAGCATAAATGAGAATACATTTAAAGTTCATATCTTAACACATTATCACCATATTATACAAGTACAAAAGTTTTGCCTAAATGGGGTATTAATATATCGTATGCATACTTGAATGTTTTAAAATTAGATCATTATATTTATTAAAAATGATATTTTATAACGTTCGTATGCTCAAACGTTGTTTAAGAGCTCTGAATTAAAACATTCTGTCCTGTGATACAATATCGTTATACTTTACATCATAAACTTTGTTTCGAAGCATTCATTTAATAAATAATCACATTCTGATGTATGCCTAAATGCATTTAAATAAAGTTGCTTAAAGTAAATATAATGAAAATAAACGCGATGCTATATCCTATATGGAGAAAGGAATTACACGCTATGCTGATTATATTCTAACAAAGTATGTAATGAATGGATAGCTATGATATAAGGGTAATATGTATTTGTTAATTGCGTACGTCCACATATAAAAACAGCAAGAATGTAGTTCTAAAACAAATACATTATTTCCTTACGGTCCCTGTATTCTTTCTCTTTAGTGACTGTCATCGGGGTTGATACCCTATGTGAGGCTACTGAGGATAACGAGGCTGAATGTGAGGTACGACAAAATTGATTTTAAGCCAGCTTAGAATAGACCTTTACCAAGCAATACAGTTTGTCTGGGATTGTAAATATATCTTCTGGCAGCACATATTTATATCTTTGTGTCTCTAGTAATGTACATTTGTAGTAGGTAAGACTGCTCCTCTTAAAGCAAAAGGCCGAATTAAAACTAGTGTTATTGGACGCAAAAGTATTTCCATTCTTAGCACTTGCAAACGTTATATTTTAGAAATGGTTATTTGGCCACAATCCTTTAATATTGATACGGAGTGAAATCCATTAAATTCGTTAATTTAGATTTTTCCAAGTTGGATAGAGGTAAATGTCACATTTAAAGGAGGATGATTTTATAACTCAACCAACCCATGAGCATACATTTTCAAATAGCTTGGTCTTCTTTTGCAAATAAACCTTAATCTCCATGCATTGCGGAACAAATAAACATGAACTTCAGATATGAAAGGATATTGGGTTATTGTTTATCGTTTGTGCTCAATATTTCCGTTTCATTTCTTATTTCCGTTTGCATTTTAAAACCTTTCAATAACACAATTTCACTTTGAAGGTCGGATGCAGTAGACGATTGTTACATGAATTATAATAAGAACTTTCTAGATATGAACAATCTGATTTAATATCAACTCAATTCATTGCATAGTTGCATCATTTCTGGCATATATTTTCCCCAACAGTTAATAGTGTCGTGGCAAATAATGTTTAATGTAAACTCCCTCCTTTATAAGCCACTACCATATCTCGCCTTTGTTATTTGTTGGTGTTTCTGTTGCTGTATTAAATATTGACGCTATCGATCATTGGCCTTTTGATGTTTCGTGTCTAGCCATAGCTAACAATGCTGAACGAGGCTGAACGCACGATCTACTTACTAATACACGTATCTATAAAGTGCTGTGACAAGATTATTGTTAAAAGGTTGGAGGACAGCTTTATAAAAATAATTAATCATTGTCACTGAGGCCTTACACGTGGATTCTCTTTGAAAACGTCCTTCAAATCATATCCCATTTATCTAAAACGGGCACTTTACTATATGATTTGATATCACTGATCCTGCAAAAATACATTGCGATTCTACCAAGTGTCAAACAAAGTATCCATTTCTCGAGATAAGCATTTACTATGATCTGAAACGTGCTGTAATACATTTTAGGCTAGCACTTATATCATATTAAGTCTAGATCAAAGAATTTGTCACGATAGTCTTGATACAGTCGAATCTGGAGGACAATTTTAATTGTCTGAGACAAGTATAAATTGGGCCAAATAAAATGTGAGATCTAGAATTGCGACATCCACACTAATCACAATGCCTATAATGTATCTCCGTCTATAATGTATATGATAATTTCAAGAACTGAATGTGAATGACAAGATTGCCTCCATCTAATGCAATACATTACTACAATTAGTAGTCTTTTTCCAGGAAATTCCAGATAACAGCAGACTCGAGAATTCTACTTACTGGAATATAAACTGCACGGAAATGGGTTAGTATTTTTTCAGAGGCACTTGAAAATTGATTTAAATATCTTATTTAGGTGCGGTTGTTCATAGGCAAAGCCTATGTACAAAATGTTAATATAAAGTTGCACTTTGTGTAAATTGTTTGTGACATCGGATTATTATACGACTGAAAATTATGCTGAAATGTTTGTAAATGAAACATAACAATTAGAATCAGATGGACCAAATGAAGTCAATAAAGATGGATGAGGAATATAATCAAGCGTAGGTAGCGAAGGTGAATAGTGAGAGTCTACAATTAATTGAAATTGAGTTTAAAGCAATGGAAAAACAAAAGTCGTCATTGAGCAGCAAAATAAACCAATCTTAAACAGGCTGAGAATAAACGAGCGTCAAAGATGAAATATCGTCTGGCATATGTTTTTGGTATTTAAATGTGAATGGGATGTCCTTAAGGATTTAAGTTACAATGTGCCTTGTAATAAATGTTTGTTGCCTCCGCACATGGTGTACGGTACTAAATTCGTTTGTTTCAGTTGTATAATGTATGAAATAGAATCATTTATGCATTAGTTCAGTCCATTATATACAGCCACATGTCATGAGTGTGTTTACACTTGCATACCGATATATGCACACCATATACCGCTTTGCATCATTTTGTGGGTGTAAGTAATTGTGAATAATCCTCTAACCGCATTTTAGACCTTTATTACAAACGTGTTTATGTTTCTTCTTTTTTTTGCAATTGCTGCATTGTCTAATATGTAATGTTATGAATTCCTCTTCTACACTGTATGTCCATCCTGTTTTCTGGTATTGTTTGTCTTTGATCTTATCTTCATACATTGAATACTATAATCCTTTGGCTATTTTCTCAAACGTCATGTTATATATTTGTATCCATGTTTGCTATTGTTCACTTGCATACATCTCCCCAGTCTTAGCTGGTCCATTGGATCAACATCAAATCAATCAACACTATTCTTAATATTGTTCAACGTACATTAGAATTGATAAACGACATTCAGGGGCATGGTTTATTTACAAATTAATACAATACAAGCTCTGTCTGGTCCTCAAATACATAATATTGGTAGTGCTGTATTCCTACATGACGTTTATCTCTGATTTAATAAATATTTATACATTGAACTGTCAAGTCTTAGGGATCTCAAGAAACGACGATATGTGTTTAATGTCCTTTGAGAATACAATAATTAAATTTCCTGTCCCCAAAGACATCCACATATTTGATTAGGGATATAAATGGTTTATTAGATTTATGTTATGCTACTTCTAGAAGCGAAGCTATATTATTTAATTATAGTTTTCATTTAATCTTCAGTCGAATAAAATCGGATGCAACGAATAATACAATTAGTATAGATGTAACTATTGAAAACTACATATTTACAGTAATGTATATTTAAGGATCATATATACAACATACATAATTTTATGTTCAGATAAAACTATAAACACCCTGCATTGCTAAAGTGATAATGTCTTGACTGGAGGAGAGTTTAACTTTGTGGTCTGTCCACACATGGATGTTTTCATTTATAAGTTGTGTAAAGCTCAACAGCATGAGAAACTATATTAGATATATGAACCGAACCGAAGTTAGTAGATGTTATGACGATACATTTATATAGGTATCCATCGGAAAGCAATGAAGGAAAAGTAACCCAGGCCAGTAGAACAAGCGACACTAGATTGAAGTTGCTGATGCGGAATATATGACTGATTATTCTTTTGCAAACATGAAGATAGTTTTCTGAAATTAAACAATTCGTTTTTAAAAGTCCATGAATATGTCAAATGAGTTAAAGAAGATATCGAAAAAATATATAATAATATATATTATTTGAATAGTTCGATACCTTTGAGAACGTAACTATATATGAAGTCAAATCTGATATAAGATGTATCAATATGTTTTTGAATTGCTTCTATTGAAAATTAAAGGTACAGTAAATTCACAGCCATACTTTTGTATAATAAATTGCCATATCAGCAGAAATATTAGCTAATGCACATACAAGGAAAATTTAGAAGCAAACAGCCGTGTAAAGGAAAAACAAACACAGAAGAAATACAAACATTGATGGTATGGCGATTATTTCTAGAGATATACTGATTGAAAGTGGCCAGATATTTATGCAGTTTCGAAGCAAGGAAAATAACGCCGCTTCTCATGAAAACCAACAGTTCTTTACCAGACAGTCAGACGAAAGTTTGGATGAAGGGACATCATTTTGTTTGACCTGTTATAAAAAGCGTGAATTCGATCCTGTCGATGGTGAATTGCCACTTTAATCATCTGACATTTTTAAAATTAACGAGTTTCAGAAATAACATTGTCAGTGTGCATTGAATTCTGCAGTTGCCGACGATCAAAATACGTGTAAATTATTTGTTAGTGAATGCGTCAAGATATTTAGCATGTGTGTGAATAATGTTCATTTATATATTGTCCCATTCTACCCGTTCATGAGTTTTGCATAATAGGGATGTTATTATATATCACGTATACATTATTTATTTCAACTGCATTATGATACATCTTTCAAATGAATGAAATGTCTCTTTTTCATATCATAACCAAAATTGTTTAGGAAATCTGAATTCGTTCACCCTGTCGTGCGATACACTATTGTGAAAATGAAGTCATGTAGTTTGTATTATGGCATAAATTTTACATAAAATCACATTTAGATATATGCACAAATGTATTTGTTTAAAGATTCGTAAAGAAAATATGATGAAAACGTCATACTATATCACTTTTGGAACGAGGAATTGTATGCCAGACTAATTATATTGAATGAATGTCGTTAATGCATGTATGAATGTGACAAATATAATTCTTACGATCATGATTCCATATATGAAAAGAGCAAGTCTTTAGTTCAAGTCATGCCATTATTTTCCAACACTCTCTTCATTCATCCAATTTCGCGACTGTCACAAGGGATGACAGAGAACGGGATGTTGCAATATGTAAAGAAAAGTGTGCATAAATATATTTGTGAATTATTTGTTAATGAAGAGGTCGATATATATATATATATATATATATATATATATATATATATATATATATATATATATATATATATATATATATATATATATATATATATATATATATATATATATATATATATATATATATATATATAGTATGTGTGTGAACAACGTTCGTTCATTTATTGCCTCATTATCGACATATTCAACAAGTTCACTAGTTTTGCATAATAGAGGTATTATTATAGCTTATGTATACATTATTTTAAATACATTATGATACTTTTTTAAAGTGACGTTTGTCTTTTATCCAAGGAATGATCTAACGTTGTTGAAGAAATCTGAATTCATTCATCATATCTTGTGATCTAATTTTGTGAAATTTAAATTTATTTAGTTTGTTGAAGGCATGTATTGAATGAATATAGTGAATAAATGGATGACTGTGATAAGCAAGTATAATATACTTCTTAAGATCATGATTTCATACTTCTTAAGATCATGATTTCATATATGAAAACTGCAACTTTGCAGTTCAAAGCCTTTTAATCATTTTCCCTACAGTCTCTGTTATCCTTCCATTTAGGGACTGCCACCAGGGATGACAGTGCACATAAGGTTATTCCAATATCAGAGCCTGAATATATGGTAAGAAAAAGGAAACGTTAAGCCAACTATAGTAATTAACACAGACATTCAAAAAATAATATGCACCATCTGGCAATCAATATGTATTTGTTTGTTTTAGTCTGTTTTTTCTTGGTAGGTTAGACTGTTGTTATTAAATCAAGATGATATAATAATACTGACGATAGGAATAATTATTTCTGGTCCAGTATTATTAGAGTCAAATATATCTTAATTTTTAGAAACCGTAAAAACTTGGATATTTTATTTCGGTCACAATCGTTTAATACTGATACCTTAACAATATATATATATATAATAGTTACAATACCGAGTGAAATCCATTAATATAATATTGTCTCTTCATGTTTTTGCCAGTGGTATTGAAGTGAACAATGTAACATTCACAAAAGGATTATTTCAATCCTTAACCAACTCAAGGGCTTGACCTTCTTTGGCCTAGAAGCATTTCTCAGCATGTATACCGGAATAATTATGCCTACATGATATAGGGGAAGTCGCTCTGGGTTTCATGTTCTCGGTTGCGCATAGCATTTCAGTTCCATTGGACATTTTCGTTTGCAATTTTATAAACTTAAAATTAAACGTTCATTGTATTTTTATATATAAAAGTTCAGAAATTCAATTTATTCATAATTAATGTATTATCTGTAAAGTCTGGTGTGAATATTTGTCTTGTAAATATTTCTTGTCATTTTTCCTTACCTGGCTATATTAAATATCTATACAAATTAGGTACACAAAAAACATGTTCTAAGAAACATTGATACAGAAGACGCCTGTCTTCCAGTAAATAAAATATTAGCATACGTTATAGAAACGATCTATTTTAAGATCAATTTTATTCATTCTACATCTGTATTATTTCTAACATGAGTTGTCTTCATGAGTTAATATTGAGGCCAACTTTGCAAAATGTTTAACCATAGTCACTGAGAATTTATACAGTGCATTCGCTATGAGAACATTATATTGATAATATCCCATTTATATGAAAAGGAAACTTTGTATATATTTTGTTATCACTGATAGATTTAAAATATATTGCACTTATTACAAATAACCTAAAGAAGCGGCCTTCGTTTCGTTAATTAGCGTATTAGAATCCAAAATGTACCGTTATTCATGTAAGTTATCATGTTACCAATACTAATTAAAGTCTGAAGGAATAATGTCCCAGTGGATCTTACACTTTCCCTTAATTATTTGGACACAGTCGAATTCGGAGAATAATTTTACGTGCCTCGAATAATTACAAGTTACTTAAGCTCTGTATTTACAAAGTTGCATTCGTCATCGTCAAAGTTTGAGAATTGATTTAGAAAGAAGATAAATATAATAAAATTAGACAGAGGGAAGTAAAAGCTATATCTATCTAAAGACGGATGCCAAATATATAACTTTCTAGTGATATTGCGAGATTTATAAGTGCTACATCCATGCTAATCAGAATGCATATATTGTATCCGTTTATGATGCTTCTAGGAGATGAATATTCCAGACCTGAACGTGCACGAGGAAACTTATTACACCTAAAGTTACATAATGTTACAATTTTATCTCCTTTTTCAGGAACTTCAAGATGCGTAAGAATCGAAGGTTCTCTTTATTCCACGATAAACTGCACATGAATAGGTTTGTACTTGCTCAGAATCTCTTGAAGAATTGATTGATTTTAATGAATTTTTGCTGCACACTTCTTCATCGACAACTCGTGTTTCAATATACATTAATTTAAACTTGCACCAATTTAAATTAGTTGCGATATCCAGTTATTCAAAGATTCAAAATACGTCCAATGTGTTGAAATCAAACATAGTCAATATAATCAGCTACAATGTATTTTATTTCATTCAGATAAACCAACTTAATATAATGGAGACGGAATGGAAATAGAACAATCATAGACATTGAAGATGATATTACATGCCTGTAATTATTTGAACGAGTGTTAAAGGCCATGGAAGAATGGAGAAATGTTGCAAGTGAACACAAAAGAAAAACATGATGAGAACAGCAGAGATCTAAAACTAAATGAATGAAATATCGTCTTGCGAAAATTGTATGGTGTTTAAATGTGAATGCTCTGTCTTTAATAATTGAAGTCACGCTATGTTATAGTTTGCATTGCCCTTAATCATTGTTTGGATCAGTAAAATCGTATCTTTCCTTTTTATAATGTGTGTATGTATGTACTATTTCAGTATATTAAAAGGACTTCACGTATATACTGCTTCTGCACTATTATATTTATATAAACACATTTGATACTGATACGCAACTTTTTGTAGACGTTCCAAAGATGGTAAAACCATTAGACCATATTTATGTTCTTAATATATGCGTTTCTCTTTCTTCTATTTTTAGTAATAACTGCGTATTGATACGTAATATTATTATGTCACCTTTTCTACACTTTGCTTCTAGCCAATTTTCTTGTCTAGTTTTTGTTCTCTTCTCTACATACTTTCAAATCTACTTTCTGTTATACTTACTACCTAGTTACATATTATAACAGTTGTTTATCCGTTTTTCATCTTACTCTGCCACCTTGCATCCAGATCTTAGTTGGTCCACCAGATCAACATCTTCTTTTTATGTTTTCCAATGTACGTCATTATTGTCAGACGTTGTAATGGGCTTTGTTGATTTATATAATCTAACCTATACAAGTTCTTCTTTTAATTAAAAGAATCCTTCGTGCAGTCATTAGCTATTTATACACTGAACTGTCAGCTGTTAGGGGATCTCAAGAAAAAGAGAGACGTATTTCCTATTCCTAAGAATATAAGAATGAAATGTACTTTCCTCATGCTGCCCACATCAGTGAATGCGAATATTAATGGTTTGTTTGATTCATGTTGTGCTGTGTCAAGCAGTGTAACTATATTACTTGAAACAATTTCAGCTTCAGTTAAATAAAAACAGATATTGTAGGCAATCTGGGTATCATGGATATAATCACTGTAAACTAAAGGTTTAGATTTATCAATATATATGAGCCAAATAGACCAAATAGACAATGTCAAGACGTTTTTCTTGAGATGTAAAAGTCACATGTCATCACATATGTATCGCGCAAATATGATATGGTTTCAAAAAGGTCTGTCAGTTGGGAGACCGGTTTATTTCTAGATTGTTCCGTGACAAGAGCCGAGTTTATTTACCTTTTTAAGTTAACATTTAAACCTCTCTTGCATACAGGGTTTATTCCAGGTTACAGCTATACTGCCCTCCATCCTACCTCCACACACCCATTATCAACTGAACAATACCCTTAAGTTAACTTAGTATCGTTGTACTTGTTTATGGGTTTCACGCCGTTTATCATATGATTATATATTCTGCATAACTAGCACCTGCTGAGGTAAATGTGCCATATTTATACAGAGGAGACCATTTTCCCCCAGTTAGAGTCGAAAAATGGCCGCTAAAATATTAAAATGTTCATTAAAAATTAAAGAAGAGTGAGATACATTATCTGTCCCACGATCGAGCTAATCAGAATACTGAACAATAATTTCATTGGCTTATTTTATCAGTCAAAATCACATTAAGTTCTATGTAACATGTTGTGGTATCAACACCATAAAACTGCACCTACTATAAGAAAACTGTACCGACTATATTATAAAGAAGTGTAAAACTCAAATGAATCAGAATTGGTATTGCATATATGTATCGAACATATGTTTGTAAAAGTTTTGATGACACATAGTATAGAAATCCCAAGGTAAACATGTAGGAAAAAGAGCCGATAAAGCATGCTGGTATGTAAATGCTGAAACATGATTTAGTACAGATTATTCGATTGGAAAAATGAGGATTGATTTCAGAATAGAAATTAAGCAAAGCACATCCTTTAAATTTAATACATTTATTTCAGAAAGACCATGAATGTGTGTTAAGAACAAAAGAAGACAGCCTTAAAGTTATACATTAACAGAGATCCTCTAACCAGCCAGATACGTTCGAGACCTTGCACATTCCGGATCCCAGATCTGCTAAATAAGTACTAGTTTTCCTTTGATATGATGCTACGAGAATTGGATATATATCATTTAGCAAAAAAGTAGGATCGGTAGGAAAGGAAGCTAATTGCAAACATAGGTAATTTATTCTTCTATCTTGAAATAAATGATAGACGTAAACATTCAATACAAGGTTCTATGTCACTTAGTAAGTGACAATGTTTTTGCAAATAATTGATTGAAGAAAAAGCCCAGGATCGGATAGATTTACGTTAGAACGATGCAATATTTTGAAGAATATTGAACAGTTCTATTTAGGGCTATTAACCTATAGTACTAACTTAAAGAAATGTCTTCGACACAGAAAGATGAAGCAATCATATATATGGAAAAAGGAAATCAACAAAGGCGGAATATTTTGATACCCGTTTCACTTCTAAATGAATGGAAAGAAGCACATTCTGTATGCATGACAAGCAATTTTAGAACTTTTGCAACCCACAGTTACACATAAAATTATAACGTGTATTTCTTATAATAATGATACAATGTAGTGACGAATGATGAAAACTCATACTACTTCATATTTGAAACTAAAATGCGTAGGAGTTCCTGGATTGATTCTTTTAGTTGAATTTAAAAAGGCTATAGACTCAGTCTCATAATGGTTTATAAATATAATTATAATTTGTTTTTACAATTTTGAATACCCATTAAGAAACTGGATTGAACGTTTTAATCGAAACATCGAAACTTGTGTATTTACTCAAACTAAAGTCCCTGACTGGGTCGGTATGAAAAGAGGGCGTAGACAGGGGGATCGCATCTAGTGTATTCTTTCCTGTCCGTGTTAAACGAAGAATACAGATATTAGGGGAATACATGTATGTACCATAACATATGTCATTTCTTAAATTGCTGATTACTTTTGAATCTCTTTTGATGGTACAGATAAATATATGAAGTCTGTTTGAAATTTTTAACATCAATTCTTCTCATTTTTTGTTTATGCCTTATAAGTAATGCAAAAAGTGGTTTTGTTCGGAAGTTCAACGAACAGCAAAGTTAAATATTTTCCGAAATATTAACTTTCCAAATAAGTTATGAAACATTTCACCTCTTACATATTCATCAAAACTTTCATTTTATGAATGTTTTGAAACTTGCCTGGCTGTGAAGAATGTTGTCTAAGCAATCTAAATTGAAAAACTGTTACAATATTTAAGAAAAATAAGTTTCTTTTAATGGTAAATAGATTTACTAAATAGATTTACCAAAGTCAATAAAATCTATCTGAATCATATTTCGCATGAAGCGTTTGAAACATTTTTAGAAATACCTATACCATACGGTAACAACTCAAGCTTTTATGATCATAGAGAAAAGAGTGTGTTGCAATCTATAGTTTCAGAAAGTCAATACATTTGTAAAACGTTTGTTATGAAAATGACTTTTAGACAGGCTTTGATACTTTAAAATGTTTTCAGTTTGCTTTAATTTCATAGATTTTTAAAGGGTACTTAAAATTTAACATCATGCAACAATAGATTCAAAATAAATTATGTGTCTGTTTTACAACAACCTTAGATAAAGACTATTGATGCACATTCCCTATTACAATAGATAAACGCAAACGAATACATTAGACATTGCTCACAAAGACATGCCAAAATTCTACAATAAACTAAAGTGTTGAAAATGGAATCTGCTACACAGTTTACTGATATTATGTATTTTGTAAATATAGAAACAAAAACTTTAGAAATGTGTACAATTATAGCATGTTCCTTCCCATTTCTATATGTTTGGTTCCATTGCTTTTATATTTCATTTTACAGAGACACTTAATTGTTGTCTAAAACAGCCTGCATTTTTTGACTTATTGAAAAGAGGCAGAAATAATGTTAATACATTTTGTTTATTTGACTTAAATATTATATTTATGTCAGTAAGCTTTCCAAAATAATGTTGTGCCACTCGAAATAAAGTGCTCAAGCTTAATGGTGCATTCATATCCTTTTTATTTCATGTTTAAAGATAACTGTTTTATATGTTTGGTAGAAGGATATTTATACGTGTTCCACTGTAAACAGACAAGTCACATGTATACCAATGTTTTGATATCAATGACATGACAGCTTTTGATTGCGGCGGATGCGTTAACTAGGTTAGTTCTTGGAGTTGAGAAAATCCTTAATTTGTCTCTTTATAAGTTTATAAAATCTATAAAGCTTCAGTGGCCGAGTTTCATGCGATGCGATTTAATTCACAAATATAATTTAAGTTTTCGTTATCACAAATATAAGGAACCATATAAGGTCAATGTCTTTGTTGTGCTTTAATTTTCCAGTCTAATGCATATCTTTTGCGTTTTAATGGTTTTGCAAATGAAATTGACATCGGTGCTAAAACTAATAGTTGCACATATATTGAATGCAAACAACACAGTTGTTATCTCCAATGTATGTGTTGTCCTCTGAGTCTCACGGCTCCACTGAAATTGGATGTTGCCTGGAAGAAGACAAAAAGAAATCCATCCAGCACGCTAAATGTGTACATTTAACATGTTTGTTTGAAGCGCCAACCTAAACGATGATGTTAGGAAAACCTGTTGATAATCAGGATATAAAATAAATAAATTGAGTGCGTTATGTGCATTTGTTTTATCTTTGATGCTTTACGCTTTTAAAATCGCAACGAGGACATAAACTGCTAGAATAGTCGAAAATAACAGCAATCACTCACCAACCAGTTTTTAACTGATTATGTTTACTGTATGTAGCGTTTTATATATACTAACATTCTTACTGTGTATCATAGAACGTTATGGACTCGTTTCACAATGCATTAGTATGACCTTAAATGTATAACGATACGAGCGCTATGATCGGAGTGCAATATCAACTTATACAGTGGTCATAATTGTCTAAACTTTACAATCCCCAATATTACACATGGATGATACATTATTATTACGTACAAAAAGCTTGTGCTCATTTGATATTTATATGTTACAGCATTTGTATGGGAAAATATGAGCGAGTTTTTGGGATGGAAATACTACATGACCTTGGGGGTGCAGTATATCCATCCGACAAACGACTTCATAATTTCCCATACAAATGGAGTAAAGATTTTATTATATGCTCATTTTCCTTTTATACCAATGCTTAATTATATAAACGAAAAATATACTAAGAGAAAAAATATAACTGAATATATGCCGTAATCCAAACTAAATACGCAAGCTCATATTCATCATTACACAAAAACAACATTATTAATGCGCACATAACTCTGCCCAGATAAGTTTGAACTTTGTCGCGAGAAAATGGAGTATTGGTCTACTTAAAATTGAAATTTGGAGTTATATTGTGAATGAATGCGCATTGCAATAACTTTTCCATTTGATCTGGAATGAATAGATTTGGTATTTTTGTCGATTCTACGAAATTCCGTGATTATAGACTGGATTATATGTGCCAGTGTTACATGCAATACATCGGATTGAAGAAGCGAGGGAGAAGAGTGTTGACATGTGCAAGTGCATTCCTGTTCTGTCATTGAAATGTTGAAATGACAATGAGGAAATAATATGAAGTCTTACAATTGCAATTATCAAAACGACGCTATGGAATATAATGTTTATGCTCAAAGTGGTCAGTTCCATCAGTAACATTTCAGTCTAAATTATATAAATGCAATAGAAGCTTTTTCAAGAATGATAGGAGTTTAACATCATTGTTACTTTCTTCTAAAATCAGGACAGCATCCCCCTTAATAATTAAACAAAAATGATGCAAATAGTAGTTTCAGCCACCGCGTGTGTCTGGTGAATTCATGTTTGAAAATAATTTAATTCAGCTATTCACATTATTGTCATGTCTTTAAAAAAAAACAACAACATCGAAAACAAACATAAAAAGGAAGTTGCCATACACGTTTTAAGACAGGCAGTCATATTCATTTGAAAGCTTATATTCTATACACATTTGTTGGCAGGGCAAACCTAAAATAACGGTCAAACAAGCAACTAAAATTACAAAAAATGAAAATAGCTTTTCAATCCACACACATTAAATCATGTGTATATTTACCAATATGTATATATATTGAAATAGCAAAATAGTTGTATATATTTCTTTACATCTTTGATAGTAGACAGGCATGAGTTTCAATTTATATTTTACAAAGCGTCATATTATTTCATTTGTTCGTTTTCTTTAAAGTTTTTTCGCATTGTGTGTACTATGTCTGTCCGTTTCGTAAAATTGTAATAAATGTTTCCCTAAACGTTCTGCAAGTTTCTGAATGATAACATTTTTAGGTAACTAACTTCTAAAAAATTCAATGTTTGTAACTTCAGGAATAATTTAGTGGCGATCAAAGATACTGTATTGAATAGAGGCTACAATGCTGACCTTTATTACATCGTAATTTCATAATGTAGAATTTGACTTTAAAACAAATAGTATACCTCATAATAGTTATTATTATTGTTATAGTGAATGCTTCATTGTTCTATTTATATTTTGTTAACAGTGCTGAGCAAACTGATGGAAGAAACAAAACGTTAATTTGTCTCTTTATTGTGATTCATACAGTTGTGAAAATTATTAAATAAGGTATAATGTTAAAAAGAAGCGGGAAGCGTTATCAACCTGGTTCACTTATATTTAATTACTGACACGAGGGAAACAGACTGAGTGTTGATTATCTTTGATTTTGATATGTCATTGCAACTATCCCAGACACATACAATACTTATTGTTCCACAATAAAATATGATTAAAGTTCGATTTCGTCGTAGCTGGTGCTGACCACAGTCAGACTCTAAGCGCAGATTTATATAATGATGTGTTTAGATGTTAAACCCTCGGTTAACCATGCCTAGCTGAATGATTTGAATAGTTATTCATATTTGAAACTGATGTCACCTTCCAAAATGTTGTCACTATTTTCAAATTTAATATTCAAAACTTGACCCTGTCGTGGCGTATCGATACCGGTGTAAACGAGACATTTTTAGCACCGTTTTAGGAATGTTAGATATTTTATGTCTACAGTGTATCCAGGTTAAGTAGTACCGAAACTCTCTGGTATTGCTTCTAAACGCATTGTTCTTATGTAATCGGTATAGTTTGACCAATTTTTCTTGAAACAATGGTGAAAGTTCAGTTACAATAACCATAACTGATTATATGCTCTTTGTTTTCTCTGTTAACGTTACATTGACATTATCACAATCATTCGGTATTTTACGATATTGCACACCTATATATTACATTCACGTACACAAAGGAACTACTTTCTATTGTAAACAAACAATGTACGCAGACACTAGCACTTTTGATTTGTAAACAAATCATGTACACTCGCGTATTAGGCGCTTTACGTTTTGGTTGATGAAAATTGTTTCTTGATGAACTAAATCAGATGTTTCGTGGACTGCCACATCCTAGCTGCTTTTGCACGTTTAACAATTTTTGATACAATGTTTTGGATTTAAGATAACTACATAGTAGATGCAAGATAGGGTCCTCACAAATAACATGCAAGTGACAAGGCATAAACTTGTCTTTTTTACGCTGGTAATAAGAATTGCCAAAAATATACTCACATGTTTACATCATGAATTTCCTCAGAATATACATCTTAGTTCTGCAAATCCGAATTACATGAGCCATGTCAATAGTTCTCAAGCTTGATTACACATTTCGAAATTGTTCTTTTATTTCGACTATATTCCATGTGTAATTACATCCTTCTTAGAGCACTCAAAATGAAATACTCATTAAATTCCATAGCGTCGTTTTGATAATTGCAATTGAAAGACTTCATATATTTTCCATTACATTCAATGACAGAAGCAGAAACACATTTGCAAATGTCAACACGCGTCTCTCGCGCATCTTCGATCCGATGTATTTCATGTACAATTTGCACAGATGAATCCAGTCCATGATCACGAAATTTCGTAGAATTGACAAAAATACCAAAATATATTCATTCCAGATCAAATAGAAACATTTTTGTTATGAACAATATGACTCCAAATTTCAATTTTAAGAACACAAAAACGCTATATTCTTTCGAAAAGTATGTCTAGCACGCGACAAGTTCAAATTTTTCTGGAATTAGTTATGTTTGCATCAATAATGGTGTTGTTGTGTATTGATGAATCTGCGCTGGTGTATTTAGTTTGGAATATGGCTTATATGTACGAAATTTTGCTCTGAAAGTATTCACACTGCTTCATCTACATTGACTTATAAAGGTTTTTGACTGGTTCGCTAATAAGGCTGTGAATGGAAACACAACTGGTTTGAGGACAGACACGTCCAAGACACATAGTGCAACTGCTAATGACCCCAATGGTACAACTACCCACACATGACATGTTCACATTGACTGCACTGTTATCGTGAAGACCGTTACTGTCTTTGGAAGAATTTATCCAGTTAATATTAAGAGCTGAAAGGCAATTATGAAATGATTACATTTTTGGGCTTCCCATCTTGTTCCACTATCCTTACGTCTGGTGCTAACATTATGGTTATAGCTTGCGCATTGGTAATTTTCAACAAAATTATTACATTAAGAGTCACATAAAATGGTGTCTAAATGTGCCATCTGTCATCTGAAGCAATGTACCATTTTATAAAAATCACATTAGTGTAACCTATATACTATGGTCTTTTAATTATGGTTACTCTCTGAGTTTAGCTCATTGTTTTCATGTACAATATTCTTTGGAGTCATATTATTTGGTAAGGAATCCCTTCAAACAGAATGCTATAGCTTTCATGAAAACAAGATCATTGAGATTTAAATATGGTTATGTATATAGGATTTAATGTACATATATATTTTAATTTAACTATTTGTTTGTCAGTTTTCAAATTTTATTTTTCTTACATGCTTTTGTAATGTAAATTTATTCACTAGTGATGATGCTTTTTCAGAAAAGTGTTTCACCTTGATAATTAGTTTACAAACAACATGTGTTTATTTAAATTATAACCTGGATTCAGAATTAGTAAACAAAGTTCTATTTTATTTTAAAATGAATGGTTGCTGTCAAGTTCATGATGGTACTACGTGGGTTAAGAAGTAAACACTTTTTAAATTTGTATTCTGGAATAAAATCTTTGGTCTAATCAAGATCGTAATCTGTGTCTGTGATATAAACATGATTATGTGACCCACCTCGGATTTCGCAACTTGGGGCAATTTCAAAACTGCGTCTTATGATACAATATAATCTTTGTTTTGAGAGAGATTTCTCAGTTTTGGCATTTTCATATAGATGTCTAGTTAATTTGTTGTAGCCAGAATTTAGCTATACAGTACTACGTCTTCAGATCAGTTGGATTTTAAAAGGATTAGTTCTTTATTCGTTGGAAATATTTTGAGGAGTCATCACATAGAAATTGAACAAAGACATTGCTTACAAATTTAAATTGGATTTCCAACACTGGAGTGCCATTATTTGTATTTCTGCACGGAACTGTTGATAAGCACAGTACTGACTACAGCATCCGTCATTGTCATCCATCTTGGATTTTCCATCATTATTCGAAGTTGAAATTAATAGAACATTTATTACTATGACTTTTGCAATTTCATTTGTGGATTATTCTTAGATTATTTTTGGAGTTCGTAAGTTCTTCTCCTTGTGTCATTTTTACGGAATTTTCCAGGAAAATAAATTATTTGTTAAATTAAAAAAAGCTTGTTGTTTTCACTCTTTCTGTGTTGCTGTATATTTGAGCCTAAAAACATAACAATATCATAGCTGACTGATTTGCCTTTATCTTTGTTTTCAACTCTTTTTCAGAATTGGTTTAGGTCAATTTCTTTGACAATATTGCTCATAGATTCACGTAAGTTGGTATTTATTTGTTGCAATCTGTGGCGAATGAATTCTCGCACACCTGGATATAAACATGAATTGCAACATTTATTGCGTGCAGACCAGTCCATCCATACAGCCACTTTTGATTTTCTTGTTTACAGAGGTTTTGTCATTGGAACCAATAATGAATCCGTCATTGAATTATTTAATTAATCAATATATCTAATACTGTTCTCAAGTGGGACTTCCAGCACAAGCAGGCAGTAGGTCGTGGCTACGAATGCTACCTTAAGAAGTAAAGGTCGTCTGCTATAACATGTGGTATAGGAAGACACACATTTCCTATCCAGATATATATATATATATATATATATATATATATATATATATATATATATATATATATATATATATATATATATATATATATATATATATATATATATATATATATATATATATATATATATATATAGATAGATAGATAGATAGATAGAGACAGAGACAGAGAGAGAGACGGAGAAGGAGGGAGAGAGGGAGAGAGAGATTGATAGTGGATAAACATATCCTGACAAAGTAGAAGAGAGAAAATTTAGCTCCAACACGAGCTTCGCTAGGTAATTACTTTTAGATTTTTTTTTACCGCGGGGTTATTAACGTCTCGCACATACGTGATCCTTACATGTATTGGGTAGAGTCTTGTCCCGATGGATGTGCCCCACTGGTTTTAAAAGAAAAAGGCAAAAGCTAACGTTTCCAACTATTGTGTTATTGTAAAAACGCAGAGTGTATTTATTTGTGCCAGCCTATAGCAGCGATCAATAAACAGACACATGAATTAATCTTCAGCATACAAATAGGCTTGTATTACTGAATGTAAATATACTAATCACTACAATTCCCTACTTATTTGTCAGAAAATTATTTTGTCATTTTTTCACGTTGTTGTACTCTATGTCGTTGTTTTAGACTATATTGCATGAATATCATGATAATATGTGCGGCTACTGCTGAAACATTTGCAACTATCATGAGTTGAACAAACGCTTCTGCTGTAGTTTTAGTCATATTTGTCAGTAAATTAAGTGTGTTACTGGATACTGATTTTATGTCTTTGCATATTGATTTTATTTGTCCGATATTAAAGCTCAGCATCGGTAGTTTTTCCTTCTCGAGGTTCCTAAGGCTCTAAACTATAAGCTGTAAATTGTGTTTGATTGATATAAGATGATTCTATCTCATGGCAATATTTGAGCAACCATTATCTGATATAATCTGGCTGAGCTTATGCAATATCGCAAAACACCAAACAAAATATAATCCTGTTCTACAACGCTTGTCTTTCCAGATGACCACTTTCATTACTGCCACTCATTGACTCGCAAATTCGTCGATTTGCTTTGTTGAGGTAATCTCACAATGTCAAACGCGGTATGATATCCCACAAATAAAATAAAAACGTTTATCATGTGGAATGTTGAAAGACCAACATAAAACTGATTGGATTATTGATGTGCACTATCAACCGCATTCGTTTGAAATTATGTGGCAATGACAGAACTTAGTGTGGCTTCATGGGCCCCTATCAAAGTTATTGAATCTTTGCCAGCAAACACCGACTGTTTCATCAGATTTCTTCATTTATCAATTCTGTGTTTTTCTCATCAAAGTGAAGTTCATTAGTATGCTAGCTCCCTTCCAGTATCTGCCAGAAACACAAATGAATTCCTCGCGTATAGACCATCAAACGGTTGGGTTCAAATAATAGGCCAACTGTAATAGACTCGCAACGATGCTAGTGCGATCTCAGGTGTGCTTAAGTCACCAGCAGTCACAGGTGTAGAAAAGGTCAGAGTGAATTCTGGTTTTGAGGATGAGATAGTAATCATCTGGGTCACGAACTGGTCTGTATTTACTACCAACTGTTACATTGAAGCATATATTTCATGCAGCACAAGCATCGTCTCGATTGTGTCAGAACTGATCATCATGAGTATCTTCCTCACGTGTATTCATCAGCAAACGATATGTGTTTAGGTCCATAAGATCATTAGTGAGCAATCGCCGACAAATCGTACTAGCTTCATTAATGACTTCGGGTGCCCGCACTAACTAATCCCACGAGTTCTTCCAACCGATCACCAAGATAGTTAGAGTCACACAGTGCCCTCTCTTTGTTTCTGGTGTGCGCTACTGTCACTAGTTTTGTAACTGTTCTCTGGTCAATCTAGATTCTACGTCTTCTTCTTCCTTCCTATGTACGTTTTGGTGTTACTGGTGGTGGTGCGGGTGCATGATGTTGTTCTTCTTGTGTTTTTGGAAGTTTGTTCCGTATAACTTTTAATAGTGGAAGCTTATATTTTGGCTGAGACACGTCTTTACGGCGTTGCGTCTCATACTTTTCTAAGGCATTACTAACGGAGAATTTGTGTATGATTGTGTTTCTGATTCTTAAATTGCTGCATCCAAACCAGCACCATATGTAACTCCTGTATACACGTTACAGTCAAGTCAATAGTGAGAAGTCTGTGCGGGTAATTTGTTATATGTGATTTTGATGTATGAATTGACACTTAAACTTGTATCCACTAGAGGCAGTTCAATAATTTGGAATGCTCATGCGTACACGTTCAAAACAATAAATAAAAAACTTCATTTTGAGTGATACCGATATTATCCTTCTTTACTTATTACAGTGGTCAAGAATTTTGAAAACGGATTAATTGATTCAAATTGCTAGTTTTTTAAGTTCTTTTCACATTTCAGAAATTTATGGTATAGTATTTGATTTAAGTTAAAAGCATGAAGTACAAAAAACATGGTCGGAAAAGGTGCAATATATAGTTTTCTAAACATCCTTCCGTTTATGCAGACGTGGTGACCTAAATTATTTACCTAATTACCATGACTGCCTAAAATGAAGTCCACTTTTGTTGAATTAATTTTAGTCTGTCGACATTCTCACATTGAATATATTAAATGTCTTGCTTTTAGAAGTAAATTACGATATAATATAAATAAATAAATCAATCAATAAATTTAAAAAAATATGATCAGCAAAGGTTTCTTTTTCAATAGGAAATAAAAGAGACTACTTATGCAGTGCATACACTTTAACCATGTGTATTTTTGATTTCGTTTTTATTTACATAAACTTGAACAATGTAGGACGACCATTGCCTTACATGCCGTATCATCCCTGACGGCCATGCATATCTCAGAGTGGTAAACGCGATGACGATTGATTGCTTTTATCCCATGCGAGGAGAAACAGACCAGACACGGAAATATCGGTAATTCTTTGATGAACTCATATTTGGTTAGATGAAATTTCTGGTCCAGGCCAAAACGAGAAAAATACAGTTCAACTTGCTGAACACGTCCAATACAGATCTTGTTACATTGTTGGACACCAAACGATGGATATTCCTGATGGAATCAAAACTTACACTTACGGGCACCAATTAATTGATGCAACAAACTGTGCTTCACAAGCGCCAAATTATCGTACTAATGTAGGTCTTAGTGGTAGTTCTGTATTTCCAGAAGCGATTAGCAATTCTTGTCGTACAAATAGATGGACTCATTCTAAAGACTCCAAAGGAAAAGTGTAGGGTTTCCTAGAAAATCAGTTCTGACTGAAATTATAAATACATCGGTCGACTATACAAGGTCCGTAGCGCGATGTTTCCCGCCCTCTAACCACCTACTGAATACACAAATTGTTTCGAAATATTTATAACCGCAGTGGTTGTGAAATCATTTGGTACGTAACGGTGACAGCATTCAGCCGGACAGCAACCATCAGATTCTAATCGAATCGGGAATCTGATGACTTTATTAAGTGCTTGTTATACTGATTGAAGTCATGTTACATATTCCTGAGATCGCGCACTCTTGGTACGAGACCTCGTTAATAATATTTGCTTGTTGTTATGTCCAAATAATCGCTCAAGAAGTTACGGTTAAATTGTTCCACAAAAACTTGGTCGCAATGTAAACTAATATTACCAGCTATCTGCTTTCAACACCTACATTCGTTGACTCATCTTCGTTTGTGTGGGAGCAACCTTGTCGGTCAGGTAAATGATCATGTGGCAGAAATAAAAGACCACCCTGATAAACCTCGTTAGGTATTTTGACATCATACCAACCAAACACCGGATATCTGCCGTTTTATCTCAACGCTTTTTTGGTCAGCCACGCTGTAGCAGCTCCTTCAGGATCCTTTGCCACTTTTGTTAATGTTTCAAAGGCAGCTACACCTTCCTAATAAAGGCCGGGACAGTGATATATTTCTAACAAAGTCCTGCAAGAAACTATCATTTAAATATATATTTAATTCCAAGTGTAATATTGGCCTTCATGCCTCATTTGGTGGTGTGTCTGGCAATTTGTTTTACGACTGTACAACTTATTATATTTAGATCATGGATGAGGCCGGATTTGCATAATTGAAGATCAGCCATGACATTATAGAAGTTTCTTTGATTGGACTTCAGTAATCGTGAGAAGTAAAGTATCTACCTTTTAATCCTTTTCCATAATCGATGAATCTCGATGAATCTCTTACCATTGTTCATCTTGATTCGAGCACAAATAATATTGTAATTTATGAAGATGAGATGTTTGAACACCTAGCAAACCGAAAGGTCGTCACACATATACAAAGATGATCTATGCGACTCAACCATACGCACACGTGCATAATGTTATCAGAGAGAGAGAGAGAGAGAGAGAGAGAGAGAGAGAGAGAAAGAGAGAGAGAGAGAGAGAGAGCAGTGTTAATGATATTTCGCGGCATTGAAGAGCATGATCTCTCAAATTGTGACTGGAACTCGATTGATGCTGCCCACAAGTGGGGTGAGTAACGAGACATGTTTGCATACGAATCCCAGGATCTATATATTTATTTCAAGGCTGACCTGATTGATTGACTGCTCAAATATCCCACTGATTAAACAAATGTATGTTCTACTATTAGACGAAACTGCAAACGATGTCATAATTGATTGATGTAACAAAGCTGTTCATGATCGACTGAAAATTATTTAGATTATACAGATGTTCGTGAACGTTGCATATATATGCCTACATTGCGACAATCCGAGTGGGAAGACCTCACAGCGGACTTTTAAAAACATTACGTGTGAAACCACAGAACGGACGAATACAATTGTGGAAAGAAACATCCGCAATGATGAGAACTGATGAAATATGTGAGTCTAATTCTAGGACAGCGTAAGTTCTTCAACCTGGAATCGTTAAAATATTCACAAGAACGAACTCACGTTGCGACACCCGAACATCTTTTGTATCTTGCCTTGTATGGATCTACACCACCAAATTATGTATTGACATTTCTGGACGAATAACTGTCTAAGGGCGCGGCGCTGATATGGGTGTAACCAGGTTTACCATAAAAATGGATTTGGTTGAGTTTACCGGCAGAAGTGTTGATGACTTTGAGCCGAGCTCGCTTGCTAGTTTTGAAAATGGATCCAGAAAACTTAAAGCGTCTAATTTGGACAGTCGATATATTCTTGTCAAGCGGCGAAGCGCTTCGCACAAAAGCTGGCCGTAATCACCGAATACGAATGAGTTAAAAAAGGCGTATATTTTGATTTTATCAACGACTACGTTTACACATATACGGTATTGAAAGTTGAAATGTCTAGCAAGGCAGCGCTTGAAAACCTTATGATGGATGGTCCAAATGCCAATCCACGACATTGATACTGCAACTGATAATTATGGGAATATAAAATTCAGTGATATCAAGGTGCTAAAATGAAACATAAACTCTGAAATATTTATATTAATATATAAAGAGCTTGATGGATTTCATCCCATGGGTGACTTTAGATCTGCTGCTATGATATCCGGATAATATTTCCTACATTTTATGAGTCTAGTTCCAGCTGGAGGAGTCTCTTACTACTCAATCACTAGAACTATAACATTCACTGCAATATCAATTACAGATACTTTATGCTATGTATGCTATTATATAAGCATTTAATTACAGTATAATTGTCTTTGTTTTTAAATGATCTTAAGGACGTTTATACATATTATCGTTATAATAGCGGCCTTTTTGGGTACTGAACAAGGTCAGTCTTCTACACTATATGGCTATTCTCTTGCATAAGCACCTGTTGGAACATTTTCACGGATTACAATGCGTGGTTACAGGTTTTATGAGGACAATGTATTCGTAGATTTTATATACCGATCCAAACGTGTGTTTCGTTCAAGATTGGACATATTCGAATGTATGTATAGTATACAGATTTTGCCACATACACTGTATTTTTTTCGGTTTGCTGTTTTGCCGAAATTTTCAGTTTGTACACAATGTTTATTCTGCATTGGGTAAAATGTTAATTTATTGAAGCCAATACTTTCGATAGTGTTAAATGAACATGGATATTTCTTACTATGGTTTCTTGGGAAAGAGTTATTAATAATGTGAAACCTTCTGCCGACCCTCTAAAATTATTTAGGATAATCAATCTTTAATATTTTCCCAGTTGTTGATTGATAGTTTATTGCACAACTGATATCTGAAACTAGCTATTTAATTTAAGTTCCTTACATGGTTTTCTGATAAGAAAGAAGCGGAAAATGTTGCAACATCCAGTGATGTTATACGAAGTAATGCTAACAGCTGTATCCTGTGGAGATTATTGTTAAAATGAGCCTTACGTTGATCTTAAACGTCCCGTCGAGTAGTTGTGAAAGAATGTGCAAGTGCCTCTCAACAGATTTTATCTTTAATAGTGTTGATGTTGATGTACTTTTCCTTAAACATGTGTCATAATCTTATGATCATGTTATTTATAACTCTCATATTCATTTTAGTTGTAAACACATTTGTAGATTCATACTATGCATTTAATTTTCAAACTTTACTTTATATCATCGTTTCCACATAAACTTAAAATCAGTGTTCCAAATCTAATCTTTGCACAAAAGTTGATGTATTGATACGATATGAGCAAGACATGATACATTATGGTTGTTTTATATAAAAATAATTTTAAAAAATATTATTGTGGTGTAAAAAGTTGCATAGAGAAGTAATATTACGGAGTCAGTGAGAAAAGAAAGTTTACGTAAGAATGTTTTTTATACCAACTGAATATAAATGATTAAGTTCAAGAAAGAAAGTTTGAAATATTAAACTTTTGTGATAACTTTTGGGTACAAATTCATGCACATCGGACCTCAAATGATATTGGAGTATATGATATGTATGCTTTACCGCTTGTAACGGTAATATTAGTAGTATTAGTAATAGTAGTATCAGTATTAGTAGTAGTAGTAATAATAGCAGTACCATCATTACTATAAGTAATAGTAGTAGTATTATTATTAGAAGTAATAAAAATAGTGGTAACAATAGTTTTAGTAATACTAGTAGTTTTAACAATTGTGGTAGTAATAATGCAGTAGTAGGAATCCGCAGATGTATTATACTGTTGCAAATGCTACTTCTAATAATAATAGCAAGGATGACTATCACAGAAAGTGTGCTAATTAATGATGAGTCTAGCCCATTGACTTTTTTGACTGCATAAAGAGTGGAACTTGAACCAATGCACATTCATTATGATTCTCTATCTTGCATTGCAATACAAGACGTCAGGTTTGATTGGATATTACCCTTCTGATTTCACCCTGGATCCCTGCGTTCACGTTCTTCGGGGCATTTAGTTCAATACAAGTTGGAAACATCTCACTCATTTCTTTTTTAGTGTCCGACCAGGGATGGAAGAGGACACCGATGGTAGATTCGTAGATATAACCACGGCAGGTATGCTTGGTAAATCTAGTGGAGTACTTAAGTTAAATTCAGCCCTGTTATAATGAATTGCATTTCCTATTACCAATTATTTGTAAGCCACATCATTCTTACTGGTTGCAAATTTTACTACACAAACAAGTTTCTAGTTGGTGTACAGGTGCAATTCCAAATCTCGAATTTATCTATAGAAGGTCAATGAGATCATTTGAATTTGTGAGCCCTGTTATGTGATAAGAATATATATAGTTATATATATATATATATATATATATATATATATATATATATATATATATATATATATATATATATATATATATATATATATATATATATATATATATATATATATATATATATATATTTGGACCAGTGTTAAAAACGGTCATATTTGTTTTATAAAACGTGTGATCAAGTCAGTGTTTTGAAGCCAAATTGACATCTCTTAATATGGGGCACTTTTTAAGCCTTGGAAAGACTCGAAGGCGGAAACAGGAACGGTTGAATATAGTATATCACATATAATCTCTCTCTCGCCCGCCCCATTTAATCGATTACAGAAACTAAGCATCGAGTCATGGACTTGTATGAGACATACGCAAAACTGTTACCCCAAGGTACTGATTTTGAGAAAAAGTTTCTTGGCCTCTGTAACTTTGCTTTGGTTTTTTCTTCTTTCAAGGCGCCGTCATCATCAAGTTTTGGTATATTTCTAGGATTGTTCTTAAAGTCTCGGTGTACCGAATTGTTGCCGCATAGTTATCCAAGAAATGGATTAAACACGAGATATCGGTTTAATCAAAAATCTACTATTTTTGCTCATACATTTGTTTTGGATGGTGCTACTTTTCTTGCGTTATGACATGAGTATGGCACTGAAAATCCACTACAGGATTTATGAAGGACGCACAGAAAACAGTCATACCATCTCAATGGCGATTCATGTGCCGAGATTGATTATGTACATATATTTTGAAATGCCACGCGAAGCGATACAATACAGAAATTAAACACAACAACAACACACAATAACAAAACATTTGAAAACGTAATGGAGTTAGCATATCAATTCTCTAATGCCAAAAACAAGTAATGTCACCTGATTAATACCAAGAAATAAGAAAAAGCATAACATCTTCGCCCGAACTGCTAAGTTACTAACTAATCAGATAACCAACAATCATCATCATCATCAGCAGCAGCAGCATCAGCATCAGCATCAGCATCAGCATCATCATCAGCAGCAACAGCAGCAGTAGCAGCAGCAGCAATCCCGTAACCCAAGAGGTCGTTGGGGAACAAAATTAACTTTACAACCAATTCGCTTCATATTTCCCGGTTCTATACTGCCCTTTAGGAATCTCCAAACCCCATGCCCATTTTTCTGTATGCTTATTCTTCTGCACCCCTGCACTGTGTCTTTCAAGATTGTTTTGCCAGTCCAGATGATATAGGACATGACTAAGCCACTTCAGTTTGAGTTGTTTCCACAGTGGTCCAGACCTGGTCTTCATAGGGTGTGGTAGCTCACCGAATCCTGCTGTGGACCTCTCTGTTGGTCACAAGGTCAGTGTCTTACATGTCCCATATCTTGTGGTAGCATCTCATTTCGAAGGCTTGAATCCTTTTTTGCAGATTCGATGTGAGCGAACATGTTTCAGAAGCATGCATAATAATGGATATGGCAATGGAGCGCATTAGCTTTATTTTGGAACCAAGAGCAATGTTGGCGTCTTTCCATATTGGTCTCAACCTTGTTATTGTATGTGTTGTCTGGGCAATCCTGCAAAGTAGTTCTGGTTTGGAGCCCTTGTCGGTGATAACTGATCCTAAGTGTTTGAAGTTTGCGACTGTTTCGAGCTTCTGTCCACTGACCTTTATTTCTATTGTTGACATTGTTATTGTTTGCCATCATTATGACTTGTCCGTCGCTAATCTGCTTAGCGTACGCTGCGGAGGTTCTGTCGAGGCGCGCAACCAAGTCAGCCTCTTCTTTTTCGTCTTCTGCTGCAATGTCAATATCATCTTCTAATCAAAAGTTTGTAATTGTTCTTCCAATAATGCTGACAGTTCCATTTTGCTTTCCCAAGGCATTATCCATGATCCTTTCCAGAAACATATTGAAGAGTGTATGTAACAGTATACAACCCTGTCTGACTCCAATTGTTGTCCGGAACCAATCTCCTCAGCTACCATTGATTAGGATAGCGTTGGTGGATTTCTCATATAACTGCTCAACAACCCACACCAGGTTTGAGCTGATGTTGTAATTCCTAATAGTTGCCGATACGGCCTCATGCCATACCCTATCAAAGGCCTTGTAAAGGAAATGTAAAAAGACATGACATATACTAAACTGATGCTGAAGCTATTTCTTGCAATGGAGTCTGAGACTGAATATTTGATATGTGATTATCATTTATGTTCGGAAGCCTGTCAGCTCTTCGGCAGTAATTGTCTCTGGTCTATGCTTTATTATGTTGGGAATTATCTTCATCATGACTTCGCTTGAGTGGCTGATCAGACTGATGGTTCTGTAGTTTTGGCATAGCTGTAGTTTTCCTTTCTTGGGAAGCGCGTTGACCAAATAATGAGTCCATATGGTGGCCATTCTCCTGACCTCCATATCTTGTTGTATACTGATGTTAGGATTGTGACTATCTCTTCTCATCCTGCTTGAATCATTTCTGATGGTATGTTGGCAAGGCCAGCTGACGTTTGTTTCTTTTATGACCTAGCTGCAGTTATACTTCCTCAGGAAAAATAGGCTCCTCGTCAATTGCCTCTGCTTGTGGGGAATTTAGTACTGCTGTTTCTCCTTGGGATTTAAGATGGTACAATCCTGAGCAGTATTCCGTTCACCGTTTTCGGATATTCTTATCGTGCTATTTGATTTGTTTGCTAATTTAAGCACATAACCTACCAAATGGTTCTAGGTAATGTTTTCTAAAGATAACAATTCTCATGAGGTATGAGGATTCGACAGACATATAGTAGGATACATAGGTGGACTGGTCGGGGAATAAAGATGTGGAGTGCTAGGCTAAGGAAGGTTAAAAAACAAGATATTTTACCTAATTTGTTGAAAACATCACTTGTTATAATTATTGATATCTTTGCAGATATATGAGTAATGGTTAAGTCCTTTTTATCTCAATAATCGTTCCAAAATGTTACCATACAATAGTTGGTGTGAAATTGTTTCACGAAACCTTTCAATACTTTCTCTAAAAATCTCCAGTGAATATTGGTGTTTAATTACTGGTTTAGGTGTGCTTTGAAAATATTACAACTATACTTGCACTAGGTATATTGATCTGCTGGTGTATTTTTGCAACCTGTGATCAATTCATTCCTCATCTCAACATTTGATTGGATAGATCATATTGTTGCTTTGAGAACATGAACATTATAAACACATCCCGAAATCATCTGTTCGTGTGTATCGTGTATAATATTCACAACATTTGTAAGTTCACCATTTTGATATATGCTGTGGTATATTACATTGTAGTCGTGGTTTCTCCTACGTATATATTAAACAGATATTTACTTTTATTGCTCTCATCCTTATTTCCTGAAGCACTTTACTTGATGTCTTTTTCGAACGGTGAGTTTAAGTGCATATTTAGGTTGGATCTCTTAGCGAGTTGATACAACACATTGGTCACCATCCAGCATATTGTCCACGCCCAATTGTCGAGTTAAAAATGAACATAAATTCTATTTTTGAGGTTATACAGTTTTATAAAGATGCATTCGAAGATGTTGAACATGGCAATTAATGTGCCAACCAACGTGGAGAGACAGATAATTGCAGGATTAACTTTACCTTTTTCGTGGTGCCTGTATACCAGATGACAGTATATAGACATTTAAATGATAAACTATTACGATTGCAGAGGCAAAAAATATATTTATACCACGGCAATGTGCACCAAAATCAAAATCAAACTTAAATTGCTAAAATACATTCATGGATTTTAGCAAAAATAAAAACAAACATTTTGTTCCAAACAGATGTCGCCTGAAAAAAATCGTCATAACAATGTATGTTGCTTAGCTAAAGTTTGCTGTCTCTGTAACCTACAGCGTGCTATTGGGAAAAGTAAACATTGGTACACCACCAACTATGAATACTGAAGAAGTTCTAAATTTGCATTTTATTTTAGCATATTATTTTAGCCAATTGACTACGCTATTGGAAATTGTCATTTGAGTAAAAACATTTTAATCCATAAATTGAGTAGCATCTGCAAAGCAACATTTTCGTAGTTGTGGTACGGCTTTTACCTTGCCATCTTTAGCAGGACAAATTGATACCTCGTGATCAAGGCGTGATTTTACTGCTATTTTGAAAAGCAATCTAAATAAGCATGTACAAGAACGTACATTACATATACCAAAAACAGTTTAAAACGGACTATACATGTCATAGCATGTATGGATTTAATCAAGCGGTTCCCACTGCATGCACTAAGCTATCATTTTACAATGTGCAAATGAGAAAATATATTACCACATGATCTACTGAAAAGCTTAAAATGCACAATGAAATTAGGCGCAACTGCAGACAGAAAAAAAAATAACAAGGATCAAGTGATTTAGTATGAGAGAGAAAAGAAATATTAACTAGCACATATAAATTGAAACTGGGTGGGTCCTAACATAGTGACAATTCCAGTTAGTATAAGACAAGGAGTGTGTTTTGGTTCAAAACATGATTGCAACCTAATTTGTCAAAATCGATTTTCTCCTATTTATCTCTGACGTATTATGCTTAGAAACAATCCCGCTTGCATGTTTAATGAATCAGCCTCAAATGTTCTAAAATGTTACTTTCAAATCTGAGGGGCTAGTTTAAAAAAATACAAAAAAATAAAATAAAAAATATTCCACTGAAGTCCCAATTTTGCGTTAGTTTCATATCTTTCGCTAATCCTGCTCATAAAGAAATGTATTGATGTTTATTCTTTAATGAGCTTGTCGTCATAATAAATATGCAGAAATATAAACTATATTTAAGATACTCACTTTCCAATCCAAATATAGTACATACATCTTATTTAATTTCCGCTAGCAGCTAACATAGAGTGACGGTAGAGCTAAGTGGTGTCGTCTCGATACCGATTAACAATGTGCATTTCATTTTTTGTGGATTATAGAAAGTTATTATGTCCGTTACGTTTACGATCTTGAAGATGAGCGACATTTATATGCACATATTGCTGCAATAATATTTGCTTCATTGGATCTATCGATCATTTTGCATTTGTCGTATTTGTAAAATTTTGTGTCACCAACGAAAGACAAAACCTGTTGAAGTCTGCTGCCTGGGCAGGGTGTCAAAGGTCTTTACATAGAAAAATATGTGCAATTTTCATTTTAGAAAATATATTTGCGATTATGAAAGTGTCAGGTACATGCACATACTTTTATTTACGTCATAGATACTCAGTTTTAGTTTTCATTATGATTTTGGTCGTTGCTACATATTCGTAACATGTATATATATATATATATATATATATATATATATATATATATATATATATATATATATATATATATATATATATATATATATATATATATATATATATATATATGCATATATTACATGTACCTTGCTCTCGTTTGGATTTCATCGACCACCGTTTTGTGGAGTGAACATTAAAATAGTTCGTCCTTGCTTAAGCACATTATTGTCCTTTCTGACGCGTATTTGTCCATGAACACATTCAAATTCACTAAATCGTTCGAATATCTTGTGGTTGCGTTGTTTTAAAAACCATGATGCTACAGCCCAAGGAAATAACTCTAGATCACGCTGATCTTTCATTTCCTACAGTTATGGCACTTCTTCAGCATCAAATCGGCAACCAAATGTTTTGTTAATACTTGAACATTGGTAACATTTCTTGTTATCTTGTTATCTTCCACCCAAATTGATGTACAGCTTTGGAAAATCATATATGTAGATGAATTCGATAATCAATAAATTTTAACCACGCATTCCCAGTTAATGGCTACATTTCTGTAAAAGAATAAACATTACAACGACGTATTATTTGCCTAGTTTTGTAATATTGTTTAAATCATATATGTATTTATGGATTTGAAATAATGTTTTCTAATATGATTAAGATTAAGAGATAATATAGTAAAACAAAATTTCAATTACACAGAGATAAAACACATTAAATGCAAAAAGCAAAATTAAATACAGAAATAGATAAGTTTAACATTGAAAGTACAAACAACCAGGATTCATTGATATTTTACATTTCACTCGGTATTTGAGAAATTGCTTATATTTTTGTACTATCGTGGATATGAAATTATCAGCAGCATTACTTGAGTCGGCATCGCGAATAATATAAAATACGGTAACTCGAGTGTATAAAATTATGTAAAACTGATGCACTATTTTGAGATTAATTGTTTACTGACGTTCATATGAACTTGTAATTAGCATAACCTCAATGATTAAGTTTCGTTTCCCGTTTGAGTCGGTATTGTGAAAAAGATAACGCATGGAAATTCGAGCATAGTACTGTATATAAAACAGACGCTGGCAATTGAGATGGTGAACCAGGATATTGCCTCGTGTACCATGAAACATATTCATACAGTCCTTTGCTGCATTTCTGTTAATATCAAGATGCCAATAAAGTAAGGAAAGTGAACTTACATCTTGGTGTATAAACAGTTATTATAAGAATTGACAACAACTATTCAAGAAATGACAACAAATGCATATAACAATTATTTATATTCAACTTGACCTACGTAAACACTCGAATTAGCTGAACAGAAGAACCATTAGAACAATTATATTAGTTGAAAAAAATAAAGATTATAAGGTAAAGGGAAAGCAAATATCTCAGCTCGAACGAAACGTTCACCCCTCCTCATAAAATAAATGTTCCATTTCCTATACTCAATTAAGTCGGGCATTACGAGTAATGAAAATTATGAACAGTTTATTTGCAGCTAATGTATTTCATAAATACTTGTAAAATTTACTATCAGAGTTGTTCCTTTTTCAACGTTTTATAAGATTTTGTTTTTTTTTGTAATTTATTATCATTTTCAATACATTCCGTATATAATTTGTTATTTGTTCCATGCCCAATCGTTTCCTTCTATTTCGCAATAAGAATTAATTTTGAATGCTTGACAATTTTGTATTTGAGTGTGTTTTATTTTTCATTTTATTGGATTCCACATTTCATCCAATCTCGTCTTTTTGATTTTATGCTCTCAGCTGTAGCGAAACTACATTATTACGTGCTTCATGATAACCAATGAAATTAACATTTGTAAGGTTACTGATCTGCATGAGATGCACATTAATGTCAACAAAAGTGACCAGATAATGTTCGTTCAAGAAACTTATAACAGTATAACCAGTCTAGGCATTCATCGGCTACCCTTGCATTTCGACGAACAGAAATGTATGTCAACGGTTTTAGAACACACCCCCACTTTCCTGTATCAAGATTTCATTCCGCCAGGAAAAAGACATGGTAATTATAGCGTGACTGAACACATTTACTTTAGATGTTGAGCATTGTCAATACGGGTTACCAAGTATGTGATCTATTGTTTCGAATAAACATCTTTAGTGAATAAATTTACATTAGAACAGCACGTAATGGAAAATAAAAAAAATTAAAACTGACAAACAATTAAGTTTGAAATGAACATATCTTAAATCAGATTTAATTAAATCAAATATACATCACACTTTCCCCTTAAAAAAGAAAGATAGAAACAAAAAGCTTTTTTTTTACTATGCTAATTATACATGAGGTTGTAAAGAACTCAAATATATTACACACAGTGCACATTGTTATACGCGAGAAAAATTATATTTTCTCTTGTTGTCCCTGATATCGAGATTATATTCCTGTAACAGCAAACTCGACCTTAATAGTCTTTGATTTTTATTTGTCATCTTGCTGATAAAAGTAAGGTGATTGTGGTCACAAAACACAATAATCGAAGGAGCTGAACTCAGGTAAACTTCAAAAATGTTGTAATGGTAGTAACAAAGCCAAGCATTCTTTCTCGATTATTGAATAATTTCTTTGGTGCTTATTTAATTTCTTATAACAATAGCACACTGGATGATCAATACCATTTTCATCTTCTTTAATAAAAATTGCTCTAACCACAACATCACTCGCATCGGCATACGATTTAAATGATTGGCTGAAATTAAGAGCTGTTAGAACTGGCGCCTTTTAAGTATGGCTTTCAACTTGTCAAAATATTGTTGACATTTTTCAGTCCAAAGGAATTTGTTTTTCATACCCAATAAATTAGTCAGAGGTTTAGCAATTACAGAAAAATTGGAACAAACCTTTTTAATATTATCAGGCCATATATAAAAGTCGCATAAGTTGCTTTTATCAACAGGCACGGGAAATTCAGAGACAGCCTTTACCTCAGCATCTATAGGTTTAACTTGTCCATGTCCCACGATGTGTCCTAGGAAAGTTGCAATAGCACGGCAGAACTCACGTTTGGATTAGTTAATTGTCAAAATTGCATAAGTGAGTCTATCAAAGAATTTCTGAATTGTTGCTAAATGTTCTTTCCAGTTGTCGTTGTAGATGATGACATTATCGATGTAAGCATCCTAATTTTCTAGACCATAGATAATCATATTCATTAGACGTTGAAATGTAATTGGCTACCCTTTCATCATAAACGGCATTACTTTATGTTGGTAAAGTCCATCTGGACTCATGAATGCCGAAATTTCCTTTGCTCTTTCTGGTAGTAGAATTTGCCCAAATCCTTTCAAAAGGTCAAATTTGGTGACATATTTTGCATTCATAAATCTTATCAATACAGACGTCGATTCTTGGTAATGGGAATTAAACTGTTTTTGTCACACTATTCACCTTCCTATAATCAGTACACACACGGACAGTTTCATCTGGTTTAGGAACATGGTGAACTCCAGTCACTTTTTCTAGGTTCTATAACTCTATAAAATCATTCTCCAGCAAATATTAAATTTCTTTTTTTTAAAAATATTCCTGTTTGAGAGAGTTTATCTTGTACGGATGATGTTTCACAGGCTTAAAACTTACAATTTCAACTTCATGTTTTTGGTTCATGCAGAAAATTCTTGAAATAAGTGCTTATATTCAAATAATAGCTGTTTAAGTTCATTTCGTTCTTGTTCTTGCAAACGTGAAAGTTTCTGGTCCGGATCTTTCATGATTTCTGAATTCCGAAGATTTGTCACTCCTATATCAGTATAATCCGATGATATTCCTTCACTTTAATCGTCACTGAGTGGGACAGGTACAACTAAATTAATTGCATGTTTAACCTCGCGATCTCTTTCAATATACTCTTTTAGCATGTTTATGTGACTGAGTAGTTTTTGTTTGCGCATCTCAGGAGTATTTATGACGAAGTTTGAATCATTTATTTTCCTGTCAACTGCGTAAGGACCATACTTATTGGCGTGAAGATGATTTTGTGGTTTCGGTAAGAGAGCCAGGACTCTATCACCAGACTGAAAGCTCCTTCTCTTCGAGTTTTTATCATATCTTGACATCATTCTGAATATAGTAAAGTGCAGATTTGATCTTGCGACCTCACAAGCCTTTGACATTTTCTTCTTAAAACTAGAAACATAATCAAGACGATTACTTTCGGAAAATGCATTAGAAAGAAGTGTCTCTTTCATATAATCAATGTTCCACGCAGTGTTTTCAAAAACCAGTTGAATGGGACTGAAACCCGAATATTCTTGAAATGATTACCTAACTAACAGAAACAATAGTAAACGAATGCATTAATCCCAATCTTTACCCGTATTAAAAATATGATCAAATCATATTTTTCAAAGTCTGATGGAATCTTTATAATGCCCCTTGGCTCTCAGGTGATAGTCAGAAGATTTGAAATGTTGAATACCTAATACTTACATAACTTGTTGAAGAATTCCAGACATGAAATTTGAGCCTTGATCAGACTGTACAGACTTGAGAAGGCCAAATTGAGAAAAACACTTTATCAAAGCTTTTAGATATGATATTCCTCAAGGGAATTGCCTTTGGGAAACTCGTTGACGCACTCATAACGGTCAACACGTGTTGGTTATCTGACTTGGTCGTAGGTAAGGGACCAACACAATCTTCCATAATTCTATTAAATGGTTCGTCAAAGGTAGAAAGAGGTTGCAGATGAGCCTTGGGAATTTTCTGATTCGGTTTTCCTACCATTTGACAGGTATAACAAGATATACAGTATTTACCAACGTCACTTTTGATTTTTGGACAATTGAAGTGAGTTAAGACCTTGTGATAATTTTTATATATATCCCTAAATGACCAGCCTGTGGAGTTTAATGGGCCAGACTAAGTATTTCCTGTCTATAAGGTTTTGAAACTACACTTTGATAGTTCACTGTATATTCGTCAGTTACCTCAAAAAAGGTTTCCATGTTCTCATAAGAATTCCATTTTTCATGAAATAAGAGACAGGAATTTTAGTAGCTTCAGTTTCAATAATGACCCTTTTCAAACAAAAGGAGATATCTGGATCATTTTTCTGTTCGACGACAAGTGACTGTCGTTTATCACCTTTATTAGAATAAAGAGAATGGGTCGTTAAAAGAGGATCACTGTGATCAATACCTTCTGATTGAAGGAGTTAAAGTGACCTCATCAAAAGCCTGACCAATACATGTGTCAGCTAAACGAATACTCTCTCAGCATCATTCTCAAGAACTTTCTGTGCCATAGCTGTGGTAACTGCACAGGCTGGGAGTAAATCACGGAATTCTTGTTGTATTTACTCGAGTTTCTGATCCCAAGCAAGGCTAGTCACTTACAAGTGGATTAACCACAATCATGTCTCCAGCTTGGTCGTTGCCTAGTAATAAATGAATGACGTCAACGGGTAAAACAGAGACTGTTCCGACTGTGACAGGTCCTGAGACTATGTCTGGTGACAAATTTACACAGTGGAGAGGAATATTAACAAATCAGTACTCTGCTCCTTGAATACGAACACTCTCATTAGAACATTTTTTCCACAAAATGCAAAATACCTGACAATAAAAGACTTTGAGAAGCTCCTGTGTCCCTTAACATTTTTACAGGGATATGATTGGCTGAATTACCTAGAGTGATATAGAACCCATCGATATGGACAAATCATAATGCTCCATAATAAAAGCAGACTTGGGTTTATTAGACCCAACCAATGTTTTGCTTTCAATGCATGACCGTGATCTTGACTTCTTAGAAATAAAACCATTTGAAATAGGTCTGTCTTGATTCTGATGCCTAGTTTTAATTTGCAGCAATCAGAAATAACGTGTTCTTTTTCATGCAATAGGTACATGTAGGAAGAGACAAGGATCTTGAATCAAGCTTCTCTGAAGTTTGAGTTGTAGAAATTGTGCCAGTTTTTGTTTTAGAAGGGCTTGTATTAGGTTGAAATATTTTATGAATTAAATAACGCTCATCAGCAGCTCGAGCAGCATTCTCAAAGGTTTCAATGTGATGCTAGTCAGGATCAGATTTATTGTCACTATGGACACAGTTTTTGAACTCTTCAAGTAATATAAGTTGTTTAACACTTTCATAATCTTGTTCCACTGTCTTGGATAAGCACCATCTCTCAAATAACTCCTCTTTTTGTCTAGCAAATTCGACATCAGTTTGTCCAGCTTAGTTTCTGAATTTGTGCCTATAAGCTTCAGGGACTAATCATAACTTCTTAATATGCATTCTTTGACCGTATCATATTCACCACTTTGTTGAACTGACAGTGAAGGGTAAATATCGCTAGCTTTTCCAGTGAGTACACATTGTAATAATCTCTCTCTCCTCTGTCTCATATTGTAACTGCATTTGTTGTTCTTGTAATTGCATTTGTCTTTCTTTCTCTCTTTTTTTCTTTCTGAAGTTCCAGCTTCCTCAACTCCAATTCCATCTTAAATTTTAATTATAATTCCTTCATGTTTTGTCAGCGTCTTATACAGACTTACTGATTGAATCCAAAACACTTTTATCCAAAAGATTCTTTTCTACCAAATACTGAAGAAAAAAAACATTTCTTATTTCCTGTTTTGTTAAGGAAGCCATTACCTCAGAAAGATCGTATTTTCTGGCAAGTTGAATCAATTCATATTTTTTTAAAAGATCTAATTGTTCCTGGATAGGATTTGAAAGAAAGATTTCCACTTTCGATAACATTTTAGACAATGTTTGCCGATTTCACTAAGATTTCAAAAACATCGGAACTCAAATTTAAAAACAAAAAGTTTTCTGAAATATTCTATCCAAATTTAAAAATTATGTAAACAGTTTTGGCTGGAATATACAGCAACACAAAAAGAGTAGAAACTACAAGCTTTGAAAAAAATATAATAATTTATTTCCCTAAAAAATTCTGTAAAAAAATTATTAAAAAAAAACAACAAAAAACCCCAATGAACTTACGGTTTTATAAAATTAAATCCAAATATAATCCCAGAATAATCCACGAATAACATGTTTGAAGTCATAATAACAAATGTTTTTTATGATTTCAGGGTCGAGTGATGACAAAAAATCGAGGATAGAAAGCGATGACGTATGCTGTAACCTGTAGCGTTGAAGACTACAGTTACTTGTATAAACAAGAGTTATCACTCCCGGTTTGGAAAGCTGAATAATTTTTTTTTTAAAGCTGTCTTATTCAACAAGTTCGCATGAGCAAACGTATTTTCCAGGAAAATAGAATTAATAGTTTTGAATCCAAGTAATGTTTAATATCTCCAAACTGCACTACATACAACTTTCAGTGTAAGAAAATGGCCAGCTTCAGCTGAGAATAACTACAAAACAAAGGTTATATCGTCTTCAAAAACTCAAAAAAATTGGGGTCACGTGATCATGTTCTAAAACCTCGTAGAAATGAGGTACTTGTTAAGATCACATACAGCCAATATGGTTCTGAGGAAAATCAATAATTCTACTCTAAGAAATGAAAAATAGAAAAAATGTTTACATCTTAAACACGTAGTCTCATCACGACCTCGACAACAACCAATCATTTAAAGATATAAATATAACCTATTTACGTGGTTGCTACTAATTTTGAATCAATGTCAGTATTTAGATCAACACCTGGTTGTTTAGAAAACGAACAGTCAAGTTCAAATTATTTTCTGGAAAAAGTATCATCTCTAGTGAATACATATACATCACAACATGAAGTAATGAAAATTAAGAAAAGATTTAAACTGACAAACAATTAAATTGAAATGAATATATATTAAATCAGATATACTTAAATCAAATATACATAACATTATTAGGATAATCATGCCTTAGTCAAAGTTATGTAGATCATATACTTTGATACACCTGATGACACCTTAAACATTATTTATGTTTGTGTTTAAATTATAAACATTGATCGTTTATGGCAATAGATCCATACATCACACGTATTCAGATATAAGTTCCATGCTTTGATTCTTGTTTTATTAATCGTTTATGTTGCGATTTCTGACTGGCTTCAGTTAATAATGAGTTGATTAACCCGGTGCACACTATGTTATTAAATGTATTATACGACGTTATGCAGACGAGTTTTGTGTCAGATACATACAATATAAATAAACATCTCAATCACAGAATTTCTTTCAGTGTCATCGCTAAAATCTAGTCCAAATACGGGTTTATAATATTACACCAAGATTAACCTATAAAATGTTGGCGAAACTGACATTGCTCGATGATATGAGCCAACAGTAAAGTTAAATTAAGAAATTAAAATTGAACGCGACAAATATATAATGGGTCAACATTGTTTTAAGTTGACAATGATTATTTCTAAAAACTACTTGTATTGGACAAATCTAGAATTGGCAGAGATCGTCAACAACCCAACACCATTGGCTGGCAGAAAAACGTTGATCCGTCCCTGTCATGAATATAAGAGTCTCCGTCTTCTGTTGCTGAACGAGAGAGAGAGAGAGAGAGAGAGAGAGAGAGAGAGAGAGAGAGAGAGAGAGAGAGAGAGAGAGAGAGAGAGGAAGGGTACAATATATTTTGGAAAGGATATATAAAATAAATGAATTCTTTAACCAAAACTGTATCCGAAGTATTATTTCTTACATATTGTAGATGTTACCGATTTTATACTTGAAATGCATTATTGTTACACGTATAACATCCGGTCTAAGTTGTGTAGAAATAACGATCTTCTACCGAAATTATCAATTAGCACAACATACGGATCTTTAGTGAGAAATCAATGAATATCCCCGCTGTAGTTAAGTACAAGTCATGGGGTGACAGGGAAGTTGTATCCTTGGTATGTTTTAAATTTTCTCAGTGTTATTATATCCATATAATTAGTGCGAAATTCATTTTATTAGAATTCAGATTAATCTTAATTGGAATATTGTGTTCACTTCAGTCTTTTGTTGGATGGTCGGTTTAAATTAATCTTAATTGTAATAAAGCGTCAACTCGAATAAATGAGTTAATATCTGTTAGTTTACGAGCTTTGTTCACTTCAGTCTAGTGTTGGATGGTCGGTATAAATACATACATACAGACACACACATACATACACACACATATATATATATATATATATATATATATATATATATATATATATATATATATATATATATATATATATATATATATATATATATATATATATATATATATATTGTTGTGTTATTGTTGTTGCAATCCTTGAGGACTGAGCTTTAATATAGAAAATAGATCTGCTCCAATGTAGGTTCACCCTCTTGATCAGTGCAACATCTGAATTTAGGATGCGCTAGAGAAATCTTCATACCGGTAATGTTGACCTATATTCACTAAATGACGATAGCGCGTATTGCTGTTTGAAGTTCGAATATTATAGAAAGTTGTGATTTTGTAAATCTTTCAATATAGGAATTTTATATCAATAATGTGACGTAAATATTCTAAATGTTTAAAATGAACTGCGAAAACTAAAATATTCTTCAATGTATTTGCCAGTCATTGATATAAATTTCCTACATCTGCTTCTGACGATATTATTGAGACAACATCCGTTTATCGACGAGAAACAAAAGGAAACACAACAAGAGTAAGATGAATTGTATCTCAGAAAATACAACATCACTGAAGTGAAATCATGTTTCGTTATTGCATGCAAATGCAAAATAATCTTATAGATGAAGGAACATCGTAATGCATAACCTTACTCTATAAATACATAAATTCTGGAGCAACACGAATCCAACTTATCTTATTACTTTTGTTATTATCTTTAGTAATATTAAGTCATTGAAGAAAGGAGAACGATAAACCTTAGTGTCTTAAACTAATAAAAAAAATACAAATATAAGATATATCTTTCTTCTTCCTATTAAACTTGGTTGGATGGGAGGGCTGGACTGGGAATGGTGTTATGTTTTGAAATAGTTTAAAGTGTAAAAGTGAATTTGTTTCCTGAATGAGGGCTATCTAAGACTCACTTATCGCAACGATAAATATGCACACAAACTTGTGACGTCTATTTTAATGGTCTAACACATAGCATGTACTATCAGATGATTGCTCCATCATCAGAGGGATCCTTCCAAACGCAAGACACACTTGTCATCAATATTGTCTATGGTATTGCTGCAGTATAGCATACTTACGCTGTTTCCCAACGAATGATACGATTATTTCCGTTTTTCCATAATTGTTCACAACTGGCATTGTTTGCCATAGAACCTCAATATTCACATATAATTCACATGACGGTATCCTAGCATTTTAGTCAACGGCCCAAAACATATCTAATGAAGCATGTGTCATAGCTGAACCGCAACCAGTGTATATATGGGTAACAAAAATAGCCATTGACATAACATTTTCAGTGCTAATATTACCTCAAACACCGCAACTTTTATTGTTGAGATTATATATCTTATATATTAAAAATACAAGATCTAAATTATTCGCATGGTAAATCCGTCGTTCATGAACTTGTTCCTAATTTACTTGACAAACGGAGATACACTTTAGCGTTAAATATATCTGAAACAGGCCCTTGATTATGGTGTTGTTCTAAGAAAGGTTCAAAAGTTTTAAAATTTAATAAATCACGTTTGATGAAAGATTATATCGACGTTAATGCAAGGATGAGTTCAGGTGCAAACACGAATTCGAAAAATACTTTTTCAAGCTCATGAACAACAGCTCCTCCATCAATACTACAAAACATGCCAGAAAGTGAGTCAATATTGAGATCGTTAATAACCTGGAACTTCGGGATAAACGTGCAGTATATGATGATTTTGTTAGTGTGAAAATTTGTATAATGAATATTTAGTAGCCGTTCATAAAAGAAAGACAAACTTAAAGTTGAACAAGCAAGTTTATGTTTTAATGGCATACCTGAGATATGAAAGACGCTGATGTATCATTTCCACTACTACTTTATTTAGGCTAAATGGCCAGATTCTTCTTTTTTATTCACAGCTACCGATTCGCGTATGTATAAGATAAAATCTGATGATATTTATGAAGAGTTTTATGATAACCGAGAGCTCTGTGATCTTTCATATTATCATAATCACTGTAGATTGCATAGTGACAATAACAAAAAGGTAATAGGACAATGTAAGGATGAGACAAACTTTGTGCATTTCGTAGAGTTCATCGAATTGCATAGTAAAATATACTGTTTAATTTTAGCCGATAACAAAGGTAAAAACGAGCTATGCGAAACAAACGAAATGTGGTTGGTAAAATAATAGGGTTTGAGAATTATAAGTCTGCGTTCAACGGATTTTCGAGTTATGTAGAGATGATGGCAATAAGGTCAAATTTTCATAAAATTAAAACAGACGTTATTTCAAAATCCGGACTATGCAATTTTGATGACAAGAGATATTGTTATGGTGCTATCAGTAGTTAAGTGGGGCACTAGAGCCTCAATGGGAATTAGCATTACAGAGACCCCTGGGCAAATATAGCCTCAATGGAAATTTAACATGGAGAAAAATCGTGGGCCACTCTAGCCTCAAGGGGAATTTAACATGGGAAAAAGTGTTGGGCCACTATAGCCTCAAGGGAATTGAACATGGGATTTTTTTTTTTTTATTTTTTTTAAATTTAAATTTAAATTTAAAAAAGGGGTAGGCAATGGAAAGGCTATCTCTTTTCGAGAAATATGGCTTGCCCTGAAAAGGGCCTTTGGGTTTATGTTAATATTAATATTAACATAGATGGCATCTGTCACATCTTCTTCTTCTTCTTCTTAAACTCCTTCTAACTGCCGGTCCATACACAAGTACCCTCTTGAGACATCCTTGTCTTTCTATGTAAACTCTCCTCATCCATTGACTAGTATCTGTCCTATCAACAACAGTCCACTTGGACCTGACATACATGAGCATGTCCGTCCTAAACATCATGGAAGACACAAGGGTGGATGACTCAACTGTGGTCCACATCTTGAAGCGACGAGAATAGGTGAATCAATGCAGTGAACTGCGCTTATTTATAGGTACAGGAAGGATTGAAACGGATTGAATTCATTCACCAATCCGAACACGCGTTACAAAATTCAGTCAGCTCGCATCCAATCCGATGAGAGGAGTCTGTGACGTCACGTGGTCTATATAGATTCGTTAGCGCTTGTGTGCAGTCAATCTATGCGACAGTGATTCAACATGACGGAAACTCAGAAAACGATCCATTGGGGTGCACCAGCAGGGGAGACTGCCCAAGGGAACCCGGACTTATTTTCAGAAGAGGTACATTGGGATTTTGTGGATTTTCTTACCTCGCAAGAATTTGTTCCGGAACCTTCGTTACCTTCTTCATTACCGCAAGTGGAAAATTTTAGACAGAGACAGAAAGAAGAATTGGAGAAATTTATGCAACGACAAAAGGAAGCGGAACAAGCTTTTCTCCTACAGCAACAGCAACAGCAACAAGAAGAGGTAAGAAAAAAACAACAGCAACAACAGCAAGAAGAAGTAGCAGCAAAGAAACAAGAGGGTGAAAATCAAACGGCTACGGTACTGTTGGACATTTTAGCGGAGTTAAGAAGTCTGAAACAAATGTATCAGACTTCTTTATCACGACCGAAGAGAATACGACCTTCCCGAGCTAAACACGCCAACCCTGTGACCAAGCCTATCGTACCACCCTTAGTGATTTCAACCCAATCATCAGAAGTAGGCCTCGGCCGTGGCAAAGGCTTAAGGCAGTTAAAGTTGATTGGTTAAACTCACCCCTACACCAAAATAAAAAGGCCCTTTTCAGGGCCACCCACTTCTCTCGAAAACAGATAGCCTTTCAATTTGCCAATAACTCAAAAATCAACAAAAAAAAAAAACAAACCATTTTACCCTTATAGTACATGTCTGTGTATGAGTGCGTGAGTGTAGCTTCTTATTTTAAAATCAAAACTCAAAGACACTTACCTTATATCATTCATGTATTCTTTTATCCATTTTTTACAATCCAATTCACAATTCACCACAGAACACTTTAATTAAAAGTTCATTGACTTCTTCTTTCTCCTTGTTTAGTCTCTCTGTTTTTTGAATTTCTTCACCGTTTTTTCCTCATTTTCTTCCCTTCTTCTTTTCTTCTCCTGTTTCTTTGCTTCTTTTAAATAGAATTGTCTTCTTTCTTCCTCTTCTTCTTCTGAAGAATCCCTCTCTTCTTTCGAAGAATCCCTCTCTTCTTCCGAAGAATCCCTCTCTTCTTCTGAAGAATCCTTCTTTTCTTCTGACTCCTCTTGTTTCTTTTTTGGGCAATCTGGAGACCAATGTCATTTTTCTTTACAATAATAACAGGTATCTTGACTTTTGTCTTTTTTAGCCCCTGTTTTTTTTTCTTTTTTGACGGTCTGGACACTCTGAAGACCAATGCCCTTTCTTCTGACAGATATAGCAAGTATCTTGACTTTTATCTCGAAAGGAAGGAGAGTAGTCCGTCGGCTGGTCTGAAGAGAATTTTCTAATGACCCCTCGCAAAGCTCTGACGAAACGTTCGATTTGGTTAGTCTCTTCCATCGTTGTGCTCGGCTTGAGAGTGAAATGAATAGTGAAAAGGACAAGACACACACCCTTTTATATACGCTGGTCTGCCAGGACTATAAATTAGTCTATGGTGTTTAAACTTGAGTCATTTGACGTTTTTCACTCAAGATGAAACGATCCTATTCATTCGAGAAGAAAGAAGAAGAAGAAAGTAAGAGGCAGAAACGTGATCTATCGCCTCGTACCAGGGCTGAAATCTTGGCACAAATTCATGCCAGTGATTTTGAAGAGGACATGAGTGAACCAGAATTTGAAACCTCTAAACCAAGTTCGTCACCCTTAGTCAACCCAGAAAAATACTATTCCATTCGAGAGACGGAAAAGCGCTCCTCTAGAAAATTTAGAACCACGGCTTACACCTACACGGTGAAGTTTAAAGATTTCAAGGCCGACGTACCCTTGGAGAAAGCAGAAGGGTTTATCACCGAGATGTGGGATTCTTTGCTCACCGCACTCAAGCGACAATGTCAACCCAAAGAAGACGATCGCTTGACACTATCCATAGATCACGACGGTTTGAAATCCCCTGTTTGGATCGAGTTTAGCAGACCCGCAGAACTAACCCCTTCCAAAATCATGGACAAGATTCAACACGTACAACAATCTAATGACCAGTTTGACATCACCGATGGTAAAGCCACACTGAAAATGGCTCACGTCTCTCTTCCTCAAGGGACTGGACGCAAAAAGATGTTATTGGTGAACGAGCTTCGCAGCATTAAGCGTAGCCTTGTCCAAATTCACAATCCTCAAGACGAGATGTGTTTAGCTCGAGCCATCGTGGTGGGACGAACCTATGCCAACAAGAACGACACGACAGAATGGAAAAGAGCCTGGAAAACTATTCGACAATCGGACCGAGCCAAACAACGAAACGAAGCAGAACTCCTGTTGCAACAAGCCGGACTGTCCAAAGACACACCCTGTGGCATTCCTGAGATGCAGAAATTGCAAGATGCCCTAGCTCCACGATACACCTTGAAAGTGCATCCTCAAGAAGTGCGTGGGTCTCTGTTGTTTCGAGGCCAAGACTTTAAGGACGGAAAATACATTCATGTCTATTATCACGATGAACATTTCGATACCATTACCAGTATCACCGGATTCCTGGGATACAGTTATTACTGTGAGAAATGTGACTATGGCCATAATAATCGAGAGCAACACAAGCATTGTGGATGGAAATGCCCAGGATGTTTGGCCTCTCCACCCTGTCTGAGCGAAGAACCAGTGCCTTGTTCAACTTGTTTGCGAACGTTTGTCAGCCCTACCTGTTACCAACAACATTTGAAAACACAAGGTTCACAGAAGAAATGTGCTTGTCAACTCCTGAGATTGTGCCCTACCTGTGGACAAGGCATACTTACCAATAATGCCAAGGCACACGTATGTCGAGGAAAGAAAAAAATGTCACATTTGTCACCGCATCGTGGACTTGGAACACCAATGCTACGTGCAAAAATACCAACCCCCACCAGAGAAAGAGGACGGTCACAAGAAGAAAGGCAATTTTATCTTTTTCGATTTCGAATGCATGCAAGAGACCGGCATTCACATTCCTAATTTCTGCGTGGCTCATCGAGCGTGCGAGAAGTGCATTCAAGAACCTATCTTCAGTCATTGCCCTCACTGCAGCAAGATTCCCGGAGGGCGTGAAAAAATCTTTCGGGGACCAAACACGTTAGCCGATTTTGCCCAATGGGTCTTAGACCCCATCGACAAGACGTGGAGCCAAGAGGACATCGAACGTTACGGAGATTGTCATCGTCATGCCACGGTGATGGCTCACAATTTCTCCGGATACGATGGACAGTTTCTTTTGAGGTACTATACGGAACATGGCACCGAACGTCCTAAAGTGATTTGGAACGGAGCCAAAATCATTTTCATGCAAGTGGGACAAGTGCAGTTTAAAGATTCGATGAGTTACTTGGCCATGCCTTTGAGTCGAATGCCTAAAACGTTTGGAATGACAGAAATGGCTAAAGGGTACTTTCCTCACTTTTTCAATACAGAAGCCAATCAACACGCCGTTCTACCCCATTTGCCTGAGGCTCACTATTACGACCCCGACAACATGCACACCGAACAACGAGAAGCTTTCTACGCTTGGTACCAGGCTCACGCCTCAGACCCTTTCGACTTTCAGGAAGAAATGCTAAAGTATTGTCGTTCGGACGTGGACATTTTACGACGTTGCTGTGGAAAATTTTGAGAACTGTTCATGGAACACGGAGGGGTCGATCCTTTGAAAGAAGCTTGCACCATTGCCAAAGCGTGTTCCTTAGTGTACCGCCAACGATTTATGCCTGAAAACACCGTGGCTGTCATCAGTCCTCAAACGACCCACTTTGTCAAACGTCAATACTCGGTCAAAGCCCTACGTTGGTTACATTACTTGTGCGACAAGGAAGACAAGTGGATTCAGCATGCCCGCAATGGAGGAGGCGAAAAGACCATCGGAACGTATTCGGCCGATGGCTGGGACTTAGAAAACCCCAAGATCGTGTACGAGTTTAAAGGTTGCTTATTTCACGGATGTCCCGTCTGTTACCCTGACCGTGACACTAAAAATCAGTTTTTACAACGGACCATGGAAGACTTGTACCAGGACACTTGTCAGCGGCGCCTAAAGTTAGAACAGCAAGGATACCAAGTGGTGGAAATGTGGGAACACGAATACGATCACCGTATGAAAACCGATCCCGAGTTTAAACACCTCGTGGAAAGTTACCAGTTCATGGACCCGTTGAACCCGAGGGATAGTTTGTACGGAGGAAGGACCAATGCCACCTGTTTGCTGTACCAAGCCGACGAAGAGAAAGGAGAAGAAATCAAATACTTGGACGTGTGTTCGCTGTATCCCTACGTGTGCAAATATTGTCGCTTTCCCGTAGGGCACCCGCAATTGCTGACGAAACACATCGACCTGAAAAACATTCGACAATATGAAGGTTTGATCAAGTGCAAAGTTTTGCCTCCCACGAACCTATACCATCCCGTCTTACCTCACCATTGTCAAGGCAAACTGATGTTTCCCTTGTGCCGTACTTGTGCCGAACCGTGCAACCAGGACCAACCTTGCCATCACAGCCAGGAAGAACGGGCCTTGACGGGAACCTGGGTCAGCGTGGAATTGTTCAAAGCTCTGGACATGGGATACCAACTGTTAGAAGTGTACGAAATTTGCCACTTTCCCAAGACACAACAGTACCACAAGGGTGACCCTACTCAGAAAGGCATTTTCGCCGACTACGTGGATGCCTCTTTGAAACTGAAACAAGAAGCTAGCGGCTATCCTTCCTGGTGTCACACTCCCGAAGACCAAATACAATTCAAAGAGAAATACTACCAACAAGAAGGCATCTCTTTAGACCACATCGAGAAAAACGAAGGCAGGCGATCGTTTGCCAAAGTGATGTTAAATTGCTTGTGGGGTAAAATGGCACAACGACCGTGTTTACCCAAGACGGAATATTTGACAGAACCTTCCCGCTACTTCCAGATGATTCACGACAAAACCAAATACATGAAACACGTGGACGTCGTTCGAGAGGATTTGATCTTGGTCAATTACGAAGAAGATCTGGACTTTGTACAAGACGACCCTTTTGGAAATGTCATCACTGCGGCTTACGTGACAGCTCATGCTCGCTTAAAATTGTACGAAGCTTTAGAACTGTTAGGGGATCGCGTCCTGCACTTTGACACGGACAGTTGCATTTACATCCATCACCCGATTCAAAATCACCCTGACATCGAAGGAGACCGTTTAGGAACCTGGACAGAAGAGCATCCCGACGACAAGATTCTAAGTTTCGTCAGTGGCGGCCCAAAAATTACGGCTACGAATACCGGGACAAACAAGGAGAAGTGCACACGACGTGCAAAGTGAAAGGACTGACTCTGAATCATCGTACCAGTCGAGTGGTCAACTTTGGGGTATTGAAAGAAGCCTTGCAATCGGGAGAGGATGGAAACTTTAAAGTGACCACCTATCAACCGAACAAGATTGTACGTTTACCCACTCACCAAATCGTCAGTCGACCCTTGGAAAAAGTCTATCAAATTGTATACCAGAAGCGAGTGCGACTTCCCAATCACTTTACGTTGCCGTACGGTCACGTCGGTATTGGTCTGTATATAAAAAGGAACCCTAGGCAAGATCGATAGTTCATTGTTCATTGAAGTAACTTACCATGTCGTTGACGAAGAAGAAACCAGATTGGTTTGGCTTGGACCCAAGAGGTGGCCCAGTATGCACGAGAGTTATTCAAGGAAAAAAGTTACTTTTCAACCCGTGTTAGTGACGGTGCCAGATGAACCCGTCACCCAGGACGGGACTGTCGTGGACAGGCCTGAAAGACCCTTTCGGGAGGACACTTGTGTGACCTTATCCCCTACTATAGAACTGGTTAGAACTTTACCCAAAACATGTGGTTGTTGTACAGACACTTGTTTTTATTCCACGTTCATGGTTATCATGTGCCTTTTATTCCTGTACTTAAGCCTTTGGCTTTTATGTATTTTTGTCTTTCGTATTCATGTTTGAAAAAAAACATTCAATAAACGTGTTCTGAAAAAAAGTATATAAACTCTTGTTTTGTTTGTTTTCGTGTCACAAGTGACATTTCTCACACTATGGCTACCTCTGCTGTCTCTGCTCCCTCTTCCTCTATTGTCAAAGTCATCGACGAACACTTAGATCGTGCCAGTTGGGAGGCTTTGTATCTTCGCCATCCCTTTAACATGCTCATTGCTGGACCTAGCGGTTCAGGCAAAACCGAATTCGTCAAACGTTTGATCGAACATAAACATCATTTGATCGATCGGCCACCTCAACGGATCGTGTGGTGTTACAAAGAGTGGCAAGCGGCGTACAACCTCTTGCGAGAAAGTCAAGGCGATTCCATCGTGTTTGTGGAAGGCATTCCTAAAGAAGACGACGGCATCGTCTCTGACTCCCGTCTAACCCATTTGGTCATTTTTGACGACATGTTAGGAGAAGACGAAGAAGAAATTAAACTGTGGTTCACGCGCAAAGGGCATCACCGTAATGCCAGTGTCGTTTACATCACCCAAAATTTGTTTCAACAAAGTAAAGCCCATCGCACCATCAGTCTCAATGCGCATTACGTGGTCTTGTTTAAAAGCCCTCGAGATAAATCGCAAGTGCAAGTCTTAGCCAAACAGTTAGGAACGCCTTGGCTGACTCAGGCGTACGACGATGCCACTCAAACTCCACACGCCTATTTACTCGTCGATTTGAAACCTACGACCCCCGAGTATTTGCGATTTCGTACCCACTTATTTCGCCACTGGTGCCAAGACGGAGGGCCTGTCCTGTACACGTCTCCGTCCTCGACTTCATTTCACTCCACATAAAAAAATCTATAAAAACCTCAGACCCTTTTTCGTCTGTCTCACACAGTGTGAACATGACGTCCCTTCAGTCGCATCTTCCCGTCAAATTGATTCGTGCCTTGTATGGCATCAGTCGAGAAAAAGATCCAGAAACACGAGCTCGTGTCTTAGAAGCTAGTCTCAAAGAAGTCTTACGATGGTTCACGGTGACGGCACGTCAATTACTCCAAGGAATCATTCAGATTCCTCATCAAACCAAACGCTTTTTTGATCGAAACAAAGTCACTTTGGTCCAACTGGCCGATCTCCGCATCGACACTCAAACCAAAAAACAAATCATTTTGAAACCTGGAGGGAGCGGTACTCTAGGAGGGGTCATCATTCGCTCACTCTTAAGATGGGAACCTAATGCTCCCAAAGTTATACCCAAGACAAAAGTCCAACGAAGCCCCAAGAAGAAAAAGACCAGGTCCCCAAGGAGAACTTCTCCAGTGGCAGGACCCTCCTCTTACCAGACACCACCACCCCGGAAAAAGAAAAGAAGCCCCCAGAAAAAGAAACAGAGAGAAAGTCCCCAGAAAAAGAAAAGTCCACAGAAAACTTGTCGCAAGAGAGGCACTTCGGCCAGGACGCAACCTTACACTCGCAAACCACGACCTGCCACGGCGGTGACTGCGTCTCCGGCAGCCTCACGTTTGTCCACTTCTCCGTTAATGACACCCAGAACTGAAGAGTACTTGGAGACGTTGATCACACCAAGAACTTCTCCGTTGATGACCCCCAAAAGAACTTCCCCAGTGGCAGGACCTTCCAGTTTAGTGGCAGTGGCTGCTGCTCACAAAGTACCTTCTCCCAAAATCAAAGTTCAAGAAAGATCGGGCATGTTACAAAGTTTACTGGATTTGTCCAAGCAAGAACTGGCTCGATTTAGTCCGTTGCGTACCCCTGCACGACGTGTCATACCTGTCCTCAAACTAATACGACGTCAAGACAATCAGTGGCGACGCGTTCCAGTATAAAAAAGGCCTGTGACCAAGTCGGGTATCAGTGTTTTTTTGGTGCTCCTGAAGACTCAAAGATGTCACCCTCCAGAAAACCCCAAGGAAAGAGAAGGAAAGGACTGCCACCACGTTTAGCCAAACATGGGGACATGTTATCTGTCCTGTCCAAAGCTTCTCCACCCCTACGAAAAAAACTCATTCAAACAGCCTCCAAAGAGGTCATCGATACCGTGTGCGAATGTTGTTTGAACGTTTTGAAAGGCACGATCCTTTTGTCCAAACACCAGAAACAATGCTTCGGCAAACATAGTCACGTTCTTCGCCAAATGGTTCAAAAGAAAATTCCCATTCGTCAAACAAAGAAGATGTTAGTGCAACGTGGAGGTATTTTGCCTCTTTTGTTAGGCCCCATACTGAAAGGAGTCTTGGGAACCATGTTGGGAGGACTGGTGGGAGCAAGATAAAAAGGCCTCGGAAGTTCCAAGATCTCAGAATCGACCCCTGACAACCCCATGGAAGGACGAAAACTAGCTTTAGTGCCTTACAAACGATGGATGGAATACCATCGGTGGCAAGAACAACACACCCCGTATTTACCTCCCAATCCCAATTTGAGCGAGATGTCCCAGTTGCAACACGAATTGCAGTCCTTGATGGATCGCCAAGATTTGTCCGAAACAGAAAAATCGCAAAAGTACGGTCAACTCTTGCAACGACTGCAACTCTTTCACCAGAAAGCTTTAGACGAAACAGCTCTACCCACTCTGAAACATTTTAAGACCTTGATGAAAAGTCCAGCACCATCACCAGTACCAGTACCAGTACCAGTGACCAAGACAGAAAAAGGAAAAGAAGAAGAAGAAGAAGGGTTTCAAACTCCAAAAGAAAAAGTACGCAAGTTAACAACACCACCTACCTCCAGAATTGGATGGATTAAAAAGATGATGGCCACCCCTTCTTCATCACAAGAGAAAGAGAAAGTGAAGACAGAAGTGAAGACAGAAGTGAAACAAGAACCGATATCCCCCGCTCAGACATCCTCCTCCTCTTCAACACCTATTGCTGGTCGCACACGCAAAGCATTGCAATCCAAGAAAATACCCCAAGAGAAAAAGAGTAGCATCCTCCAAGAGTGGGTGCCTTATTAACACACCAACCAACACAAAAAAATGGAAAAAGTCTTAGCCAGCATTTGCTACGATCCCTCCCATCCTGCAGGTTACGCAGGAGTTCAAACATTGTATCGTGCTGCCAAAACGCGACTGAAAAGTCTCCGTTTACCTCAAGTGCAACGATGGTTACAAGAACAAGCTACCTACACTTTACACAAACCCATTCGACGCAAGTTTGCCAGAAGTCGCACCCGAGTGGAAGGCATCGATCATCAATGGCAAGCCGATTTAGCCGATGTCTCTCATTTGGCCAGCTACAATCGTGGCTACAAATATTTGTTTTGTGTCATCGACGTCTTTTCCAAATTTGCTTGGGTCGTACCCTTGACTTCCAAATCGAGCAGCGAGTTAGTGCGAGCCCTGCAACGGGTGTTGAAACAAAGCGGTCGTCACCCTCTTCGATGGCAAACGGACAAAGGTACCGAATTTCTGAACCAAGCTTTCCAAAAAGAATTAAAGAAACGTGACATTCATTTTTTACCACCGAGAATCCCGAAACCAAAGCCAGCATCGTGGAACGTTTTCAACGCACTTTGAAAGAACGCATGTGGAAATATTTTACGCATCACCACACTCTGAAGTACATCGACATCTTACCGCACCTGGTGCAAGCGTACAACCAATCTTACCATCGAAGCATTGCACGTGCCCCGCAAGACGTGACTCCCGACAACGAAGTGTTGGTGTTTGAGCGTCTGTTTGGTACGTCCCCGACGAGGGCTGTCCCCAAGAAAAGTGGAGAGTTGGCCGTAGGAGATTGGGTGCGCATTGGCAAAACCAAACGCACTTTCGACAAAGGTTACTTACCTAACTGGACGACCGAATTGTTTCGCGTCACTGGACGAGTGCATGGCCGTCATCCTGTCGTCTATAAATTGGAAGACATGAACGGAGAAGTGCTCAAAGGAACGTTTTATTTGCCCGAGTTACAACGTGTCACCAAAAAAGAAGACGACGTGTACGACATCGAAAACATTCTCGAACGCAGAACCCGTAAAGTGGGCAAACGACGTGTCAAAGAAGTCAAAGTACGTTGGAAAGGATATCCACCCAGTTTTGATTCTTGGATCGACGCTTCGCAAGTCATCGACTATAAAAAGAAGTGACCATCATGCCCTTTCACACAGCAGACGCAGCTACGTCGACCACTCCTCCTTCACCTAGTTCTTCTGTGCAAGATTTACAAAAACAACCCTTGTGGGTGTGGTGTGGAGAACGTGTGCCTAAAACGCAAATCGTCTTTTTCTGCCAAATCTTCGTGGTGTATTGTGTCATCGGGGCAGCCATCGCCAATTTGAGTTTGCAACAAGGAGACAAACAATTGTGGACCATTTTATTGAGCAGTTGCATCGGTTACCTGCTTCCCAATCCCTCCCTGAAATTCTCTTCCAACGGGAACCTTGTGTCCAGTGCCAGTGTCAGTCACCACTCCAATCACCACAATCAGAACCCCATTTTGGGCGGAGACACGCCTCTGACGTCCAGTAACCCCTCGGACAGCCACAGAACTCTGGAATTGTGAGTCACCAAAACCAATTTTACTTAACCTTACCCAGTGACAGTTCCATGGAGGTGTTTCCCCACAACACGTTGTGCTGTTACACGGCCAAATTACCTCAGGCCATCCCCTTAGATCACGAAGCCCATTGGGAAGTGACTTTAGTAGAAATGATTCACCCGACCCAAGTCCTCAACGTCCTTCCCAATCAAAATTTTTTTGATGGGGAAGTTCATGACGAACAATTGCAACAGTGGATGGATAGCAGTGTCAAATATGACAAGAAAACCCGTACACAAAAGTACACCACCTATCACTTGTTCATTTCCCCAGGCTATTATTTTAGTGGTCAACATTTGGTCAGCACCATAGCCTCCAGGTTTAATGTCGTGTTTCCGAAAGCTTTGGAGCATGTTAACAAAAGTGTCACCATGGAGTACCACAAAACAGCTCGTCGCTTCTTGATGAAATTTGAACGGAGTAAAATCCTGTCCATTTTATTTTGTCCTGAATTGTATGACATGTTGGGCGGAGACATGAACCTGAGAATGAGCATGATGAAGAAAAGCGAATTACCCATCGTTTACGACAACGAGTCTTTTAGCAAGTTATTTCGTGCCCCGGTAGAACTGAACCAAGGACTGAATTTGATGTTTGTGTACTCCGATGTGGTGGAGTATAACGTGGTGGGACACACCTCCGTGCCGTTACTGCGTGTCATTCCTTTCAAAGTGGATTCTGCCACGAACACTGACGAGGAAGGTTGAAACACTTACCACGTCCACCGCGAATTTGTACATCCTCACTATTTGCCTGTCAGTAAGTCGTATTTGGACACGGTCAACATTACTATAAAAGGAGATTTGGGACAAAATATTCCATTCACCAAAGGAAAAGTCACGGTGAAACTCCATTTTCGAAAACGGTTTTCTCACGATTCGTAAGTCATGTATCCAGTGTACCGAGGGGTTGCTTGACAGCGAGGACATGGTTTAGGAGATATGTTAAAATCGGCCTTTCGTTCGGTGGCCCCGGTGTTGAAACCGATGGTGACACGCGGATTGCACGCATTGAAGGATGCGGCACTGACGCAAGGCAAAGAATTTCTCCAAAATGTCATCATCGACAAACAAAACCCTAAAGAAGCCTTTATGAGGGCAGGCAAAAATGTCTTGCTGCAAACGGGCAAAGACATTTTGGGTCACCCAGGAATACCTATAAATGCCCTGCACGCTACCGAGTCAGGCATTCAGCAAGGACAAGGCAGAAAGAGACGACGAAGAAAACACCCTTTCACCAGACTTCAAGCTAGAAAGGCCAAGAAAAGAAGAACCGTTCGAGACTTAGACGTTTTCGATTATTGAGAAAGAACAAAAAAAAAAAAATGATGCACCGAGAGTCTTGCGCTTGTTCCAAGACGGAACTGGATCTGTTTGCCATGCCCCCCACCATGATGACCATGCAAGAATCCCAGTGGGTGGAATTTCATCCCGTCTCCTCATTGACCGATTCCGCTCCCATCGAGTTTGAAATCAAAGGACAGCCCGAAGATTACATCGATCTGAATAGCAGTTACTTGTACCTGAAAGTCAAAATTCTAGATAAGACTGGAGGTCCTATAGACGATGAAGCAGTAGCTCCCGTCAACAATTTCATGCATTCCTTGTTCAGTGGAGTGGACTTGTACTTGAATAACAAACTGGTCAGTAGCAGCATGGATACTTACCCTTATCGTGCCTACCTGGAAAATCTCTTGACGTACGGAATAGATGCCAAGAACACTCATCTCAATGCCTGTGTGGTATGGGAAGCTGACGAACCTACCAAGTTTGAAATATTGGAAACTGATGAAAAGAAAGACAACAATGATGGATTTGTAGAACGAAGAAAGAGAATCACGGGAGTCGACACAAGTTTAGAACTGATGGATCGTTTGCATTTGGACATGTGGTTGCAAGAAAAGTATTTGCTGAACGGGGTGGATGTCCGCCTGAGACTGAATCGTAGCAGTGCCGCTTTCCATTTATTGGCTGATAGTGACGGTTACAAAACCAAAATCCTAGAAGCCAGACTCTACGTACGCCGTGTGGAAGTGTTACCTAAAGTGGGAAACGACATCAATCAGACGTTGAGCAGAACGACTGCCAAGTATCCCATACGACGCGTGGAAGTGAAAACCTTCACCATTCCCAAGGGACAGCGATCCATGATCGAAGATCATCTGTTCCAAGGACAGTTACCCAAACGTTTGATCGTTGGTATCGTCGAGAATACAGCCTTCAACGGAGCTGCCGAAAAAAATCCTTTCTACTTTCAACACTTTGGCGTGTCCAAAATCGAAGTCAGTCGCGATGGCAAAACCTTGTGTACCCGACCTATCGAACCTGACTTTACCAAGAAGAATTACTTGAGATCGTACTTGTCCCTGTACGAAGCCACCGGCCAGTTAGGAACCAACACCAGTCACGGCATTACGTACGAAGATTATGCAGGAGGCTATGCTTTGTGGGCTTTCGATTTCACTCCAGACCAAGGCAGCGACGAGGGACATTTCCACCCTATAAAATCTGGCCAGATTCGTGTGGAAATTCAGTTTAAAGACCGAGACCCTGATGAAACGGTGAACGTCATCCTGTATGCAGAATTCGATAATACGATAGAAATCAACAGTTTGAGAGAAGTCATCCTAGATTACTAGAAACCATGGAAGACTGTTATCCCTCTTTACCTAGTGGAGAAACTTTGGACATGAAATGTGAGGGGACCGTGGAAAAAGAAGTGATCATGATGAAGTCAAGATGGCCAGAACAAGAAGCCCATTTAGTCTCCTGTTTTGCGAAACACTTGGTCGACAAAATGACGGAATTGATCAAGAAAAATTGCTATGGATGTCAAAACGATCATCCCAGTCAAATTGAACACGATAAATGCCTGATGTTGAGTCAAGAAGAAAAATTGGACGAGTATCTGGACGAAGCTTGGAGTCTCATCTCGAACAAAGACGTGTTGCACCAGTGGTATAAAGACTTGCGTAAACATTCTTGTCCACCATTAACCACTCAAGAGATCCATCGTATCGAAGCTCTCCTGAATCAGAGTGAGGAAACAGAACGAATAACCGTTTATTCGTCAGACATTTTCAAGCAAAAAGTCAGGATCGAATTGACGACTTATTATTACCTGTGAAGAAGAAAAAAACACACACAAATCAATGGATACCTGGGAACTTTATTACCTTTTGAACCACAGTTCGTATACGACTTCTTGGAATCCTGTCGTCTGTGCTAAAGATGAACTCCCTCATCGCAAACCTCAAGACCATCAAGCTTACGTGATCAACACGGACGACAGTCATCTCCCAGGAACCCACTGGGTAGCCGTCTACTTTCCTCAAGAAGGATGTGTGGAATATTTCGGTTCGTACGGATTGCCCCCTTTGGAAGACGTTATCATAGACTTTATGAGAAGATATGCTCAGACCACCCGATTCAATAATGTGAAATTACAAGGCACAGATTCCTTGGTGTGTGGACAATATTGCGTGTATTTTCTGCATCATCGAAGCCTGGGCTATTCCTTAGAACATTTAGTGACTCATTTTGATCCTCGTTCTTCTTCAAGAAATGATGTGAAAGTAGATCGATGGTTTTGTGACCATTATGCTTATCTTTTGTCTCAAGCTAGGAAACGTAGTGTCCATCAATGGCCTAATGATTTCCAACAGTGGAAATCACAATTTCATTCACAACGTTGTCAGCCCTGTTTAAAGTAGATTGTGAATTGAGAAAAAAATGTTGGTGATTTGAAAAAATTGTTTGATGTTATAGTGTTGGATTATTGTTAAAAATGTTAGAGTTGTTGTTGGTTAGTGTTAAGTGATTTTTGAATAAAAATGTTGTGTTTTGAAAAAAATGCCTTTGTCTTTTGTTTAGCTATAAGAATGTTGGATTGATGCTCTTTGACTTCTTACTATCCCTCTCATGACACTCACTGTACATTGCGACTCGAAAACCGTGTGGGGGATGTTTTCCTTCACGTCCGCGCTTTGACTTTAAGAACCGGTTTGTTTCCAATCTAACCATCCATTGTCGTCTCATCCTCTTAAGAAGACGTGTTCCAAACTAGCTAAGCTCAACGAAGCCTACGTGAATTTGCATAGGGTCAGACACAGTCTGATACCGAAGCCAGAAGAAATAGAGAATGTGAGAATGTTAAAAATCACTGAAGACCTGATAGAAGAGCTTTTCAGAGAAGTAATGAACAGGGAAAAAGAAGAATGGACAGAGAAGTACAGACTTCAGAGACAGCAGCAACAGCAGCAACAACAACAACAGCAGCAACAAGAACCTGAAGCTGACAGAGGCTTTGTCGATTGTCGTATCGACACCAAAGAGTTCTTCTTCTCTTTCCGAAGAAGCAGACGTATCGCCAGAAAGTCTATCCTCAGAGGACATCGCATTCTTAGAAACTAAAAAATTGCCATAGCAAACAAAAAAAACCCAGCCCTTTTCAGGGCTACCCCAATACTCTAGAAAAGAAATAACGATCGATTTGCCAATTTGTGTAGGTAGAGTAGTGTGAAAATAAACACTAACTCTCTGTGAGGGTATGTGTTTATGTGTTTGTGTTTGTAGGTGCTTAAGTAAGTTGGTATGGATAGTAGATTAAAATGATGTCTTTTTTTTTGGTGTTTGAGGTGTAGATTTGGGGTTAGATTGGATTGCTTTGCGTATGTAAATAGTCTATTGAAGTGATTTATAAAAAATTTTAAAATAGTGATGGGTAGCATAAAAAAGTGAGTGTTTCTTTTAGGTCCGCGCGTTGTTTCTTTTGGTCATGATCTAGGTAAGATCAATTTTATGTTTCTTAGGGGGATGTTTTCCTTCACGTCCGCGCTTTCACTATAAATTGAAACTCGCTGGGCAGTCTAGCTACCCTTGTTGATTGATCAACACCAAAAATGAACACGAGACTGTCTAAACTGTTGGAACTTCATGTGCATCTGGAATATGCCAGGCGCCTGTTGAATGAACTGGCCGCGGAAGCCATTGTGGAAGACGGAAGGATGAGAGAGGAGGAGGAAAGAAGAAATAAAGAAGAGGAGAGAAGATATAAAGAAAAAGAGGAAAGAAGATACAAAGAGGAGGAGAGAAGATACAAAGAAGAGGAGGAGGAAAAGGAGAGAAGAAGAAAAAATTTCAGAATCCCAGAAACCGAAAATTGGGATTCTGAAGCCACATATCCTGCCTCTGCTCTCTCCCCCAAAAAGGTAAAAAGTAACTGGGGGACAAGATGTGTATGTGGCGCCAGGCCTGGAAGGTGTCACCATTAACCAGGTGTCCATGAAGTTCCAAAAAAAACCAGCCCTTTTCAGGGCTACCCAATACTCTAGAAAAGAAATAACGATCGATTTGCCAATGTGTGTAGGTAGAGTAGTGTGAATATAAACACTAACTCTTTATTAATAGTGGGAGTGTATGTGTTTGTGTGTTTGTGTTAGTAACTGTTCACGTAAGTTTGTGTGAATAGTAGATTATGGGTTTCTTAGCGTAGGTGGAGAGTATAGTTTGGGTTTTATTATATGAAATGAGAAAAGTAGGGGGATGTTTTCCTTCACGTCCGCGCGTTGCTGTTTCTTTGGTCATGATCTAGGTAAGATCAATTTTATGTTTTACGGGGATGTTTTCCTTCACGTCCGCGCTTTCACTATAAGAACCCACAGTATTCGTCGTTCAAACCATTCTACAAAGAAGATCGCTTCTAACCAAATGGACAAAATACAAACATTGCAAGACGTTTTAGACAACTTAGGAATGATGGAACAGATGTTAATAAGACTCGTTGAAGACCATTATTCCTATAGTCCCCATCGTGTAAAGATGGAAATTAATAACTTAAAAAAGGTAAAGGACAAGGTTAGTGGTGTCATGAAAGAGATAAAGGAGGAGAAGGAGGATGAAGAGGAAAGAATAAGAATAAGCAAATGGAACGAAAAAATTGAAAAAGAAGAAGAAAATGAGAAGAGGAAGAAAGAAGAGGAGGAAGAGAAGAAGAAAGAAGAGCAGGAGAAAAAAAGAAAGAGAAGAAGAGAAAGAGTGTAGGAGATAAAATAAGAACTTGGTGGAGAAAAAGAAGAAATTAGAAGCAGAAGAAGAAGAAGAAAACCCAAAGGCCCTTTTCAGGGCCAGCCATATTTCTCGAAAAGAGATAGCCTTTCCATTGCCTACCCCTTTTTTAAATTTAAATTTAAATTTAAAAAAAATTATAAAAAAAAATCCCATGTTCAATTCCCTTGAGGCTATAGTGGCCCAAGACTTTTTCCCATGTTAAATTCCCCTTGAGGCTAGAGTGGCCCACGATTTTTCTCCATGTTAAATTTCCATTGAGGCTATATTTGCCCAGGGGTCTCTGTAATGCTAATTCCCATCGAGGCTCTAGTGCCCCACTTAACTACTGCTATCAACACATTCGCGCTGGGTTATAAATTGTCCGATAGTATTGAATTAAGAAGGGTGGATCTTTTCGGTTGATAATTACAGGAAATCGCCAGCGTTCTCATTTGAATGTTAGATATAGAACACTTGTGTGTGACGCAGTATAATATAAATCATTGCAGTCTTGTATAAGTGGATTGTTTCTGAGTCAACCCTATGCTGTGTGACGAAATATTTTGTTTTTTATGTTGATCCCGGTTCGATAATCCATGATGAAATGAATTGTTTTGCCTCAACAAAATTGTTTTCGTATTTGTTTTTACTAACCAGGCGGATAATTAGAGGGGTAAAAATGCTGTCGTGCAAGTACAAATTAGGGGTTTGGCTCAGAAACCCCCCATGTATTTAACTACTATCTTCGCTCCCTATTTCAGTATTACTTTTCAAGTAAAAGAAAAGTGATAATGCATTTTGCCTGTCAATTAGCCAATATTTCCACCTCTTTGCACTGTCTAATAGTCATACCAAGCTGGATTTAAGTTGATAACACAGCCTATATATTTTCGTGGGTGATTTGGTTTATTCACGCAACAGAATAACATGATTCATCCACGTCTATAAACAAATGTCCCAGACTTTTGGGAGATACTTCCTTTGAACCTATCCACACATGAATCACACTTTCTTTCCATTTAATATAAACCGTTTGGATTTGGGAGACTAGTATTTGTACATATATTGAATGCAAATGACACAGATGGTATCTACATTGCGTATATTGTCATATACGTCTCTCGGTTTCATTGAAATTATACGTTTCATGGAACAGTATAATACACAAAGAAAAAAGAGAAAAAAACCCACGAACAAACAAGCTGGTTAATTGTTCACATTATTATTATTTTCTTTGCTTGAATCGCGAACAGAATGACGTCGTTAGGACGTTATTTGTGATCATGATGACAGAACTAATAAAATACCTAAATTGACTAAGTTATGTGTCCTTTTATCCTTGTTGCTTTTCGCTTTTAAAATCGCAACTGGTACACAAACTGCTAGGAATGTCGAAAATAGTAGCAAACGCTCACCAACCAGTATTCTCTGATCAACTGCATGCATCGTTTTATATGTGCTAACATACTGTGTATCATAGAACAATGTGGATCCGGTTTACAATGCACTAATATATACATAATAATGTAGCGATACAAACGCTATGATCAGAGTGCATTATCAAATAATAAAGTGGTCATGCTTGTCAAAACGTTGCAGTCTTCAATATTACCCATGGATAAGTCGTTATTACTATGTACAAAAAGCTTTTGCTCATTCGGTATAAAGTATATTATACCCCAGACATTTTCATAGAATTGTCCGGAATCTTTGAAGAATAATGTCAAACGGAAAGTTAATTATAGGCCAAAACAGTACAATTACAATAGTTACAGTACGCCCAGCATTACAAAATAATGATATCCTAAAATTAAATACCGATATTATTCTTTGGAATCAGTTGATATGTTCTTAGCCTTTTGGTTCCATGGTTAAACATTCTAAACTTTATTTATTATGTGGCTACACCAGTTAGTACTGATCGCATGTTGGGGTATCGCAATCGAGATATCCATGCTTAATTATGTTATGCTCGACATGTGTATACGTAAAGACATGTGTAATAGACTATGAATACACCAGTGATCCTTTTTCATCACGTATTAATCACGCTTATTATTTCGTATTGCCAGAGTGAATATGATAAATAAGCGCACCAATATATAATATAAATTGTCCCTGTTGTGCGCAATAGTGCAATATATATATATATATATATATATATATATATATATAGAGAGAGAGAGAGAGAGAGAGAGAGAGAGAGAGAGAGAGAGGGATGTGTATGTGTGTGTGTGTGTACTACATTATTTAAAGCATCTGCGGTATATGGTATCAGATTGAAACATAAAAGTATTCTTCAAGTTATATTTTGAATTGTTGCTTTTATATTTACGTAATATTTGCGTATCATTGAATGACAGCAATGCCAAGTAACGTATATGCAACATTTGCTTTATATTATTTTATATGTTAGGTTAAACATTGAAAGACAATCATCATTATCGTATCAATATTAAGATAAATTATAGAATATAAATGTCCAAGACAATCTGGTTACATGTATGCTTATACATAAAGTGGTCGGGTAGTTCAAATCAAGAATGTCGATAAGAAAGAATTGATATTCCTTAATAACTGATGATTTATTGAGTTATATATTTATTTGTATCACTTACATTGTCAAGTTAAATAATACAAATGAGACAGAATCATTTCAAAAATGTTAGGAGTTTAACCTCACTTTTTTTCTTCTACAACCAGGACCACTTCTCCCTAAATAATAAAACAAAAATGATAGAAATAACATTTTCAGGTGAGTTCAGGTTTAGCGAAAGTTTTATATAGATATTCACACTATTGACATGTCTTAAAATACACTGAAATTTTAAGAAACAAAATCGAAGCTAAACATAAAAAATAAATCTGCTAAATACGATTTAAGGCTAGTCAGTCACATTCTTTTGAAGGCATATATTCTTAACACAGTTTCAGACAGGGCGAAACTAAAATAGCACTCAACGCAAGAAATTAACATTATCAGATTTGACCATAGTTTTTAATCCGCATACATCATATAATGTGCATATTTAACACATTGCATATACATTTAAATAGCCAAATAGTTGAACATTTCTTTTTACATCTTTGATGTAGACAAACGTGACCTGATGTTTATGTTGTACGAATCGACATATTATTGCATTCGTTCGTTTTGTTTCCAAGTTGTGGTCGCATTGTGTCTACTATATCTCTCGTTTCAAAGAATTTTAATAATTGTTTCCCTAAATATTCTGCAAGGTTCTGAATGATAACATTTTTAGCTAAATAACTTTGGAAAAATTGAGTGTCTGTATTTTCAGGGATAATTTAGTGGCGGGCAAAGATATTGTTCTTAATATAGGTTACAAAGCTGACCTTTTTTACATAATACTTTCCTAATTTAGAATTCGACGTTAAATTAATTAGTGTGCCCTCATATTTATTGTCATTATTATTGTCAAGGCTTCATTGTTATATTTTTATTTTTGTAAAGGTTCAGGGAAAACTGATGGAAGAAACAAAACGCTGACTTGTCTCTATGTTGTGATTCATACAGTTTAAAAAATTATTCAATCTGGTATACATTTAAAATAGAAGCGGGAAGGGTTATTAACATGGTTCTCTGATACTTTTACATAGTTACTTACATGAGGGTAACACACGGAGTAGTCGTTATCGTTGAGTTTGATATGTCATTGCAGCTTTGCCAGACACACAAAATATTTACTGCCCAACAATAACATATGATTAAAGTTTGATTCGTCGTATATGGTGCTGACTTCAACCAGACCATAAACGCATATTTATAGAGTAATGTCTTGAGTTCTAATACCCTCGTTGGTTTAACGATGCTTGGCTGAATGATGTACATATTTCTTCATATTTGAAACTGATGGTACCTTCCAACATGTCGTTGATTTCTAATTTAATATTCAAATCTTTACCCTTTTGTGGCGTATCGAGACCAATGTAAACGAGATATTTTCCAACACCATTTTAGAATGTTAGATATTTAGCATCTACAGTGTATCAAGGATAAGCGGTACAGAAAATATTCGTATTGATTCTGAATGTATTGATCGAATTTATATATGAGTTGGCATATTGTTCTTCCACCAATGTTGTATGTTCAGTTGCAATAATAACCAATACTTATTCATTTACTGTATTTCACTCTGATATAAAATAATAAGCAGACGGTGTATATAACTTAAATAACCAGTGCAGTATTCCTATATTCTTACAAAATCTTATATGGGAATGATGCGGAGAATAAGCTTTGGACGACTTCGAGCACATGCCAAACATAAAACACCGTCAGCTACGTTCTTCTCGCTAAAATGTTAAATGATTGACATGTGCTGTGTTAAATGGTTTGTCACAGCTGCTCTAATGTTCATCGTAAATAGTAAAATTTTGCTGCAGGGTCCTATCATAATCGGTGATGCTAATAATAATTTTGAGACTGATGCATGTAAAGAAGAGACTGAGTTTCGCATCCCTTAGTTGCGACATCATCCTCACATAAAGAGTGTTGTGCAAAGCTTGGCGTGACTATGCGTTACTGTTACGCGTCACTCAAAAACACGATATCGTCGAGTTTTCCCTTTATATAAAGTGGACTGCACTATATCTCTCATTCAGCTGAATTAAAACAGTATATTCCTTGGAAGATATGTGGCTTCAAGTTGCAAGTCACAAAGTTGTAGGTGGACATACTTTTCTAATAAAAATCCAAAACCCATGTTCGTAGAACGGATGAGTCCATCTCATGCAGTTCTATCAAGACATACATGATCATGGCTTCGACACCATGACCAATAGATAACATTCAACATGTATCAAACGTTCGAGATTGTTAAGACAAGTGTGATTTTATGTTTACTTGAAACAGATCCTTTATCAATATTACAATGTTTTTTAGAGCCAATTCATATACACGACTTTATCAAACTTAATCACGGTAAATTATCTTAATATAAGTCCGCATATTATTTACACAAACCATTTTCAGTCATAAAATAAGACAAGACAGATTTATCCCGAATGAAGTCAGAGGTATACAATGCAAACTAGGTCAATCAACGCTTCGAATCAATAAGGAAATCATATACATCTGATAGACTGAATGCCAACAACATGATATAAAAACTGGATTCCACAGTCGCTGTCTGTTTCTGTTTCGGGTTTAAATTGTCATTACTATTTTACAAAATGGGACAGTTGAACAATAGGCCGTTTCTAGATGCTAAGACGTATATGCCAACATGATACGGAAATAAATAGCTTTTGTTTGTATATTAGTTTACTCAAACAATGTCTTGTAATCAAAGATCATTGCATCAATAATATACTCAATGTCTATTGACACCCTGATACTTGTCTTGGTAGTAGAAAACCAGACCAAACATTATTCTGTAATCAATGGAAAAACAACCTATTGCTTCGAGCAAGGTTCAGGTTTCCATAGCTGAATTACATGCGTGCGCATTTGGTATTTATACCAAATAGAAAATCTACGTTCAATATGACATATCATTACCTGTGGATAAAACCCACAACAGAGCACAAAATGGATACATGGGAACTGTATTACCTTTTGAAAATAGTTCGTACACTGTTTCTTGGAATCCTTCTTGGAATCCTGTGCTAAAGATGAACTGCCTCATCGCAAAAAGACCATCAAGCTTATGTCATATAAACTGACGACAGTCATCTCCCAGGAACCTACTGCGTAGCCGTCTACCTCCTTAAAATGGTTGTGTGGAGTATTTTGATTTGTATTGATTACCACCTTCAGAAGAGAATATAATCGACTTTGTGATAATAAATGCCCAGACAACACGATTCAATAAAACCAAATTACTTGGCACATCTTCCATGGTGTGTGGGGAATATTGTGATTGATAACTTGGATAATAGTGGTGTGCGCACGTTGTGCATGTATCACTGTTAATGGTCGCACATCGACCTGATAATTGATCCTGGGGGAAGGAAAAAGAGCCTCATCCCCCAGGCATTTGTGTGTATAAGGTACACTGGTAATTACAGGCTTCAGTTTTTGGTTCCCATTGCGGTCTGATTGAAGGGCTGTTTCATGAGTGGGAATGGACCCACACACTCATGATACTAAAATAAATGTTCTTTTTACCAATCACTGTGGTGACGACCATTGCGGTTGTAACGTAAGCAATAAGACTAAGATTTGTGGGGAACGGTCCATACGGGCTCTCATGTATGTAACATTCATAGACAATTTGACCTTTCATTCCTCTGTCAAACGACATACCAACAAGTTATTCATCCCCGTTTATTTAGGCAGTAATTCGTCGACTCAAGCAGGATGACTATCAGGGCAGACGTCATACATCATAGAAATATTGACCAACTTGACGAACGGTCACTGACTATTTCATGTGTTACTCAAGGTTTAGTATATATGTCGCTAAGATATAGGTATGTGTTAAATAATGTTATTATATACAATGAAAATTTGCAAGTACAACTACTAGTAGGACTAAAAGAAAGCGAACTAAATCTAGAGCTTCTGCTGTTGACGTCCATCTTTAGTGGTTTGTGTGACCATCGCGCTACTGCATTAGCGATGAAAAGAATAATTATTATACAAGGCTGGAATCAATGGTCGTAAGAGGAAAAACAGAGTGGTTTGCTACAGTATAAGCTTTGTGGCCAGAGATGACTACTTTACTGTTTTTCCTGTATATCATTTATTGTACTGTACATGTATTTTAGACTAGTAGACTTATAAAGGCAAACTGATTAAGATGGCATGAACATATATTAGTTATGGGTATTAGTTACCGGTAAATTTGTATGCAACGATACGAACCCACATTGTTCAGATATTAAGTGCAACTTGTAATCTTACAGTAATATTGACTTCGTTATCAAATTGCAATAAACAATAAAAAGTAACACGAAAAAATTGTTTTTACTTATGCGTTTGTGTGTGAGAGAGAGAGAGAGAGAGAGAGAGGGAGAGTGAGAGAGATAGTGAGAAAGATAGAGAAAGATGAAACAACGCTGTGTCAGTGTGCAAGACCGTATTTATTCAAGCTGTTTGTTATTTGTAGCTTTTGGACAAAGAAAGAAAAGAGATGTTACAGGTCAATTGTAATATGTATTTTCTGCTACCTGACGACTTTGATCTTCCTCAAGTACTAGGACATTACTCTATTCCATTATCTGTTAACTTCTAAATCAATGAATCCATCTTATTTTGATTACGGAATACATCAATACAATAATCTCATGGCTAGGTAGTGTTATATTTTGGCTCGTTAAATATGCTTAGTGGTTTGGTCAAGTTATTCCAGGTTAAACGAAATAGAGGGCACGATTCGGCAGCAGGGTCGAATCAGAAAGGCTACCAATAAGAAAATGAGACTGAAAATCTGTCAATCTGCCATCAAGGCCATTGTCCATACAGATGTTGTAAAGATAAGCAATCATACGAATCACTTGCTATTCGTACTCGACGGCTGTATCGTAAAATAGATTAGCAATAAAATGTTCATTATATCCGAGTTAAAATAGTAAATTAACAGAAAGTGCATATACGAATCGATTTATCGGAGTCAGTGACTCTCAGATTTCGTTAGAAAATGACATGGTTTTTATATTTTATGTTTGTATGACTATAATGAAACAATAAGACTATCGGGATACTTACACATACCTCTTTGCTGGACGTGGGCACGCGAGAACGCTTGCAGTGACTTTCCGTGGGTACGTGGTACATGCTTCTTTCCTGGTTCCTCTTCCACTAAATATACTGCCCGCCATATATAGCCTATCACATTGATGCTAAACACATAAAACCATCCAACCAACTAAATTAAATATTATTTTTTCCCCCTTCCTATTCAGGTCAAACGACATTGACACAGTCATGACCAACAAATTCGAAGGGTAGCTATGTAACTTGCTAGGTCTAATGGAAAGCATGGCCGCCTAACGCAGACGTCCCGGATTAAAATCGAACAATTTTCATCATCATGTTTTTAAATGTACTTTTCGTATGAATTTTAAACCTGAGTTATGAAAGAGAATTACGTTATTTGCCATTTCTGAGCAAAAATGCATAACATCGCAGTAAAAATGTGATTAGCTGACATTATCTAATAAGAAATCTGCTACCTCAGTTTGATACACGTATTGCTAGCCAATACATTTGAGCATAACATAAATTTTAATCTGTTGAGGATAAATGTCAAGAGTGGCCGAAATTATTTGAATTTTTCACCCACAAAAATGAAATATAACAGTTATTCACTCGATACAACAACATATCCTTCATCGTTAGGCTGGATACCGCATTTTGCATATGCATATCCTGTTTTCATCCTCTATGGAGAACTGAGAAACACGTTCTGTGCCAATGGAACGACCCAACGGATATTACTTATTTTAGTTGAAGCCCACTTCTAGCAAAAAAAAGATATTCCTACTTTATCGAGAATTATAGGTCCATATATATTTAATATGACACGTCCAAACTATTAAAACAGTACACATTAGAAAAATCAAAACAACTTAATTTATGAACATTTTCAGTCACTCAATAATATACGCCAATCAACGATAACCTATGTAAATTGCACCGCCCACGGTGCGTACACTAGAATAACACTAAAATCTCTAAAATTATTTAATAATAAATAAATACTTTTATTGAAGTTTAAGTAAAGTTTTATATTTATCTAGCTGCGTGGTGTTTAACAGGTACAGATTTCTTTGTAGCTGAAAAATCAATTACATTCATAATATAATTATAATATGGATTTATGTTGTGTTAAGTGGAAAACACGTACACCAACTGCAGATCTAATTACAGTTACAACTCGCAATAACAGATCAGCAGCTACCGGTAAATGTGAAAAATGCGGTACAAAAAAGTTTAGATTTATCTCGATATCAGATTAAATAATCAAGATCAACCAAATTCAGGTCAGGAACCAATTAATGCGATTGATCAGGCTTGTTTGATTCATGATATAGTATATCGAAATAAAAATATTCAACAGCGACATCTTGCTAATATAAATTTAATTCACGCAATAAATTCCATAAAAAATAAATCCTTCAAAGAGAGATTAGACTCGTGGTTAATTAAAAACGCAATGAAGGGTAAATTAGTTTTTGGTGCTGGTAATTAATATGGAAGCGTTTTTTATTCTCCAGCAGAATTTGGCGGGGTAAAGCAGCTATCAAGAAACTTGCAAAGGCAGCTCGAGTAAAACCGTCAACAGCTGCTGCTGGCTATCTAAACAAGCTATATGGCAAATTTACCTACCACCACCAAAACGAATTGAATACGCGCACTTTTGATGTTAGCGTACCAAATGAGATCCATCAGGCTGATATAATGTTTTTACCACACGATACTGTTGACGGTAAAATCTACAAATACGTCCTAACCGTAGTAGATATCGCTAGCAGATACAAAGAAGCTGAGCCATTAACAAAGAAAACAGCCGCTGAGGTAGCTGATGCATTTGAAAAAATATACCAACGAGGACCACTAACATATCCGATTTTACTTCAGGTTGATCCCGGACGGGAATTTCTTGGTGCGGTGACTTCATTAATGAAACAAAAAAATACAAAAATAAGACGCGGTAAAGTTAATATTCATAACGATCATGCGATCGTGGAGAGATTTAACAAAACATTAGTGAGCGGTTATTTGGTTATCAGTATGCTATGGAATTTATTCAGAATAAACGATCTAATGACTGGGTTGTCAGGTTACCCGGTGTTATATCTGCGATAAATAACGAGACAACAAGAGCTATATCAATGTAACCAGCAATTGCTATACAGAAAGATTTTATACCGATAAAGCGACGTGATTTTTCAGCTCGACCTGTTCTTGGTGATGTTATCGTTAGATATCTATACAAACCAGGTGAGGCTGAGGGTGGTAGAAAAAGAGCGACAGATCCAATCTGGAGCACGACGATACATAAGATAGTATCAGTGACAAAATCATCAGGTAGACCAGCAATTTATATGCTCGATTCTTTAGCGCCTCAGCGAGGATTTACTCGTGAAGAATTATAAGTAATACCAGCTGATACTCAATTTTTTTTTTATTTAATGACGCTTCGAACCGAATACATTAGACGTTTCGGACCTATATTTCAGTATTATTATAATTTATTTGAACATTAATTTTCTTCAAAAAAATGTTGAATATTTTATATTCGAATTGAGAAAAAGTAAATTATTAAATCTGGTTAAACCAATTTTATTAAAACTATATATTTTGGGGAAATTTTAGGAATGGATGGGGAACAAGTTATCACATATACCTCAATGACTGTAAACCAGTATTGGCGATTTAGCAAAAAGCTTTTCCAATACAAATTGAAATTACTAAATAGATAAAGTCTGTGAATATCTAAATCAACATTTATGACATATGTAATTTGCCAACAATTTAGAAAAGCACGCAAATCACATTACACACTTCACAAACAAAGTATCTCAGTTATATATCAAATACGTCTTTTATACGGTGATGCTTCCAGTTAAATTTGTGCAATTCCTATCAAGAAATCTGATGTTATGAACTCTCCACTAGTGTATTTATCATATGCCTTCTCAATCTTTTGTCCAAACGTGCGTACACTTGACGCCTATGTCGAACAACGGCCAGTCACAATTGCAAAGTTCACATTCCAAACTAACTGCGCGAAGACATTGCACACTAACTTAATATCACAAAAAGCTGAGCAAAACATATAATTGTTAAACCACGCAGTAATTTACGACAATTCTTGTTAGTCAATAGTTCTTGTATATTGTGAAAACAGTGACGTATAAGATCAATGGTAATGGCGGAGAGGAACGTTTTTTTTTCTTTTTTTGGGGCACCAGACAGATGCCCCCCCCCCATCCTAATTATATTAATTATTTATGTGTTTTTGTGTTCCCCCAGATTTGTTGTATTGTATTATTTCATCGTTTTTATAACGTGAATTAGGAGTTCGGGTACTTTTTCAATCCCTAGTGTATCTATAGGGGAGTGTCTCCGAGAGTGATCTCACTTATCCTCTCGGTTTAACTTCCCCTAGTTTGTTTTTCCTTGTGACCTTGCTAGGGTCTCCTACATCCCATGTTTGTTATATGTTTGTGTTATAGGTTATGTATGCTATATTGTGTTTTTGTTGGGATAGCTTGTTGGATCAAATTCTTGTAGTGTATAAGTTTTCCTATTATATTCCGTATTCATATACAACGGAAATTCTTTTTTATACTTTTATGAATTTGGAAGAACGGTGATGTCCCCTTATTTTTTGAATCTTATTGATTCTTATGAATGTGTTAAATCATCTTTCTTAATAAGATTAGGCTGAGCTCCAGGAAGGGTTCACATTTTTTTTAATTATTATGCTTCTCCCCCATGGAGCTGGTCTATCTTTTAATTAGAAATATTTCAAAATGGTTCAATAGTAGAAGAAAAAAAAAATTAAATTTAATTTGATTTGAGTTGCAATCCAAAATTCTGATTGTATACATTTTTTTGAAAGTTTAAATAAGTTTTAAATTTAAATTTAAGTTTAAATTCCAATTTCAATTCACATAGATTTTTTGTTGAAGTTAGTGATAGAAAGGATAGATATTCAGTTTAAAATTTATTTTTCAAGAGGGGTTCCTTTCCAGATTCTGCCATGGGCCTGTTCACTTCGCGTAGCGCCATGTGACATAGCCCCATGGCATCATTATCTGTACTTTCCCTCTTGAGGTATTCCCTAAGTTAAAATTTAATTGGGCCACACTTTTTAATATTATTAACAATGAAACTTGAAATTTTATATAAAGTTGCTTTGCTAAAATCACCATCAAGATATAGTAGACATTGTGGTTTAAAATTACTGTTTATGTTAATTTCATCAATTATAATTTTCCTATCATTTTGTGTTTCCCTACAATTTAAAATTACGTGTTTTTTTATTGAAAATGCCTATTTTACACAGCGGACATTTAGGCGGTGCTCCGACCATATGCCGTCTCGCTGCAACCTCTCCCGTCAACCACGCATCATGCATGTATTTGAAGGCGAGGCTTTGTATTTTTAAAGATTCTAATTGTGACCAGTGCCCCCATGCCTTTTTCCAGTTAACGTATACATTTTCACGTTCGACTTTACTTTGTATATTGTTGGTTATGTCATTCCGAATCCATTTATATGAGAGTTTTTCGTCCTGGTCCCAAAATTCTTTTTTATCCCTATATTTCATTAATAATTCTTTTATACTCTTATATTTTCTAGGTGTTTCTAAAAGTTTCATTACTTTATTATTTTTATATATTCCCTCCCTGTTCCGCAAAACGAAACCAAACCAATATATATATATCCCCTCCCATGGTACTTTAGGTTCGTCACTCAGTCGTTTAAATCTATTTAAAATATTGGTAATTTTTAAAATTATGGGGCTTGGTAACCCTATTCCCCCTGATTCTTTTGCTTTGTATAATGTTTCTTTTATCACATAATGTAGTTTAAAATCCCATATATATTTGATTATAAGTTTATCTATGTTATTTAAAATTATGTTACTTATGTTGGTAGACTTCATAATATAATTCAAATTTGTATACATATATGTTTTGGCCACCTGGGCCCGTTCCATTAAACATAACGGCATAAGTGCCCAGATATCGATATTCCTTTTTATCTCACTTTCCATTTTTTTACAGTTTTCCTTTTCTTCATTTTTGCCAAAGTACACACCAAGTGCTTTAATAGTATCTTTGAAAATATGGGCTGGTATGCTAGAAAGCCTACCGCGCCAGTTACCTATCTCTAAAATTTCTGTTTTATCATGATTTATTTTGGACCCCGATGCTCTTCCAAATTTTTCATATTCCTTTATAAGGTTCTCAAAGGATTTCGGATCCTCTAAAAAGTTAGTGCAATCGTCTGCATCTTGTAACATTTTCACTTCCTCTTTGATATTTGGAACTTTTATACCTTTAATTCATTTATTTAGTTTTACACTGATACTGAGCATTTCAATTGCTATTACGTATAATAGCATCGATAGTGGGCACCCTTGCCGCACTGATCTTTTAATGTCAAATTGTTCTGTCATGGCTCCGTTATTTTGAACTCTTGAAGTTATGTTATTATATAAAATTTTTGTGTATTTCCGGAAAGGTTCTCCGAAACCAAATTTTTCCAGGACGTTCTGTATATAGTTATGCTCTATTCTATCAAAGGCTTTTTCTTGATCAAAAAGTACCATAGCAACTTTCTGTCCCTTATTTTGTACATAGTCTATAATTGCAGTTATACTTAATATGTTATTTTGTATGTCCCTATTTTTTCGCCCACACGTTTGGTTTACATTTATTATTTCTCCTATCCCCTTTTTTAGTCTATTGCTTAAGATTCTACTCAATATTTTGTAATCCGTGTTAAGGAGGGAGATGGGCCTCCAATTTTTAAGTTCTTCCCTATCCCCTTTACCTTTATATATTAAAATGATGACCCCTTCTTTCATCGTTTCCGACATTTCCTTATTCCTTAAAAATATATTGTTATATAACCATTCACGAATGGGCAACAGCTCTCCGCAAAATGTCATCTAGAATTCTGCAGAGAGTCCATCTCCTCCTGGAGATTTTCCCTTATTCATTGTGTTTATACTATCTAAAATTTCTTCCTGTGAGATAAATTCATCACATGTTTGTTTAAAATCATTGTTAATTTTTTCACATAGTATTTCTTGTAAATAATCATCAATTTCATTCTCCGATATTTTTTGAGACGTATATAGTGTTGCATAATAGTTTTTAATATGGTCCATTACTTCCTGTTTTTCCGTTATTATTGTTGTTGTTGTTGTTGTTGTTGTGCTGATTTTAATCTTCTCCATAAATTTATCTCCCCCCATTCTTTTCTCTTCTCTTTTATATAATCCCTCTGCTTTTTTATATATCCCGGTAAATTTCCCTGCCCTAATTTCTCTACCCCTACCTTCTATTATATTTATTTCTTCCAATCTGTTTTTTAAATTGGTCTCGATATCCTTAGCATTTGTTTTTTGTAGTTGGTATCTGATCGCTTCCCTTTCTATTTTCAATTTCCTACTTTTTAAATTGCAGTGTTCTATCGCTAGTTTTTTAGTTTGACTTTTAGTTTTTCCCATTCTAATATTATATCTACGTTTTCCCTATTCTTAAATTCTTCTTTCTCTTTCTTGACCCTTTGTATAAAATCTGTATCTTTTAAAATCGAATTATTTATCATCCATCTTCCATGCCCCCATTTTTAAATGTTACAGTCATATTTATAAGTTCATGATCGGATATTTTAAAATCAGTAATATTCGTTTCTTTGTGTACATTTTTATCATAGTTGTTGCAGTAAAATTTATCTAAGCGGCTTCCTTTGTTTATTTTAGCAGCAGGGGGGGGGGGGCGAATCCGACATTTTGTCCAAACGTCATTTGGCTTAATTAATACTTTCTGCACTCAGCGGATCCGGTGTCGTCAGCGCCTGGTAAAAAAAAAAACGACGTCGTCGTCGAGGGGATCGTCCGGACGTCATTTGGTTTAATTAACACCTTCTGCGCGCCGATCCCCAGCGTCGTCAGCGTCCGGTAAGCACATCGACGACCGCGTCGATGTCATCGCCCCCCCTGCTGCTATGATCTTACAAACAGAGTGATCACTAACTCCTCCTCTTGCAGATCAATTAGGTTATTTGACTGATCGGTAATTCTAAAATTAACTCTCGTTAAAAACCGATTATGGCATCGCATATAGACCGGATTAATCGGACTCTCAATGATTAAAAATCCCGGAGGGGCTGTTGGTGAAAACGAATAAAGGATATACCCCTGTTGAGCTTGATTTGATTGCTTGGTATCCACCTGGTAACTCCCTTCGATAACATCACACACTAGATTAATCGCTATCACCGATGCAATATTTACGTTGTATGGAGCAATATGCCTACCACCATCTCCGTTATCGTGTTTGAGGATATAAGTTGATGGACCGAGAAAATCATTAAGAGACTTTCTTAGTTCTGGCGCGTTGTATCCTGGAAACTTGAAATCGGGTAAATCGGCTTCTGTGATATTATACTCGGTTAGGAATTTTTGTTTACTACCATCGCTGTTATCGGATATCATTTTAACGACTCGTTCATTGACATATTCCATGTCTGATATAAGTTGATTTAACACCTCAACGTGTTTTCGTTCTTTTGTTTCCCGTAGCTGTTCTAGTTGTAATTGGTAATAATGATTAATTTCGGCAAACATATCAGTGATATCACTTAAAATAAATGTTAATATGGCGACCGATTCAGTAGTTTTCTTATGCTGAAAATACCACTGCATGATATTCCTGTGTTGAAATAAAAACCAACTGGGTGATAACGTGCTTTTTATAATAGATAAATTATCTAGATACCGGGGGGTAATTTCATGATACGATTGCTCATTCGTGTGCAAGTCCGCGGGTGGATTCTTAGGCCATCCTAGTATGGTTCTTATTGAACTGTTATAAATATCAACCATATACCCCGGTGTGCTTATTTCAATCGTCGACGATAACGTCGGTTCATGAACCGTAATAGCTATTTTTGATTCCTTTCCTGTGATCGATTTTATCCTGCGCTGAAATTCTCCATTGATTTGTTCTATTTGGTATGACCCAGTTGGTATTGTAACCTCATTCCAGTCTGGGGTCCCATCGGGCTTATTTGTCCACGCAAAAACCAGCGAGTTATTAGGTTGTTGTCCGTTAAATGCGTCCGCTCGGATATTAGGCCAACTGTGATATACTCGCAATTTTGCCAGCGCTATTTCCTTTACTGGAACCGGCGATGGGAAGTTCACACTGAATTCGGGTTTCGTTGACGTTATCGATATCATATTTGTTTGTACCGGAGTGGTGTTCTCCGCGATCCGCTGAAGTAATTGAGACCCTTCGGGGTTCAGCGACATTATTATTATTCGTTGTTTTTAGTGTCTAATTTCAACAACCAGGTGGTTCCGGCTTCCAGTTAAAAATCCTCGATTTTTGACATCGCGGAGCTATACAACTGGACCATCGTGGAGAATTCAACATCGGATATGAACAAATTATCAATCGATAACGAGATCAACCCGGATAATTTCGAGTACGCGTCGGATACTATTTGATGTTTTACTGTATACTCGTCGAGCTTTTTCTGAAAACACGATGATATCTTTTTAGTGATTGCGTTGGCAACTCCAGCAATTGTTGTCATCGCGGAGATAGCGATTGGAACAGCGATCGGGGCTATCGTGGTTACCGTGGATAAAATAACACCGGTACCGGCTACTATACCCGACACCGAGTACACGACCGCGTCGATGGCGGTTATTTTTCGGCGGTATTTTTTTATTTTTACACGGTATTGTTCGGAAAGCGTTTTCAAATTCGCGGAGAACTCTTTTGCGGTATCGAATCGATATTGATGTGACGTCGGTGATACCTCTGATTCAATTACCCTGGTGGTCATTTTTATTTTAAAAGAGCTAGTGTTTTTAATTACTTAGATCCGCTACAAATTCCGCATACCATGTGATGTTTGTCCTAAATAGACTGCTATCAACGGCCTTAATTACAAACCGTTCAATTGTATTCTTGTCAATGATTGTTGACACTGTATTGTTAAACCCGGATGAACTCGACGATGATATACTAAACTGCATCGCCGAAATCAATGTCAATCGATAAATGCCCTTAACAGTTGCGGTGATATCTACTGTATTCTGTGTAGGAGTCCAATCGAATGATCCATGCCGAATTGTGTATACTATGTTGATGATGTTCTCATGAGGGATTTTTATTTTTTCGAATTGCTCTGCTACTCTCGGTAGTCCGTCTTTAATCGCTTCAACATCAGTTCTGATTGTTCCTATTTCCTGTGTATGCCCGTCTATACTTTTTTGTTCGCTGTAACCTTAGTAATGAGTGTATTTATTTCCTGTGTGTGCCCGTCGATATTTTGTTTGCTCACTGCAGTATTAACAGCGAGTGTATTTATTTTCCTTATCTGCGTGTCTATATGCCCCGTGTTCGCTTCAACCACGGCTTTGAGCGTTACTATTTCCCCTGCATGCTCGTCTATATTCCCTTTGTTCGCTTCAACCTCGGTTCTGAGCGCTACTATTTCCCTTACATGCGCGCCTATACTCCTTGTGTTCGCTTCAACCTCGGTTTTGAGCGTTCCTATTTCCCCTGTATGCGCGTCTATATTCTCTTTGTTCGCTTCAACCTCGGTTTTGATTGTTTTTATTTCCTGTCCATACGCAGTGATATCATTTATAGTTGTAATCTCATCCAGCTTGGTATTTTTTTTACCAAAGAATTTATCAAAGTTGTTATCGACCCTGTTAAAATTTTATCGCAACGTGTAAAATTGACCCGACAGCGTTGTAAACTCCGAAATAGTATTTTTTATTGTTGCAAGATTCGGTTCGGTTACCGTCGGGGCCCCAAAAAAACTAGCGGTAGTGAGTTGTATATCGGTGGCATATTTTTTCACCTGCGCGTCAAGTTCGGTCACCAATCCATTCAACCTTATAAAATTGTCTTGGTTTAATGTTATCCTATACATTACCGCCGATATATGTTCACCCGGTTTGAGTCGTCCGTCTCTGGTATACAGCGCGATAGTGCCCTCGGAGGTATCATGCTGTCGTATTAAAACGTCATTCAGCGACACATTGCTGGATTTCAATTTACCCTGGCGGTCTTGAAATACAACTATTTCTTCCGGGTCAACACTTGTTAGATTCAACGTATCAGCGATTTCATCCTCAATTAGTTTTTTTATGTCATCGGTGGCGAGCGTTTCCGTGGATTCTTTCAGCGCCGAAACCGGTCGTCCCCAGATATCAATCATTATTATTGTAAATGTTATTCTCTAAAATCCGTTGAGCTTCTACGACCCCACTAGTGTATTCGTTTACAACCACATGAGGTGGTTTTCGCGATGATGAAATCGCCGCGAGTACGTTCAATACTTCACGGCCGCATATCGGCGGGTCGCTTAATCGCTGTGTTGGCAGCGTGGAATAAAAAACCCGGGCTGAACACGCCCGGATATACCGCATGAACTCGTTCGGCGGGGCTAACCCGTATGAATCAAAATAGACGATCGCACGCGGATCAATCGCGTACGCAACCCAATGAGTCCCCGCTCCGGAGGACCCATCGAGGTTAATTATGCCTGTTTCAATATTCCTTGGTGCCGCCGGTAATTGATCCCTCATAAAAACACCCCTGAAGTTTTTTTATCGCTAGCGCGTTCGCGGCGTCTATTAAATCAAAATTAGACATAGGAGTCATTGACCCCCGGGTCAATAAACGGTTCCCGGTAGTCTTAGACCCTTTCCCGAGTACCATGAATACGGGGTTCCCGGTAGTCTTAGACCCTTTCCGGCCACGGATCGTTTTTTTTATAGCCTTTCCCGGTTGCCTTCTTCAATGCCATCCCCGCCGCGGTACCAACGGCCCCTAACGCAGCCGCCTTAGCCACTGCTGGGGCCGCCGCGGCAATCAATGCCGGAATCGCGGCTAACAACGGAAATATCCCACCGGTCTTTTCCATGTCTTTGATCGCTGCGGCCGAGAAATCTATTTGAACACCCTTTTTATTCTTCATCGCATTATTGAAATGTTTTATTTGACGCGCCGTCAACGATATCTTATGATTACCACCTGCCATCTGTGACGGCTTCAGCGTTATTGTGGTCCCGCATTGCTTAGCCGACTTTGATCGTAATTTCTTGACTTGACCATCAGTCAACTCTACACTGACGACACTATACGACATTTATTGTAAACGCGTTTGTGCTTTCAATTACATGTTTTCCACTGGTGCATCAATGATTCTCATTCGTCCACCAACACCTTCCAACAGCATTGATTTATCGCTGAGAATGACAGCAACCGCTCTGTAATTAACACCACCCGGGGCTATACGAGCTCTGAAGTGTATATCAACGACGGATTGTCTCGTTAAATCAAGATGTTCCAACGAAAAATAATAAATCGGATACAGCTTTTTAAAATCAAGTTGTGATATTTGCAAACCAGTGTCGACGTTTTGATCACGACCCATATATGACAGCAATCGATGGTACACACGTGCGATATGGTTGTCGCCGTAATTAAGCTGTATATCCTCGGATGGTTCCTGTTGTCCGTTTATTCTCAGCGAAACATCCCTGACTCCTAATTGATCAAATATCATATGGCTGCGTTCTTGATTACCCAATCGTTCCCTATTCTGTAGTGCTATAAATATATGACGCGGGGCTGAAACACCCTGTTTTGATGCCAAGTGCCATGTAAACGTATCGGCGACGTTATCCTCTTTAGCATCAGTTGTTACCGCTAGCCAACTCAACAACGATTTTCCTCCCTGTTCCATAAATGATAACAATCGTGCTTCCGTGGTAACTGATGGAGTCAACACCGGCATCCACAATGCCATTTTAGTTAAAACAACCTTACCGGCAGCGACGCCAGCAGCATGCCATATTGCATTGTTATCATCGCCCCTTCGCGTTAGCGCGATTGTATGCTTAGCCCCATAGATAACTTTTCTGACATTTCTGCAGAATCCAAATATGTGATGGAGTGGAATCGCGCATGAAAACTGTCGGGGTTGTCTTTGCAACATCCCTACTCGTGCTGCGAATCCCATATTGTAATTATCGTTAATACTTTTCATAATATTGAAATCAGTGTCCGGTTTTGCTCTGCGGTCTGGATTGGCTGCTTCAGCCTGATCACCTGCGGTATCTTTTTTCGCCAGCACGTTAACGTACTGAAGATGGTCAGCGTTATCGGTGGTGTCCTTCGCAAACATCATAGATGGGCCCGCCGATCTCGTATAATCGTCCGAGTATCTCGCTAACCCAATTATCGTCGTTGCAACATCAACCTCGCGTTCTATTGATTCAATTTATCGCCCGTCAATAAGATATCTGGCGCTCTCAAATAACGCCATGATACCGTTGTTGACGAAACCAACTCGAACACGATCGTCATCTGCGTATGGTGCATTATCGGCAGCATTTGTCACGAGTTTTCCCTCAATTTCGATAAACGCTTCACATGGCAGAAAGTATCTACTGGTATCTTGGACTTGAAGTTCAATTCGCGATCGTAGGTCAGGTTGCGCTGCATAATAAGAATAAAATTGATAATCACGGACAGAATCATCCCTGCGCACTGGGGCATCCATATCAAACGCGGGATCAGCGGTACGCGCAAACATTTCTATTATTATTCATGTCGGTGTTTTCAATTGCGATTTTTTCGTCGTAGACCACTTCCCGCTATCGCGTTCATGAGCGCGTTGGTTGCCGCATCGGTGGATGGCGAAGACGCCATTGGCGGAGTCGTCGCCGCCAACGACTCTAGTTTTTCTTCCACGGCGTTATTTATTACGTTACTGACATTTGCAGGCATCACTGTCGTTGATGGCATCACCGGTGGTTTTTGTTTTTTTCTTCTCACCAACGACATTAGTTTGTCCCGCGCGGCTGAAAGCGCCTTTCCGGCAACGTCTCCAATAGCACTAATACCTTTATCACGAATAACATCAATAGCCTTCATTCCTAATTGTTTGGCTAACGGCGCTACTTTTGGAGCCATTCTTGTAAATAAACCCGCAATGGTGCTACCGAGACCATCTCCATAGTACGCGCGGTAAACAGGCAATCGCGAGTTTACCACGTAGACGAGTACTGGTTTATCGTGGTTGTAGTGTATGATCATCTTTATTATAAAAACACCGGTTTTTCAATTAGTGATTGTGATCACCAGTGATTGATCACCCCCCCCCCTTTCCCACCGCCGTGTGGAAAACCGGAATAAATTTTATCAAAATTTCCTGGGGTTTTTGCCCTCGATAAAAATCCGGTTTTTTCCGGTTTTTTCTTGATTTTTGGTCATTTTTGGTCGTTTTTTGTTGCCTATAGTCGTTTTTTTTTCGATTTTTCAGCAAAAACATCGATTTTCTCTAAATGATTTCCTGGGGTTTTTGCCCTCAAAAACCAACCAAAAACGGTCAAAAAACGACCAAAAACGACCAAAAACGGTCAAAAAACGACCAAAAACGACCAAAAACGGTCAAAAAACGACCAAAAACGACCAAAAACGGTCAGAATTAATAAAAACGATAATTTTTTTAATCATCCACGAGTTCGTCTATGAGCGTTCGATACGCACTAACGTCCATGATACCGCCCGTAAATAACCGCTTGCAAATATCAGCGGCCTCATTGATTATTTCCGGAGAGTTATTTCCGGCTCGTTTTCCTCCGATTAGTACCTCTAGCCGTGATATATCACTGAGAACACTGTTAGGACAGGTAACGCCGTAGGATTCTTTACCAACAGAGTATCCTTTTCCTTTTTTTAGTTTTACCCTTTTTTCAACTTCCTTGTGGAATGCGTCGTAATCGGGACCATCGCCACGTAGTAATACATCTTTATATTTACTCGCTAAATACACTATTTTTGTCCAACCCTTTAACGACTTTATATTTTTCTCGTAACCGCTATTGATATGCTCCTTATCTCGTGTTTTCTTAGCAAAATTGTTGACAGCAAAATCAATTAATTCTTCCCTCCTGCTGCTGAGGCCTCTAAGTTGATCTATTGTGGACTTTCTAAGCACATTACGGGGTATATTCCCCCCTTTCTCTTTTTCTTCCGGTGTTTCTTCCAGTGTTTCTTCCGGTATTTCTTCTTCTGGTTCTCTTGCGGTAGCACCTAGTTCTTCTTCGTCGGCCATTGTAACATAAGGTTCTTGTGGTTCGGTTATAGCGAGTGGTGGTGGCCTCCGTGTTGTAGCAGCCGCTAGTGTTTCTAAAGACCTTTTTGTTTGTTCGGTCTGAGCCGCTATCTTTTCAAGCGCATCGAGGACGGGTACAGTTGCCGCCGTAACATCTTTGGTCGCTTTAGTTACCGGGGCAAAGAGTTGTTCGCTTCCAACAGTAAAATCGGTTTGTAGTTGCTGCCGCGTTTGAAGTTGCTCTCGGACCCTGTCTCGTAACGGTATGAACTTTCTAAGCGCTGCTAGCCGCTCTCTGGCTAGCCGAGTAGTGAGTGATTCACCTACCATTATTGCAATTGCGAAGCAATTTCTAATTTCTCGCCGGAGTTTTCGTCTATAATCCTTCTAATGTTTTTGATCTTACTAGAAATCTCCCGGCGTCGTTCATAAACACGTCCGAGTTTTTTTCGTATTATTTCAACGGCAGTAAATAGTCCAATGAATACATTTGCGTCATTGTGGTACAAGTTTTCATTAATCGTATGTTGTAATCGTTTTACAAAAAAGTACTCGCGGGCCAGGGTAAAACGTCCCCGTTTCGATTGTTCGTTAATAATCTCATAATCGGATAATATTTTTTCACTGTCGAGACCATCAGATAATTCAATTCCTTGATTTTTTAATTTTGAAATCTCGGCTAATATATTATTGATGTCTTCGATATTCATTATTCCTATAAAACATCTTGTTTTTAAATAAAAAAAAATGAAACCCCCGCGTATCAATTCCGAAGGTGTTTAATAATTCGTTTTCTTCCGGAATGGACAATTTATTGTCATGGCGACTTCGTCAGCGCCATAGGCGCCGGTGACTTCGTATCTATATATGAAAATCGAATTCTATGCCCGGTCTTTTTTGAGATTGCTGTTTGATATACTCGTTCTGCTACTTTTCGTATTGAGGCGATACAAATGCCAAAGTATCTACTGGCTTCATTCATCGACTGAAATATTTTTTCCTCGTGAGTTGTTGTATCAAATGACTTTACGGGTTTTGCTTTCTTTGGGTATTTACCGGTTTGGCCTTTTTTGGTATTTTGACTCTGCGAGACAGCTTGCAAGTTTATAAGAGAATTATCAGTCTTATTATTATTAATATGATCAATCACAAGTCCATTTTCGATTAATCCGTTGAATACCTCAAATACCGCCCTATGAACATGGTACTTCTTCTTTCCGGCACCAAACATCAGATACCCCTGATTACTTACGGTACCAACCGGCTTCTTCAGTTTGCGGTTTCTAACAATGCCGTCGCGAGATGCCTCGTAATTGACGAGCACAGGATGCGGCTGAAATTCTTGGTCCATTTATATAATAATACTATTTGTCTAATTTATTATTTGGTTTAATTATAAATCTTTCAACGTAGTCTTTGGGGGTTTTGATGACGAAGTCAGCGGTAGGGTCAATGACGGCGTTTTTAATTCGTTTGTCATAATAGCGTTTTAGTTCCCTGTATCGCTTTCCGCCACAATTAATACACAACTGCGATTTTCCTCTTACACCGACGTGGCAAACCAAGCACGGGAGGGGGCCAAGAGAACCATTACGAACGCTTTGTAAATGATACCCGCAGAATTCGCCTCTACATGATTTATTGCACCGGGTTGTCGACCCAATCATCAACCATTTGCAGTGATTCATTATACTATATTCTTTCATTTAAATACTTGTTTTAATTATATGGATGAGTTCGAGAGATTAGCAGCAATTAAGCCCTGGAAAAATATTAAGTTCAATCTCGATAGAGTCCTCAAGGACGCACCAAAAGCGTTAATAAACGATAGAACCCTGTTGAGTAAAATACGCGATTGTATCGATGAATTCAAGCGTGATGGCGCATCTCATAGAGCAGCAGAGGGGGCGAATCGGACATTTTGTCCAATCGTTATTTTGCTTAATTATTACTTTCTGCACTCAACGATCTAGTGTCGTCAGCGCCTGGTAAAAAAAAAAAACGACGTCGTCGTTGGGGGATCGTCCAAACGTCATTTGGTTTAATTAACACCTTCTGCGCGCCGATCCCCAGCGTCGTCAGCGTCCGGTAAGCACATCGACGACCGCGTCGATGTCATTGCCCCCTCTGCTGCTATTATCTTTCAAACAGAGTGATCACTAACTCCTCCTCTTGCAGATCGATTAGGTTATTTGACTGATCGGTAAGTCTAAAATTAATTCTCGTTAAAAACCGATCATGGCATCGCATATAGACCGGATTAATCGGACTCTCAATGATCAAAAATCCCGGAGGGGCTGTTGGTGAAAACGAATAAAGGATATACCCCTGTTGAGCTTGATTTGATTGCTTGGTATCCACCTGATAACTCCCTTCGATAACATCACACACTAGATTGATCGCTATCACTGATGCGATATTTACGTTGTATGGAGCAATATGCCTACCACCATCTCCGTTATCGTGTCTGAGGATAGTTGATGGGGGGGTGTCCGCGGGTGGATTCTCAGGCCATCCTAGTATGGTTCTTATTGAACTGTTATAAATATCAACCATATACCCCGGTGTGCTTATTTCAATCGTCGACGATAACGTCGGTTCATGAACCGTAATAGCGATTTTTGATTCCTTTCCTGTGATCGATTTTATCCTGCGTTGAAATTCTTTATTGATTTGCTCTATTTGGTATGACCCAGTTGGTATTGTAACCTCCTCCCAGTTTGGGGTCCCATCGGGTTTATTTGTCCGTGCAAAAACCAGCGAGTTATTAGGTTGTTGTCCGTTAAATGCGTCCGCTCGGATATTAGGCCAACTGTGATATACTCGCAATTTTGCCAGCGCTATTTCCTTTACTGGAACCGGTGATGGGAAGTTCACACTGAATTCGGGTTTCGTTGATGTTATCGATATCATACTTGTTTGTACCGGAGTGGTGTTCTCCGCGATCCGCTGAAGTAATTGAGACCCTTCGGGGTTCAGCGACATTATTATTATTCGTTGTTTTTAGTGTCTAATTTTAACAACCAGGTGGTTTCGGCTTCCAGTTGAAAATCCTCGATTTTTGACATCGCGGAGCTATATAACTGGACCATCGTGGAGAATTCAACATCGGATACGAACAAATTATCAATCGATAACGAGATCAACCCGGATAATTTCGAGTATGCGTCGGATACTATTTGATGTTTTACTGTATACTCGTTGAGTTTTTTCTGAAAACACGATGATATCTTCCTAGTGATTGCGTTGGCAACTCCAGCAACTGTTGTCATTGCGGAGACAGCGATTGGAACAGCGATCGGGGTTATCGTGGTCACCGTGGATAAAATAACACCGGCGCCAGCTACTATACCCGACACCGAGTACACGACCGCGTCGATGGCGGTTATTTTACGACGGTATTTTTTTATTTTTGCACGGTATTGTTCGGAAAGCGTTTTCAAGTTCGCGGAAAATTCTTTTGCGGTATCGAATCGATATTGATGTGACGTCGGTGATACCTCTGATTCAATTTCCTTGGTGGTCATTTTTATTTTAAAAGAGCTAGTGTTTTTAATTACTTAGATTCGCTGCAAATTCCACATACCATGTAATGTTTGCCCGGGCTAGATTTCTATCAACGGCATAAATTGTAAACTGTTCAGTTGCGTTCCTGTCTATAATTGTTGATATTGTATTGTTAAACCCGGATGAACTCGACGATAATATATTAAACTGCATCATTGAAACCAGTGTCAATCGATAAATACCCTTGACAGTTGCGGTAATATTTACTGTATTCTGTGTAGGAGTCCAATCGAATGATCCATGCCGAATTGTGTATACTGTGTTGATGATGTTCTCATGAGGGATTTTTATTTTTTCGAATTGCTCTGCTACTCTCGGTAGTCCGTCTTTAATCGCTTCAACATCAGTTTTAATCGTTCCTATTTCCTGTATATGCGTGTCCACATCTTTTTTGTTCGCTGCAACCCTAGTAATGAGTGTATTTATTTCCTGTATATGCGTGTCTATACTTTTTTTGTTCGCTATAACATTAATTTTGAGTACTTCTATTTCCCCTTCATGCACGTCTATACTTTTTTTGCTCGCTATAGCATTAGTGTTAATTGTTTCTATTCTCTGTCTATGCGCGTCTACATTATTTATGATCGTTACAACATTAGTTTTGATTGTTTCTATTTCCCGTGTATGCGTGTCCATATTATTTATGATCGTTGTAACATCAGTTTTGATTGTTTCTATTTTCCGTCCATGCGAGTCTACATTATTTATGATCGTTGCAACATTAGCGCCGATTATTTCTATTTCCCGTTCATGCGCGTCTACACTCCTTTTGTTCGTTGCAACATCAGTTTTGATTGTTTCTATTTCCTGTCCATACGCAGTGATATCATTTATAGTTATTGTGATTTCATCCGGTTTGGCATTTTTTTTACCAAGGAATTTATCAAAGTTGTCATCGATCCTGTTAACATTTTTTCGTAACGAGGTAAATTGGCCCGACAGCGTCGTAAACTCCAAAATAGTATTTTTTATTGTTGCAAGATTCGGTTCGGTTACCGTCGGGGTTCCAAAAAAACTAGCGGTAGTGAGTTGTATATCGGTGACAGATTTTTTCACCTCGGTGGCAGATTTTTTCACATGCGCGTCAAGTTCGATCACGGATTCATTCAACCTTATAGTACCGTCTCGGATTAATTCTATTATTCTCTCTATCTCCACTATATGTTTACCTGGTCTGAGTCGTCCGTCGCTGGTATACAGCGCGATAGCGTTCTCGGCGGCATCACGCTGTCGTATTAAAACGTCATTCAGTGACACATTACCGGATTTCAATTTACCCTGGCGGTCTTGAAATACAACTATTTCGCCCGGGTCAACACTTGTTAGATTCAACATATCAGCGATTTCATCCTCAATTAGTTTTTTTATGTTGGCGGCGGCCGTTTCCGTGGATTCTTTCAGCGCCGAAACCGGTCGTCCCCAAATATCAATCATTATTATCTAATGTAATTGTCTCTAAATTTCCCACTAGTGTATTCGTTTACAACCACATGAGGTGGTTTTCGCGATGATGAAATCGCCGCAAGTACGTTTAATACCTCACGGCCACATATCGGTGGGTCACTTAATCGCTGTGTTGGCAGCGTGGAATAAAAAACCCGGGCCGAACACGCCCGGGCTGAACACGCCCGGATATACCGCATGAACTCTTTCGGCGGGGCTAACCCGTATGAATCAAAATAGACGATCGCACGCGGATCAATCGCGTATGCAACCCAATGAGTTCCCGCTCCGGAGGACCCATCGAGGTTAATTATGCCTGTTTCAGTATTCCTTGGGGCCGCCGGTAATTGATCCCTCATAAAAACACCTCTGAAGTTTTTTATCGCTAGCGCGTTTGCGGCGTCTATTAAATCAAAATTAGACATTGGAGTCATTAAACGGTTCCCGGTAGTCTTAGACCCTTTCCCGAGTACCATGAATACGGGGTTCCCGGTAGTCTTAGACCCTTTCCGGCCACGGGTCGTTTTTTTTTGTAGCCTTTCCCGGTTGCCTTCTTCAATGCCATCCCCGCCGCGGTACCAACGGCTCCTAACGCCGCCGCCTTAGCCACTGCTGGTGCGGCCGCGGCAATCAACGCTGGAATCTCAGCTAACAGCGGAAATATCCCACCGGTCTTTTCCATGTTTTTGATTGCTGCGGCTGAAAAATCTATTTGAACACCCTTTTTATTCTTCATCGCATCATTGAAATGTTTTATTTGACGCGCCGTCAACGATATCTTATGATTACCACCCGCCATCTGTGACGGCTTCAGCGTTATTGTGATCCCGCATTGTTTAGCCGACTTTGATCGTAATTTCTTGACTTGACCATCAGTCAACTCTACACTGACGACACTATACGACATTTTATTGTAAACGCGTTTTGTGCTTTCAATTACATATTTTCCACTGGCGCATCAACGATTCTCATTCGTCCACCAACACCTTCTAGCAGCATTGATTTATCGCTGAGAATGACAGCGACCGCTCTATAATTAACACCACCCGGGGCTATACGAGCTCTGAAGTGTATATCAACGACGGATTGTCTCGTTAAATCAAGATGTTCCAACGAAAAGTAATAAATCGGATACAGGTTTTTAAAATCAAGTTGTGATATTTGCAAACCAGTGTCGACGTTTTGATCACGACCCATATACGACAGCAATCGATGATACACACGTGCGATATGGTTGTCGCCGTAATTAAGCTGTATATCCTCGGATGGTTCCTGTTGTCCGTTTATTCTCAGCGAAACATCCCTGACTCCTAATTGATCAAATATCATATGGCTGCGTTCTTGACTGCCCAATCGTTCCCTATTCTGCAGCGCTATGAATATATGACGCGGGGCTGAAACACCTTGTTTTGATGCCAGGTGCCATGTAAACGTATCGGCGACGTTATCCTCTTTAGCATCAGTTGTTACCGCTAGCCAACTCAACAACGATTTCCCTCCCTGTTCCATAAATGCTAACAATCGTGCTTCCGTGGTAACTGATGGAGTCAGCACCGGCATCCACAATGCCATTTTAGTTAAAATGACTTTACCGGCAGCGACGCCAGCAGCATGCCATATTGCATTGTTATCATCGCCCCTTCGCGTCAGCGCGATTGTATGCTTAGCCCCATAGATGACTTTTCTAACATTTCTGCAGAATCCAAATATATGATGGAGTGGAATCGCGCATGAAAACTGTCGGCGTGGTCCTTGCAACATTCCTACTCGTGCTGCGAATCCCATATTGTAATTATCGTTAAGACTTTTTATAACAGTGAAATTAGCGCCTTGTTTTAATCTGCGATCTGGATTGGTTGCTTCATCCTGGTCAATTGTGGTATTTTCTTTTATTAGCACGTTGATGTACTGAAAATGATCAGCGTTATTAGTGGTGTCCTTCGCAAACATCATAGATGGACCCGCCGATCTTGTGTAATCATCCGAGTATCTCGCCAACCCAATTATCGTCGTTGCAACATCAACCTCGCGTTCTATTGATTCAATTTCTCGCCCGTCAATAAGATATCTAGCGCTCTCAAATAACGCCATGATACCGTTGTTGACGAAGCCAACTCGAACACGATGGTCATCTGCGTATGGTGCATTATCGGCGGCATTTGTCACGAGTTCTCCCTCAATTTCGATAAACGCTTCACACGGCAGAAAGTATTTACTGGTATCTTGGACCTGAAGTTCAATTCGCGATCGTAGGTCAGGTTGCGCTGCATAATAAGAATAATATTGATAATCGCGGACAGAATCATCCCTGTGCACTGGGGCATCCATATCAAGCGCGGGATCAGCGGTTCGCGCAAACATTTTATTATTTATCATGTTGATGTTTTCAATTGCGATTTTTTCGTCGTAAATTCTTTGAATTTAAACCACTTCCCGCTATCGCGTTCATGAGCGCGTTGGTTGACGCATCGGCGGATGGCGAAGTCGCCAACGACGGAGTCGTCGCCAACGACTCTAATTTTTCTTCCACGGCGTTATTTATTACTTTACTGACATTTGCAGGCATCACTGTCGTTGATGGCATTACCGGTGGTTTCTGTTTTTTTCTCTTGGATTTCACCAATGACATTAGTTTGTCCCGCGCGGCTGAAAGCGCCTTTCCGGCAACATCTCCAATAGCACTAATTCCCTTATCACGAATAACATCAATAGCCTTCATTCCTAATTGTTTGGCTAACGGCGCTACTTTTGGAGCCATTCTTGTAAATAACCCCGCAATGGTGCTACCGAGACCGTCTCCATAGTACGCGTGGTAAACAGGCAATCGCGAGTTTACCACGTAGACGAGTACTGGTTTATCATGGTTGTAGTGTATGATCATCCTTATTAAAAACACCAGTTTTCCAATTAATCATCCACGAGTTCGTCTATGAGCGTTCGATATGCATTAATGTCCATAATACCGCCTGCAAATAACCGCTTGCAAATATCAGCGGCCTCATTGATTATTTCCGTAGAGTTATTTCCGGCTCGTTTTCCTCCAATTAGTACCTCTAGCCGTGATATATCACTGAGAACACTACCAGGACAGGTAACGCCGTAGGATTCTTTACCAACAGGGTATCCTTTTCCTTTTTTTGGTGTTATACTCTTAACTTCCTTGTGGAATTCATCGTAATCGGGATCACCACGATGTGGTAATGCTTCTTTATGTTTACTCGCTAAATACACTATTCTTGCCCAGTCCTTTAACGACTTTATATTTTTCTCGTAACCGCTATTGATATGCTTCTTATCTCGTATGCTCTTAGCAAAATTGTTGGCAGCAAAATTAATTAATTCTTCCCTGCTGCTGAAGCCTCTAATTTCATCTATTGTGCTCTTCTTGAGTACAATACGGGGTATATTCCCCTCTTTTTCTTCCGGTATTTCTTCTTCTGGTATTTCCTCTTCTGGTATTTCTTCTTCCGGTTCTTTCGCAGTAGCACCTAGTTCTTCTTCATCGGCCATTGTAACATAGGGTTCTTGTGGTTCGGTTATAGCGAGTGGTGGCGGCCTCCGTGTTGTAGCAGCCGCTATTTTTGCAGGAAGTGTTTCTAAAGACTTTTTTGTTTGTTCGGTCTGAGCCGCTATCTTTTCAAGCGCACCAAGAACGGGTACAGTTACCGCCGTAACATCTTTGGTCGCTTTAGTTACCGGGGCAAAGAGTTGTTCGCTTCCAACAGTAAAATCGGTTTGTAGTTGCTGCCGCGTTTGAAGTTGTTCTCGGACCCTGTCTCGTAACGGTATAAACTTTTTAAGCGCTGCTAGCCGCTCTCTGGCTAGCCGAGTAGTAAGTGATTCGCCTACCATTATTGCAATTGCGAAGCAATTTCTAATTTCTCGCCGGAGTTTTCGTCTATAATCCTTCTAATGTTTTTGATCTTACTAGAAATCTCCCGGCGTCGTTCATAAACACGTCCGAGTTTTTTTCGTATTATTTCAACGGCAGTAAATAGTCCAATGAATGCATTTGCGTCATTGTGGTACAAGTTTTCATTAATCGTATGTTGTAATCGTTTTATAAAAAAGTACTCGCGGGCCAGGGTAAAACGCCCCCGTTTCGATTGTTCGTTAATAATCTCATAATCGGATAATATTTTTTCGCTGTCGAGACCATCAGATAATTCAATTCCTTGATTTTTTAATTTTGAAATCTCGGCTAATATATTATTGATGTCTTCGATATTCATTATTCTTATAAAACATCTTATTTTTAAATAAAAAAAAAATGAAACCCCGCGTATCAACCCCGAGGTGTTTAACAACACTGAATACTTTGTTTTCTTCCGGAACAGACAATTTATTGATTATAACGTTTCACACTGTCATGGCGACTTCGTCAGCGCCATGGGCGCCGGTGGTCTTGTCACGGTGACTTCGTATCTATATATGAAAATCGAATTCTGTGACCCGTCTTTTTTGAGATCGCTGTTTTAGTTATATTCTCTGCAACATCTCGAACTGAGGCTCTACAAATATCGAAATATTTTCCTGCCTCATTCATCGACTGAAATATTTTTTCTTCGTGCGTTGATGTATCAAACGATTTAACACCCCTTGCTTGCTTTGAAAACTTGCCAGTTTGGCCTTTTTTACTGTTTTCACTCTGAGAGATGGCTTGCAGGTTTATAAGAGAATTATCAGTCTTATTATTATTAATATGATCAATCACAAGCCCATTCTCGATTAATCCGTTAAATGCTTCAAATACCACCCTGTGAACAAGATAAATTTTCCCCCCGGCACCAAACATCAAATACCCGTGATTATTTACGGTACCAACTGGGTTTTTTAGTCTGCGGTTTCTAACAATGCCGTCGCGAGATGCCTCGTAATTGACAAGCAGGGGGTGAAGTCTGAACTCTTGGTCCATTTGTATAATAATACTACTTGTCTAATTTATTATTTGGTTTAATTATAAACCTTGCAATGTAGTCCTGAGGAGTTTTGATGACGAAGTCTGCGGTGGGGTCAATGACGGCGTTTTTAATTCGCTTGTCATAATAGCGTTTTAGTTCCCTGTATCGCTTTCCGCCACAATTGATACACAACTGCGATTTTCCTCTTACACCGACGTGGCAAACCAAGCACGGTAGGGGGCCAAGAGAGCCATTACGAACGCTTTGTAAATGGTATCCGCAGAATTCACCTCTACATGATTTATTGCACGGGGTTGTCGACCCAATCATCAACCATTTGCAGTGATTCATTATACTATATTCTTTCATTTAAATACTTGTTTTAATTATATGGATGAGTTCGAGAGATTAGCAGCAATTAAGCCCCGGAAAAATATTAAGTTCAATCTCGATAGAGTCCTCAAGGACACACCAAAAGCGTTAATAAACGATAAAACCCTGTTGAGTAAAATACGCGATTGTATCAATGAATTCAAGCGTGATGGCGCATCTCACAGTTGGTCAACATTTCGAATTGATGGCATTGTTGATGCTACCATGAACGACAACCGCGCAGCAACGATAATATCACAACTTGACGGTAAAAGATATTTCTTCAGAGTAAAATTCATTGTCCGGGTGAAATCAGGCGATTGGATCATACGTGATAAATTTGAACCGGTTCTCAGCGACAAGAAAACAGTCATTGTCAGCCGCGACTCCAAGCCGGGGTTGTTATCCGGAATTGACAGACTATACTATGAACGAGCGTATCCTGAAACAGCAGTTGTTTATGGAATATACCCGTTAAATAAGAAACCTGATATCGGAAAACTGAAACCGATGAAACAGTCAACCGGGATAAATTGTGTAGCAGAACGAATAATAGAGCATTTTACAAATGCGTGTCGAGGAAACAAATTGACTGATTTACGACGTAGCAAAATCAACCAGTGGGAACTAACCGTAAAAGAGCGTGGAGCGACCATCAGCGACATAGCGAGATTAGAAACATCGCTGAGATTTCCAATAACCGTTACAACGATAACCGGTGAAGTATTATACGAATCGAAGTATAAATCGAAGGGAGCCCCAATCAAAATTATTGATCATAACGAACACGCATGGACGCCCGCGATCACAATATTTCCACGGGATAGAACAGTAAAGTATATACCTGAAGAATTTTTAGGAGAAGAATTCTCCCGGGATGGTTTTCTCGCGGAGAGGAAACTATTTGATGCTATTGCCTACTTGTGTAAAAACGACCCTGTATCAATGTGGTTACTTCGCAGCGCTGAAAACGATGCGGATACCTTTGATCAGTTTGTAAGACCAAACGGCGAATTATATCGCACTGAAGCATTTCACAACAGGATGAAAAAAACCGCCATGGAATTTGAAGAGCATGATGAACAACTGCTAACAAATTGTTTTACGATTCCATCGGTTGTAGCTCATGTTGCAGCAAGGAAAAATGCGTGGAGACCAACGCGCAAGGAATTTTTACCAGATGTACAATCCAGTTGTTTGGAGTATTATCACGGTGGATTATGGAACACTGAATACAACCGCGACGCTATGATCTCGGTTGATATGGTTGCCTGTTATCCAGCGAGTTTTCTCGGGTATGGATCCGCAGCTGAGTATTTCAAACGATTTGGACACCCCAGACATGAAATGACTCGTGTTGCTATTAATGGACCACTGCCTGATTTTGATTTAACCGGATTCGCTCGCATAGTATCATTTGAATTCGCGGCAGGACTCCATCGCTGTTGCTATATTTGGATCGGTAGACACATGGCTGAAAAGAAGTGGCTGCCAATAGCGCTGCTACGGTATATGATTGATTGTAGCATGCTAGTTTCGTTGATTGTCAGTGACGCGATTATATCATACCGGGCGCAGACTGAAGTCTGGTTACCAGAACCAGAGCGTCTAGATAGCATAATTGATGAATCCAGAAAACACATTGATGCCGACGAGGAATATATCATCGAATGGTCCAGGAGGATATTCAACCAACGAAACCACGAGGCAAAAGATCTCGGTAGAAGAATAATTGGTAAGTTTACACAAGGTGGAAAAAACTGCGATTACAAACGATATTGCTCACGGCTGATTATAGATGACGCAGAATATGATTTCGTAATCAAGGACGCAGTGGCGAAAAATAGATACGTGAACTGCAAAACAGCTTTCTTGTCCAATGGAACAAAGTTGGGTACAGTTGTTTCCTACAGCGATGGAGACAGCCCCGCGTATCCACATTTGAGGGCGTCTATGCTGGGTTACGCCGCTATCAATTTATTCTCGATGATAAATAGATTCCCCGATACCGCGGTTAGAGTAGCCGTTGATTCATTTTATATTGACGTAAAGTATAAGAAAAACGTAACCGAGTTTACTAGTCCGGACGAGAGTTGGGGTACATGGAGAATTAAAGAAGAAATACGACGCGATTATTCCCCGTCAGCAAATGTCATCGTTGAGAACAATTACCTACGCGGTAATAATTTATCAGAATGGTCTAATGCACCATCGTGTTCTGATCCAATTTGTAGACACAAAACAGTTTATTTAAGCGGCTGTGGCGGGTCAGGAAAGACGACTCGGGCAATTGAATTATTTCGAACGCGGGCAAGTATAATCGTGCTTACACCGACCCATAGACTAGCGCGAGAGATAAAACAACGAAATGTTGACTCCGTTACTTATCACAGCTTTTTTCGATACAGCGGCGGTGAGTGGACTCCTGATCGAATGGGTGAAAAATTTATTCCCGACATTATCATCTGGGATGAGATATGTACTGTTTCGTTAGATACTTTACAAATGTTTCTTGAGTGGTTGCTGCGCGCGAATACAGCAGTAATCATGTGTGGGGACCATGGCCAACCACCACCATTTGTCGGCGAGGGTCCACATGATTGGTTAAAGGGTTTTGTGGACTATTATGAAGAAACCGATACTGATTACCGAGCACTTGATGAACAACTGCGCGAGGTTAAAAAACTAATCAGATTACAGCCGGATAGAATTCAATGTGAAATAATCCGCGAGGTGATTCCGGAAACGCCGTTAAATGAATTCTGGGAAACATGGAGACCAAACGATTTAATTGTAGCGAGCAGAAAGATAGTCAGAGACACACTTCAGCGGAGGTTGTTTGCGTTGCATAAGGAAAAGTTTCCAACGCGTCCAGTGCCGTTATGTTATAGACCCGCGGACACACGGCGGCAGAACATTGAAGTTGAGATTCCAGGCCGGACAGAAAAACAAATTCTCGTGCTGAATGATATCGTGCTCGTTGATATCGGTGTCGTCGAGGACGCGCTACGTGCTGATAAATCGCCGTGGACGCTAGGATACGCAACAACAATACATTCCTCGCAGGGACTAACCATCACGGACACAATTGTTTGGATAGTTGATAATCGCATCGAATGGTCGAATCTAGTCTATCTTGCAGTGTCCAGAGTACGAAGGATAAATCAGCTTCGAAGAATTGTTATTGACGAAGCCACCGACGAAGCCGGCGACAAAGTCACCATCGATGCAAGCGTCATTGATAGAAAACTCTCGGGTTACCGCCAACAGGATAAAAAAAAACAGCGGCGTTTTGATATTGATGCCGAATTAATAATCTCGCTACGACAACAACAGAATAATCACTGTGCGAGTTGCAATTGTATAATGAGTTGGCGCTATTCGGATAAAGACGCTCGCCAATTTACCGTGGACAGGATCGATAACAGTCTCGGTCATGTCAAAAACAATGTGAGGTTGACATGTCTTGAGTGTAATAGACGCAACGGCGCTAGTTAAGACCACGCGGGGGTAATTGAGTATCGTTAGGTATCACTTGTAGTTGCTCGCGTGTAAATCCGCGCTGAGGAGCAGTTGAATCCAGTCTATAGATCGGTGGTCTACCAGTTGATCGTGTTATCGTTGATATGTTATGTGTGGTAACACTCCAAATAGGATCAGTAGCCCTTTTTTTACCGCCTTCAAGCTCTCCTGGTTCATATAGATATCTAACAGTGACATCGCCAAGAATCGGCTTAGAAACGCTATTTATTTTTAATTTTCCGGGTATATACTCGTATTTAATCGCGTCGCTGGGCTTCATGTTGATTACTCGGGTAATCTCGTTATTTAACGCTGCAATTACACCTGGCAACCTTTTAACCCATTCACGAGATCGTTTTTCTTGGATGAATTCCTTCGCGTATTGATATCCAAATAACCGTTCAGCGAGAGTCCGATTGAATCGTTCAACAATTGCCTGATCACGATGTAGCGCAGTATGACCTCGTCGTATCGCGACGCTATGATGTTTCAGCGTTGATAAAACAGCGCCGCGAAATTCACTACCAGGATCAACTTGTAATAGATTTGGCCAGCGCAGAGGACCTCTTCGATAAATCCGCTCAAACGCATCGGCTACTTCAGTTGCTGACTTTGTTTTCAACGGTTCCGCTTGTTTGTATCGACTCGCAACATCAACTACGGTTAGCGCGTATTTGTAACCGTTGTCATGCGGCAGAAATAGTATATCAGCCTGATGAACTTCATTAGGTACGCTGACATCAAAGCGCGAAAAGTTGATTTGTTTAGGCGGTGGTAGATAAATTTGCCATATAGCCTGTTTGGATAACCAATTAGCCGCAGTGACCCTCGTTACTTTTGCAGCGCTTGCAAGCTTACCAATTGCGGCCTTCCCCTTCCAGTATCCTCTCGGAGAATAATAGATGGATTCCATCGTTTTTCTTGGATGATTGTTATTAATTACCAGCGCCAATCATTAATTTACCTTTCATAGCCGATTTTACCAACCATGAGGCCAATTTTTCTTTGACGGATTTATCAGGAATAGCATTTAACGCGTGAATTAATTTTACGTCCGCGATATGACGCTGTTGCAGATCGCTACTTTTGTAAGCAACATCATGAGCATGACACGCCTTATCGATAGCGTTTATTGGATACTCACCGGGTTTGGGCTGATTTTGATCATCGAGTCTGATATCTAATCGTGTTCCGGGGCCACAGTAGCTATATCCTGGGAGGTGCTTTTCTCCTGGATACTTTGCCCACGGGGTTCCGGGGAGTTTTGATAACTTGGCTGCAATATCACCTCCTCGCTTTTTTTTAAAACATCTCCGGGTCTAATAGAAATAAATCTAAATTTCTTTATACCGCATTGTACACACTTGCCAGTAAGCGCCGATCTGTTATTTCTTGTTGTAACGGTTGTCATATCATTTGTGCCAGTACGCACTCTACACTTCACACAATATAGATCCATAATTTATGTATAGAGACATGAATATAATTGACTTTTCAGCGACTAAAACAAGAGAACCAGTTAAGCATGTTGCAGCATTACCAAACTCGATCCGGATGATTATCATCGGACCATCTGGATCCGGCAAGACGCAATTGTTACTCAATTTAATAATGAGATGGATGAAGTGGGATAAGTTGTATTTGGTTGCTCCTAGCGTAGATGATCAACGATGCTACGAGGTGTTGAAAGATTTCAATGAGAATGCATCAGCGATCGCTAAAAAGAATGTTATTGAGTTTATTACGGATATCAATGATGCACCGGGTATTGATGATATTGATGGCGACGTTAACAATCTAGTCGTGTACGATGATGTTATGTTAGACAATCAAAAGAACCCAGCTAGGATATTTTCCAGAGGCAGGCATAAAAACACTGACGTGATATATGTCACTCAACGATACACTCAGATTCCAAAAGTAATCAGAGATAACTGCAATATTCTTGCTGTATTCAACGGCGTTGATACACACACGCTACGAAATATTTGGCAGACATGGTGCGGCGGTGACATGGACTTTAATGTTTTTCGAAACTTTTTTAGTCATGCTCAGTCTACCCCACATGGATTCATAACGATAAATTTACATGATCCTCGGACACGATATCGTATCGGACTTGACCAAATATTCGGTTAGTTGTAAATAATTTTCATTGTAAATAACCACTTAGCAGCAGAGGGGGCGATGACATCGACGCGGTCGTCGATGTGCTTACCGGACGCTGACGACGCTGGGGATCGGCGCGCAGAAGGTGTTAATTAAACCAAATGACGACGCGACGATCCCCCAACGACGTCGTCGTTTTTTTTTTACCAGGCGCTGACGACACTAGATCGTTGAGTGCAGAAAGTAATAATTAAGCAAAATAACGATTGGACAAAATGTCCGATTCGCCCCCTCTGCTGCTCATAGTTGGTCAACATTTCGAATTGATGGCGTTGTTGATGCTACCATGAACGACAACCGCGCAGCAACGATAATATCACAACTTGACGGTAAAAGGTATTTCTTCAGAGTAAAATTCATTGTCCGGGTGGAATCAGGTAATTGGATCATACGTGATAAATTTGAACCAGTTCTCAGCGACAAGAAAACAGTCATTGTTAGCCGCGACTCCAAGCCCGGGCTGTTAACCGGAATTGACAGACCATACTATGAACGAGCGTATCCTGAAACAGCAGTTGTTTATGGAATATACCCGTTAAATAAGAAACCTGATATCGGAAAACTGAAACCAATGAAACAGTCAACGGGGATAAATTGTGTAGCAGAACGAGTAATAGAGCATTTTACAAATGCGTGTCGAGGAAACAAATTGACTGATTTACGACGTAGCAAAATCAACCAGTGGGAACTAACCGTAAAAGAGCGTGGAGCAACCATCAGCGACATAGCGAGATTAGAAACGTCGTTGAGATTTCCAATAACCGTTACAACGATAACCGGTGAAGTATTATACGAATCAAAGTACAAATCAAATGGAGCCCCAATCAAAATTATTGATCATAACGAACACGCATGGACGCCCGCGATCACAGTGTTTCCACGGGATAGAACGGTAAAGTATATCCCGGGGGAATTTATACAAGATGGTTTTCTCGCGGAGAGGAAACTATTTGATGCTATCGCTTATTTGTGTAAAAACGACCCTGTATCAGTGTGGTTACTTCGCAGCGCTGATACCTTTGATCAGTTTGTAAGACCAAACGGTGAATTATACCGCACAGAAGCATTTCACAACAGGATGAAAAAAACCGCCATAGAATTTGAAGAGCATGATGAACAACTGCTAACAAATTGTTTTACGATTCCATCGGTTGTAGCTCATGTTGCAGCGAGGAAAAATGCGTGGAGTCCAACGCGCAAGGAATTTCTACCGGATGTACAATCCAGTTGTTTGGAATACTATCACGGTGGACTATGGAACACTGAATACAACCGCGACGCTATGATTTCCGTTGATATGGTTGCCTGTTATCCAGCGAGTTTTCTCGGGTATGGATCCGCCGCTGAGTATTTCAAACGATTTGGACACCCCAGACATGAAATGACTCGTGTTGCTATTAATGGACCACTGCCTGATTTTGATTTAACCGGATTCGCTCGCATAGTATCATTTGAGTTCGCGGCAGGACTTCATCGCTGTTGCTATATTTGGATCGGTAGACACATGGCTGAAAAGAAGTGGCTGCCAATAGCGCTGCTACGGTATATGATTGATTGTAAAATGCTAGTTTCGTTGATTGTCAGTGACGCGATTATATCATACCGGGCGCAGACTGAAGTCTGGTTACCAGAACCGGAGCGTCTAGATAGCATAATTGACGAGTCCAGAAAACACATCGATGCCGACGAGGAATATATCATCGAATGGTCCAGGAGGATATTCAACCAACGAAACCGCGAGGCAAAAGATCTCGGTAGAAGAATAATCGGTAAGTTTACACAAGGTGGAAAAAACTGCGACTACAAACGATATTGCTCACGGCTGATTATAGATGACGCAGAATATGATTTCGTAATCAAGGACGCAGTGGCAAAAATAGATACGTGAACTGCGAAACAGCTTTCTTGTCCAATGGAACAAAGTTGGGTACAGTTGTTTCCTACAGCGATGGAGACAGCCCCGCGTATCCACATTTGAGGGCGTCTATGCTGGGTTACGCCGCTATCAATTTATTCTCGATGATAAATAGATTTCCTGACACCGCCGTTAGAGTAGCCGTTGATTCGTTTTATGTTGACGTAGCGTATAAGGAAAACGTAGCCGAGTTTACTAGTCCGGACGAGAGTTGGGGTACATGGAGAATTAAAAATGAAATACGACGCGATTATTCCCCGTCAGCAGATGTCACCGTTGAAAACAATTACCTACGCGGTGATAAATTATCGGAATGGTCTAATGCACCATCGTGTTCTGATCCAATTTGTAGACACAAGACGGTTTATTTAAGCGGCTGTGGCGGGTCAGGAAAGACGACTCGGGCAATTGAATTATTTCGAACGCGGGCAAGTATAATCGTGCTTACACCGACCCATAGACTAGCGCGAGAAATAAAACAACGAAATGTTGACGCCGTTACTTATCACAGCTTTTTTCGATACAGCGGCGGTGAGTGGACTCCTGATCGAATGGGTGAAAAATTTATTCCTGAAGTTATCATCTGGGATGAGATATGTACTGTTTCGTTAGATACTTTACAAATGTTTCTTGAGTGGTTGCTGCGCGCGAATACAGCGGTGATCATGTGTGGTGACCATGACCAACCACCACCATTTGTCGGCGAGGGTCCACATGATTGGTTAAAGGGTTTTGTGGACTATTATGAAGAAACCGATACTGATTACCGGGCACTTGATGAACAACTGCGCGAGGCTAAAAAATTAATCAGATTACAGCCGGATAGAATTCAATGTGAAATAATCCGCGAGGTGATTCCGGAAACGCCGTTAAATGAATTCTGGGAAACATGGAGACCAAACGATTTGATTGTAGCGAGCACACACGGCGGCAGAACATTGAAGTTGAAATCCCGGCCCCGACAGCGTCGGGGACAAAAAAACAAATTCTCGTGCTGAATGATATTGTGCTCGTTGATATCAGCGTCGTCGAGGACGCGCTACGTGCTGATAAATCCCTGTGGACGCTAGGATACGCAACAACAATACATTCCTCGCAGGGACTAACTATCACGGACACAATTGTTTGGATAGTTGATAATCGCATCGAATGGTCGAATCTAGTCTATCTTGCAGTGTCCAGAGTGCGGAGGATAAATCAGCTTCGAAGAATTGTTATTGACGGAGTCAGTGACGAAACCAGTGACGGAGTCACCATCGATGCAAGCGTCATTGATAGAAAACTCTCGGGTTACCGCCAACAGGATAAAAAAAAACAGCGGCGTTTTGATATTGATGCCGAATTAATAATTGCGTTACGACAACAACAGAATAATCACTGCGCGAGTTGTAATTGTGTAATGCGTTGGCGTTATTCGGATAAAGACACTCGCCAATTTACCGTGGACAGGATCGATAACAGTCTCGGTCATGTCAAAAACAATGTGAGGTTGACTTGTCTTGAGTGTAATAGACGCAACGGCGCTAGTTAAGACCACGCGGGGGTAATTGAGTATCGTCAGGTATTACTTGTAGTTGCTCGCGTGTAAATCCGCGCTGAGGAGCAGTTGAATCCAGTCTATAGATCGGTGGTCTACCAGTTGATCGTGTTATCGTTGATATGTTATGTGTGGTAACACTCCAGATAGGATCAGTGGCTCTTTTTTTACCGCCTTCAAGCTCTCCTGGTTCATATAGATATCTCACGGTGACATCGCCAAGAATCGGCTTGGAAACGCTATTTATTTTTGATCTTCCGGGTATATACTCGTATTTAATCGCGTCGCTGGGCTTCATGTTGATTGCTCGGGTAATCTCGTTATTTAACGCTGCAATTACGCCTGGCAACCTTTTGACCCATTCACGAGATCGTTTTTCTTGGATGAATTCCTTCGCGTATTGATATCCAAATAACCGTTCAGCAAGAGTCCGATTGAATCGTTCAACAATTGCCTGATCACGATGTAGCGCAGTATGACCTCGTCGTATCGCGACGCTATGATGTTTCAGCGTTGATAGAACAGCGCCGCGAAATTCACTACCGGGATCAACTTGTAATAGATTTGGCCAGCGCAGAGGGCCTCTTTGATAAATTCTTTCAAACGCAGCGGCTACTTCAGTTGCTGACTTTGTTTTTAACGGCTCCGCTTGTTTGTATCGACTCGCAACATCAACTACGGTTAGCGCGTATTTGTAACCGTTGTCATGCGGCAGAAATAGTATATCAGCCTGATGAACTTCATTGGGTACGCTGACATCAAAGCGCGAGAAGTTGATTTGTTTAGGCGGTGGTAAATAGATTTGCCATATAGCCTGTTTGGACAACCAATTAGCCGCAGTTGCCTTTGTTACCTTTGCAGCGCTTGCAAGCTTACCAATTGCGGCCTTCCCCTTCCAGTATCCTCTCGGAGAATAATAGATGGATTCCATGTTGTTATTATAAACGCTAGCGTTTTCAATTACCAGCGCGAGAAGCTCCGCTTCCAATCATTAATTTACCTTTCATAGCCGATTTTACCAACCATGAGGCCAATTTTTCTTTGAATGATTTATCAGGAATAGCATTTAACGCGTGAATTAATTTTACGTCCGCGATATGACGCTGTTGCAAATCGCTACTTTCGTAAGCAACATCATGAGCATGACACGCCTTATCGATAGCGTTTATTGGATACTCACCGGGTTTGGGCTGATTTTGATCATCGAGTCTGATATCTAATCGTGTTCCGGGGCCACAGTAGCTATATCCTGGGAGGTGCTTTTCTCCTGGATACTTTGCCCACGGTGTTCCGGGGAGTTTTGATAACTTGGCTGCAATATCACCTCCTCGCTTTTTTTTAAAACATCCCCGGGTTTAATAGAAATAAATCTAAATTTATTTATACCGCATTGTACACACTTGCCAGTAAGCGCCGATCTGTTATTTCTAGTTGTAACGGTTGTCATATCATTTGTGCCAGTACGCACTCTACACTTTACACAATATAGATCCATAATTTATGTATAGAGACATGAATATAATTGACTTTTCAGCGACTAAAACAAGAGAACCAGTTAAGCATGTTGCAGCGTTACCAAACTCGATCCGGATGATTATCATCGGACCATCTGGATCCGGCAAGACGCAATTGTTACTTAATTTAATAATGAGATGGATGAAGTGGGATAAGTTGTATTTGGTTGCTCCTAGCGTAGATGATCAACGATGCTACGAGGTGTTGAAAGATTTCAACGAGAATGCATCAGCGATCGCTAAAAAAAATGTTATTGAGTTTATTACAGATATCAATGATGCACCGGGTATCGATGATATTGATGGCGACGTTAACAATTTAGTCGTGTACGATGATGTTATGTTAGACAATCAAAAGAACCCAGCTAGGATATTTTCCAGAGGCAGGCATAAAAACACCGACGTGATATATGTCACTCAACGATACACTCAGATTCCAAAAGTAATCAGAGACAACTGTAATATTCTTGCTGTATTCAACGGCGTTGATACACACACGCTACGAAATATTTGGCAGACATGGTGCGGCGGTGACATGGACTTTAATGTTTTTCGAAACTTTTTTAGTCATGCTCAGTCGACCCCACATGGATTTGTAACGATAAATTTACATGACCCTCGGACACGATATCGTATCGGACTTGACCAAATATTCGGTTAAATTGTAAGCAGCAGGGGGGGCGATGACATCGACGCGGTCGTCGATGTGCTTACCGGAAGCTGACGACGCTGGGGATCGGCGCGCAGAAGGTGTTAATTAAACCAAATGACGTCCGGACGATCCCCTCGACGACGACGTCGTTTTTTTTTTACCAGGCGCTGACGACACCGGATCCGCTGAGTGCAGAAAGTATTAATTAAGCCAAATGACGTTTGGACAAAATGTCGGATTCGCCCCCCCCCCCCCCGCTGCTATTTTATATTCAAAAGTATATTCTTTCCTTAATAAGTTCTGTACTCTGCAAACATCCGTTAATTTATATTTTTTAATAAAAAAATCCATATCCGGTTTAATCCTAATATCGTTTGGTGCTAGATCTCCCTCCCTATCTATATTTTCTCCCACCCAGTTAAAATCGCCCCCTAGAATAATATTTCCTGTTGCATATTTCTCCATATATTTATTTAAATGCTCTAAGAAAATTTTCTTTTGTTCCCTGTTTTCTGGCATGTATATATTAATTATGTGCATATCCTCAATGTGTATCATCCTACCTTTAAACACCTTATCTACTTCTATTCTATCCCATGACAACCCTTTTTTATTTTTGATTAAAACTGCCATCCCTCCTTTAACATCTGTGTGTTCGTAATCACTAATTAATAGAATTCCGTTCAGGTAATTTTCTATTGTTATTTTTATATTATCTTTGAAACCATTATGTGTCTCTTGTATAATCAATACATCATAATTTAGATCTTTAGGAAATTTAAAGATTTTTTCCTTATTTATGCCATTTATATTAATAGACAAGAACTGTAAGTTTTTTCCTTCCATTCCTGTCTCTTCCCAGGGTGTTGCTTTTTTTTAAAAATTATTCTATTCTTTTACAAGTTGTTATTGGTTTTTGTGTTAAATACTTATTTGTGAAAAGTCGGGGGGGGGGGGCACTGGTTTCCCCACCCCCCTCTGATGAAATTGTACTACTTTGGGTTTCCCTTGCACTTGTAACTGTTGTTTGGATCGTACTTTCTGTTTCTGTGTTATATGTTTGTATAGATTCCGTTGTTGATCTTATGTGCCCGGTGTCTTCCTCAATTTCTGTGTCGTTTTCTGTGTCCGGTTCTGATTCAGTTCGCCCCATTGCTTCTCCCTCGCTTCCATTTTCTGGGTCTTCTTCTTCTTGTATTTGCTCTATTTCTGCTTCTGCGGTTTTCTTTCCCTGTTTATTCTTTTTCCTTCGTGATAGTGACTTTTCCTGGGGTGATATTACATCCGAGTTCCTTTTCGCCCTCCTTCTCTTGGGCATCGGCGTCGACGTCAGGGGGGTCTCTATCTGTGGGCTATCTTCTATTTCTGTATTCTCCTCTCCTAGAACGTCAAATCTATTTTTCGTTACTATCTCTTCTTCGTTTTGCACACATGATCTTGAAGTTTTGTTTGGGCTCAGGTAGTTCTCCCACTCTAGTGTCTTGTGTCCTTCTATTTTTGTGATGTCAAACTCGGGTAGGGTTTGTATTCCTTCTTCTTTATCCTTTTCCTTTTCCTCCCTGACTTGCCTTATCAGGTTTAGAATTTCTTCCTGTTGTTGTTGTAGTTGTTGTTGTTGTTGTTGTTGTTTTTGCTGCTGGGGTGGAGTTTTCTGCCCTTGTCCTGCCGCTTTGCTGGCATAGGTATCCTCCTGTTGTTTGGGTCTTTCTATTCCCCCTTGGCAGTCTCTGGGTCCGTGTCCTTTTTGGTGGCACAGGGGGCAAACTCTATCCTGTTCGCTCCCCCTGTACCATGTTTTAAGACGGAAGCCCAAAACATAGAAGAAGATCGGGATTTTCTTAGCGTCTTCCCGGCTTACATATATAAGTCTGTTTCCAGACTTGATGGGGGCAAAACCCCATACCGTCGCCATTTTATGTGTCACAGCTGATACTCAATTACCGCCTCAGTCACTTAGATAATCAACTCCGCGTCGGTTACACTCTAAACACGTCAGAGTAACATTATCGCGATTGTGACCTAAATCATTATTTATTCTGTCTACGGTAAACTGTCTGGAATCATTTTTTTGATAACCCCACGTCATTATACAATTACACCTGCACAGTGATTTTTTTGTTTCTCTTTCAGCGATAAAATAAATTCAACATCTAAATCAAATTCGTGATTATTTTTTTTTATCGGTTTGTTTATAGCTGATCAATTTTTTTAAAATCACATATTCGTCAATTTCATCGTTAATAAGTATTCTATCTAAAACAATCCGTCCTAGTTGGTTTGTTTTTCTGACTCTAGATACGGCTAAATACACCAGATTAGACCATTCTATGTAATTGTCAACAATCCAAACTCGAATATCGGTTATGGTTAATCCCTGTGAAGAATGAATTGTCATGGCATATCCTAACGTCCACGGAGATTTTTCTGCATTCAACATATCATTGACAAAATCAATATCAACAGTGACAATATCATTCAATACAAGATTCTGCTTGCCTTGTCTTGGTATATCAACGTCAATATTCTGTAATCTGGTATCGGCTGGTCTGTAACATAACGGTACTGGCATCAGCGGAAACTTTTCTTGATGTAACTTAAATAATCTCTGCTGAAGCACGTCACGTATTATTTTTCTGCTGGCAACAATCAAATCATTTGGAGTCCACGCTGATAAGAAATCTTCCATGGATGTTTTTGGAATTATTTCTCTCATCACACTACACTGAGTTTTATTTGACTGTAATCGAATTAATCTTTTGAATTCGCTTAATCTACTATCGAGAGATCTGTAATCGGTGTTGACCTCCTCATAATAATCAACAAAATTCTTTAGCCATTCATGAGGTGATTCTCCATCAATAGGATTGGGTTGGCCGTGGTCGCCGCACATAATTACCGCTGTGTCTTTTGTTAGCAACCAGTCCAAAAACATTTTCAACGTTTTAACGAATACAGTGCAGATTTCATCCCATATAATTACTCTGTTCACGTATTTTTCTCCCATTCGCGAAGGAGTCCATGTACCACCATTGTATTTGAGAAAACTGTGGTACGTACATGAGTTGACGCCGCGCTGTCTCATCTCTCGCGCTAATCTATGTGTCGGCGTCAATACAATTACATCAGAATTCTTAAATAATTCTATAATTCTGGTTGTTTTACCTGATCTACCTGATCCGTTCACGTAGACTGTCTTGTATCTTGATGCGGGATCATACACTGATTGTGCTGTCGAAATTTCTGATATACTATCAGAATAATAATTATCCTCAACAGGTACATCGGCGTTTTTACAATACCATAAAATATGTTCGTCTTTTACTCGCCATGTACCCCATGATCCATTGCCGGTTAATTTTTCCAACTCTGGTAGAAATGTTTCATCAACATAGAATGAATCAGTAGCTACCCTAACAGCGTCATTAAGGAATTTATTTATCATCGATAGCAGATTTATACTCGCGTACGCCAACATTGACGATCTTAAATGAGTATACTGCGGGGACTCTCCCTCGAGATAGCTAACTACAGTACCTAATTTTGTTCCGTTTGATAAATAAACATTTTCTTTGTTACAAAATATACCTCTCTCAGCGGTATCAGCGATTATGAAATCTAATTCAGCTTCGTCCATGATCAATCTGCAATTATGTCGCTGATGATCACACGAACCACCCTGAGTAAATTTTCCGATTATTTTTCTACCCAAATCTTTCGCGTCGTCATGTTCAGTTGGTAGCCAAACGTCATTTTGTTTTTTATATGATACAATAGCCTCGCTGACCGTCAACGATGTCAACATCGCAGAATCTAGCATATATCTCAATTAAACAATTGGAACCCATTTTTGTTCTGAGAAATGTTTACCAAACCAAACGTAACAGATTTTATGCAAACCATCATTAAATTTAAACGATACAACGCGAGCAAATCCTGTCAGGGGAAAATCTGGCAATGATCCATTAATAGATATTCTGGTCATCTCATCGCGGGGATGGACAAATTGAGTAAAATATTTAATGCACTCACCCATTCCGAGAAAACTACCAGGATAACACGCTATCATGTCAAATGAAATCATCTTCATAGGATTATACTCAGTATTCCATAATCCACCATGACCGTATTCGATACAGCTCTGCTGAATATCTTTAAGAAACTCTCGTTGAGTTGGCTTCCATGAATTTTTCTCTTTCGCTGCGTGAGATGGAATCGTGAAACAATTAACCAACAAATTTTCATCCGCAGAGTATTTTTTTACCATTGCTGTCATCGAATCATGTAAAGATTCACTTCGATATAATTCTCCTTTAGGTCGTACGAACTGATCGTATTTCTGATCACTGGAAAACAACCAAATATATACCGGGTCAGATTTACTTATTTCATGAATAAAATCAAAAATATATCCGCTGTAAAATTTAACAACGCGCTCTCGAGGAAAAATTGTTACCGCGCTACTCCATGCATGTGAATTGTGATCAATTATTTCTATGGGTTCTCGTCTGGATTTATACGCAGATGAGTATAAAATCGCCTGATATTGTTTTTACCGTGATGGGAAATTTTAATTTTGCCGATAACACAGCAACATCGTCAATTGATGCACCATCAGCCACAGATTCTGACCAAGCATTAATCTTTTCTCTCCGCAGATCGGTTAACCCATTCCCGCGTTTCGCGTTTGTAAAATGCTCTTTTATTCGCTCAGCTACGCAATTTATCTTCGTGGACATCTTCATTTTAGCAAGATTCTCAACGGTGGGTTTATTTAATTTATATACGCCATAAACAACCGCTGTGACAGGATAAGCTCGCACATAATACGGTTTGTCTATGCCGGTCAATAATCCTGGTTTAGATTTTTTACTCACCGTTACAGATTGTTTCCCGCTAATTACGGGATCGCGCTTGTCTCGAGTAATCCACACGTCATTTTGGTTGTATACAATGAATTTGATTCTGAGTATGTATTTGTCATCACCGAATAAATCAATTAAGTTTTTAGCTCTTGTATCGTTCATTGTATTGTCTATGTCGTTTGTTCTCCATGTGGACCACACATGAGCTGCTCCATCATCGTAGAATTCCTTCTTAGCGAGATCTACCTCAGGAACAACATAATCAATATCATCGAGTTCGAATATCTTCATATTATATTTTAGACAAATGTTTAATAAATAAAATGAACAATTGCAAATGGTTGATGGTCAGCTCGTTAAATTGTTGCAACAGGTCATGTAGAAAAGAATACTGTGGAATACACTTAGCTTATATTAAACGAGGTGGAGTTGGTCCAACCAGATGTATCAGTTGCAACGTCGGAATACGATGGAAAACGCGTATTTGTTCAGACTGCGGTGGGAAAAAATATAGAGAGCTAAAACGATATTACAATAAAAAATCACAACATAGTGATCTCGCTATCAAGTGCGAAGAAGATTATCTAGATAGATTTTCGGACAAACTTTGATTTAGACAAATTTAATATTATATAATGAATACGATATTCAGGAAGCATCCTATCTATGATAACTATGAGGCATCATGTGATGGAACAGTTTGAAATGTTAGAACAAAGAAATCTGTTGGTAATATTAGTAATGCTGGTTATCTCAGATTTTATACCGGAGGTCATCCAAGAAAACATTACCTTAACCACAGGTTTGTATTCGAGTGTTTCAACGGACCAATTGAGAATGGTCTTGTAGTTGATCATATTGATGGAGATAAATTAAATAATTCTACAAATAACCTTCAGGTTATTACTCAGAGTGAAAATTTACAGAAGGGTGATGTAGGTGGACGTAAAGTTTCTAAGGCAGTCAAATCAGTTAATATGGAGACCGGTGAAGAATTACATTTTCAGTCCATGTCATTAGCCGCAAAATATTTTGTTATTTATCCAGCTTCAGTACGATTTGTTGCAGAAGTGATAACCAAATCAACCTTCTCGTATCGATTTGGCTGTTGGGTCAGATTCAGTTACTTTCCACTCATATTAGATGAATAAAATTATTTAGAAATAAGCTAATATAAATAATGAACCAAGAAAATATTTATGATATAATTAAATCCATTGAGGCGTTGAAGATCAAAGAGATGCCACTATCAGATAAATTAGATGCTGATAAAATTACTATGGATTTTGAAACGCTGATGCAGAACAAACAGGAAGGTAGATATACCCTATCGTCCGAATACAGATTCATAAAGAAAATACAATCTGAGATGTACAAATCACTCATTAACATCGACGACACGCAGATATCCGATTTTACTCCATTGGCTCGTGCTGTTGAGAAGATTCGATCAGCGCTATCTGACGAGTATGAATCCAAAAAAATGATTGATACACGTGCGAGGCAGCTGCGAAAATTAATTTCTGAATAATTTATTTCTGAATAATTTTATTTTATTTCTGAATAATTTATTTTTATGAATAATTTTAAGAAAATCAACCATTTCGGTGAAAAAATCAACCATTTTACATGATTTTGTCAAAGAAAAATTATCGAATTACAGATTTTCGTCGGGTCAAACCTCAAGCGGTTCTCTAATTGATTTATCGATAAAATGCGATTTTTGTTGATTGTTGATTTTTGGGTTAATTTTGACGTTTTTTCGCATTTTATCGATAAATCAATTAGAGAACCGCTTGAGGTTTGACCTGATAAAATTAGCAAAATTGTGGATTTTTCTTTGACAAAATCATGTAAAATGGTCGATTTTTTCACCAAAATGGATAATTTTTCATGAAAAACGGCCGAATTTTTCAAAATCTTCAGAAAAAAACACAAATATAAAATAATTTTTTTTATTGTTGCTATAATAACAAAATTAAGATTTTATTAGCAGATTTTATATTCAGAGTCTCGCCACGTATATCTAACAAATTCCCAGATTGGTCAGTTAGTGAGAAATTCACTCTCGACAGCAGATTATTGTGACACCTCAAGTACACAGGATTGATCGGTTCTTCCACAAGTAAAAATCCAGGTGGAGATGCTGGTGAAAACGAATATAAAACAAACCCCTGTTTTGCCTGATCAGACACAGACGCGTCTTCGCTGTAGCTGTTTTCGATGATATCACAATTAAGATCAACCGCGACAACATTAGTCATATTTACCACATCAGGCGAAATATGCCGTCCGGTACCATCTGGTGCATTATCGCGATTAAGAACAGCTGCTGGTGGTATTGATTTTCTCCACGCAGTAAGTAATTTATCAAATAAACCATCAACAATGTCAGTAATATCTTTTCTTAATTTAGGTACCTGCTAATTTGGGATTTTAAAATCTGGAAACGTCGCCTCGGTTAGCGAATACGCGCTTAAAAATTTTTGTTTATTATCAGATTTGTCATCAATTATTGCCTGAATTGCTCTTGTGTGAAAATATTCCATATCTGACAATGTCTGGTGTAATGATTCTATGATCTTGATAATTTCGCCGCACGAACTTGATACATTAACGATACACTCATGAAAATAATTTTTTAAATGATTTAAATAAAATTCACATGTTTTATTAGTACGGCAAACAACTCAGTAAGTTGATCAAAACTTATATGATTATACGTAACATTGTCGTTGAAATAAAAGAACCCACATGATATCGCCTTTTTTTTCTAAAGATAAATTCAGATCTTAACGTTGCTTTTCTTAAAGTAACCGTAGGATCTTTTTCCCCAAAATGATAATATTTTTTGTCTGAGGTAAAATCGGATTTTTTAGGTTCTGGTGGTATTGGTGGTGCTGGCGGCGCAATCTCAGGCCAACCTAGTACGGTTCTTATTGAACTTGAATAAATATCAACCATGTAATTTGAACTCACTTCGATAACCGAGGTCAGTGTTGGCTCGTGCCCAGATATCTTTATTCCAGGATCCTCTCCGTTATATTTTTTATTCTCCATATTAATTCGTCGCTGATTTGCTCAATCTGATAACTGCCTGTTGGTAATCCAACTACGTTCCAATCAGGTGTTCCATCGGGTTTATTTTTATTAGCAAAAACAAATGAATCATTTGATTGTAATTTTCCAAATGATTTAGATCTGATATTTGGCCAGCTGTAATAAACTCTTAACTGTGCCAATGCTATTTCACTAATAGAAATAGGTGTTGGAAAATTAATACTGTACTCGGGCTTAGTCGAGCTCGCTGATATCATTGTTGGTTTTTGCGGATTTGTGTTTGTCGCTATCTGCGTCAGTAACTCGGTCAATATTTATATTGACGTCTTTAATCGTTTGATTGTAAATCTTAGTCATCAGTGCGAACTCTGTATCAGATACAATACCGTCATTGAGACTCTCTGATAACATCGAGGATAATCTTGAATACGCTGCCATCGTTGTGTTTAATTTATCTTTGTATTCGGTTAATTAATTTTGCGCTGGTACATGAAGATATTTTTTTTGTTATTATACCAAACACACCGGACAACGAGGTGGTCACAGAAACAACGATGGTTATCGCTGCCGGTGCTATCATTGTTAATGCGGATAATATTATTCCGGTACCAACAACAACGGCTGATACAGAATAAACAGTAACATCAATTACGACTAATCTGCGCTGATATTTTTTATTTTTGTTTGATAAATATCGATTATACCCTTCAGAGACTCCTGCCAGGCACGATTCTGATCGTATCGGTATTTTGATGCACTCATTATTTATTAATCGATGTTTTAAATACAAACTCAAGCACGTATGAGTAAGTTGCTCCAAATAAAACATTATCAATTGGCTGTAATTCAAATACTGCTTCAGTATCTTTTTGTAATTCAACTGTTACCGGGTGAGGCGATTCAATTGATAGTCCAGCTATAATTACTCTAAATTTCATTGGACTAATCACTGTTAATCTGTATATGCCGGTAACAGCTGGAGTATATTTTATTTTATTATCTGTTCTTGTCCACGTTACAGATGATACCACAAGAACCACTTCATCGAGTAATTTTTTAATTTCTGAGTATTTTGTACTGATTGCAGGTGATTTACTACCAAAAAATTCGAGAGTTATTTTGTTTAGGTCTAAAGTATTTCCCCTAAATCTTGTGAAGGTTATTATATGGGAATCATATTCTTCACGCAGAGTACGTAATTTTAAATATACATCATCGACGTGCTTTTTTATTACAGCATACTCATCTGCTGTTGGATCTCCGAGTGAAGATATTTTGTTTTTGCCCATATTGAGCTCTCCTGACATTGTATCGCCGGTAATTTTTACATGATTGCCGATTCTTTGATGCACTAAATTATTCATAATTCCAATACCATCATCAAGTTTTTTGATATCTTCCTTAGCAGTATTAAAGTCACCTACGTGAGTATTGTATTCGTCTCGTTTGATTATGTCGCCTATCTTAACGTTGCTGGTCTTTAATTTCCCGTGCTGATCTTGAAAAATAGCAACCTCGTCAGTTCCTACTCCCGCTATCGATAAGAGATTATTTATGTAATCTTTTGTTGCATATTTAGATAAATCAACGTCAGCAGCTTTTTTTCTCATGCGCGATGAGATAGATCTACCGAAAATATCAACCATTATTTATACCTGATTGATCTAATTTATTTGACGTGTACTCGTGGACTGTTTTATGGTATGGTTTGTTAGATTTAGATATCGCATCGAGTATATTAATCGCCTCATCGCCGCAGATAGGAGGATCAGTTAGTGCTTGTGTTGGTAACGTAGAATACCATGCTGGTATATTTAATTGAGATATGTAATTAAGAAACTCACGAGGAGGAGCTAATCCATATGAATCAACGTAGATAATCTCGTGTGGATTTATCGCTTAAGCAACCCAGTGAGTACCTGGTCCGGTGTTTTTATCGAGATTTATAATTCCTGTTTCATATTTATTGGGACGAGCTGGTAATTGATCTCGCATGAATATTCCTCTGAAAAATTGTATTCTTTGTTTTTTAGCGGCGTCAATTAAATCAAAATTTGACATCGGTGTTATTTTGCTAATCGAAGACCTTTCCCGTACCATGAAAGGGGTGTTCCTGGTAGACGATAACCTCGACCTTTTTTTTGCCGTATTTTCCACCGACTATCTTATTTACGGCTAATACTCCTAGTGATCCAACAGCGCCTAACGCAACGGCTTTTGCTATAGCTGGTGCAGCCGCGGCGGCTATCGCGGGTAACGCAGCAGCTTTTGCTGCGATTAGCGCTGGTATCGCAGCTAACAACGGGAAAAATCCACCTGTCTTGGCCATATCTTTAATGGCACCGACGGATAAATTAATTTGGATTCCTGTGCTACCTGATTTAGCTTTACTGAAACGTGCTAGCTGCTTTTTGGTTAGAGATAGCTTATTTGGTCCACCATGAATTTGATCATGTTTCAACGTTAATTTTGTCCCGCAGGTTTTTGTGATACTCGATTGTAATTTTTTGATCTGACCCGGAGTCAGAGTTACGCTAACGTGCTCATACATTTTATAAATAAACCGGTTGATTTAAATTACATTTTCTCCACAGGAGCGTCAATGATCCTCATGCGACCACCAATACCCTCAAGAATCATGGTTCTGTCGCTGAGTATAACAGCGATTGCCCTAAATTGAGCAGCACCTGCGTTGGTTAATCTTGCTTTAAAATGTATATCAACAACAGACTGTTTTATCAAATCCATATGCTCTAATGAAAAATAATAGATGGGGTAAAATCCAATTGAGATATCTGCAGACCGGTATCTATATTTTGATCTCGCCCCATAAAGCTCCATAATCGATGATAACCAAGCGCCACGGAATTACCTGTGTAATCTAATGAAATTTCTTCGATTGGTTCGTGATGTCTGTTTATTCGCAGTGAGATCTCGCTGGCATCAAAATGATCAAAAATCATGTGAGTTCGTTGTTGACTACCTAACCGATTAGCCGCTTGAAGAGCTACAAAGATATGTCTCGGCGCAGAAACACCTTGTTGTGATGCTATATGCCAGGTAAAATTACCGTTGATGTTACTTTGAATGTTATCCGTAAATGTTGTCAACCAGGACGTTACTGACTTACCACCCTGATTCATAAATTATAGTAATTTTCCTTCTTCGCTCGCTGATGGTGTCATCGATGGCATCCACAGGGTTAGTTTGGTTAGTACAACCTTGCCGTCATCAACGCCGGCTTCCCTCCAGATAGCATCGTTACTGTCACCCTTTCGATAAAAGACAATTGTGTGTTTAGCTCCAAAAATAACCTTTCTGAAGTATCTGCAAAACCCAAAAATGTGAGATAATGGAATCGCGCATGAAAACCTTCGACGATCACCATCTAGCATGGACTTACGCGCAGCATATCCGAGGTTATATGCATTTGTTTGTTTTATCATCACGGCTTCTGAATCAATATTTGAGTTATCAGCTTTTTTGGGTATTCTAACCTCAAACGGGTCCGGATTAAAGCTATTTGAATTATCCTTAGTAAACATCATACTAGGACCAGCCGATCTGGTAAAATCGTCTGAGTATCTTGATAAGCCAATAATTGTTGTTGCCACATCAACGTTATCATTGATTGATTCAATTTCTATTCCATCGATCATATATGCGGCGCTCTTAAATAAGGCCATAATACCGTTGTTAACAAATCAAATATTATTACCAGTGGCATACGCGGAGCCATCAGCTTGTTTGACGATCTCACCAACAACCTCAATATAAGCCTCGCAAGGAAGAAAATACCGCGTTGTATCTTGTACTTGCAATTCATTTCTGCTGCTGCTATTTGGTGTAACCGCATCATATGAGTAAAATTGATAATCCTGAACAGAGAAATCTTTTCTCACTGTCTCATCCATGTTGAAAGCATCATTGGATGTCGGTGAAAACATTTTATTAATAAAAATATTCATCGTCTAAAACGAATATTACCTCCGAATGCGCTAGTGCTAATCACATTTTGAGGTTGCGTTAATGATTGTACCAGAGCCTCTTGTTGCGCTAACTCTGCTAATTTTTGATTAGCCGCATCATTTACTACCTTACTAACCTCGGCGGGCATCTCAGCGTAATAGGTAATTGTGCCGGTGGTTTTTTTTGCACCAAATTTGATAATTTTTCCTTGATGGCATCAAAACCTGTACTAGCGGCACTACCAACAGCACTGAAGACCTTATCACGAATGACGCCTATTGCCTTCGCTGATAATTGTTTAGCAATAGATCCAACCTTAGGAGCTAAGAGATCACCCAATCCTGACCCGTAATTGTATTTGTATACGGGTAACCGCGAGTTGACCACGTGAATCTGTACTGGTCGCTGATTATATTTATGGATAATCATTTTTATTTATTATTTGATTTGTTTAATCGCTGTAATAATCAACGATCTCATCGATGAAATCGCGGAAAATAGATGCATCAATGATACCACCCTGAAATAACCTTCTGCAGATATCGGTTGCTTCATTGATTATTTCATGAGAATTATTTCCGGCTCTCATTCCTCCAATTAAAACCTCCAACCGAGATGCATCGTTAACAACGCTATCGGGACAAATAGTATTGTATCCACTGCCCGTTACAGGCCTTCGCGTTCGTATCTTGTATACATATTCTCTGAAAGATTTATATTCCGGATTATTTAGATTAATCGAAGAAGATTTTTTATGAGCAAAATACACAACAGGAATCCAATCATCCTCAGTAATTTCAGAAAATCTTGGTTGTATATATTTTATACTCAAATGCGGCTATTTCGGTAGCTCTTTTTTCATCTTCAAGTTCTTTGATGACATTTTTATTAAACATGGAAATGGCATTCTTCCCCGCTAAGGTAGATTATTCCGGTGGAACAATAAAATCTTCAGCTTCTTTATATTTTTCTTCTTTTTCTCTTTCGGTGGTTAATTTTTCCTGATTGACCTCATTGATGAAAAGTTGATAATCTGGATCGTCATCCTTAAAATCCTTATTATAGAAATTAAAATAGAACGCTGCAGTCCAATCATCTGGGGATAATCTATCAACGAAGTTTGGTATCAGATATTTACCTCTCTGATCATAATCATGTGCGGAGAGCTCAATTATTCGCTGGCGATCCTTTAGTAATTTAATAGCATCGGGTTTAAAGATATCACCGATATTCACTTTTTCTGCTAATTCAGCATCAACAAACTTTCTAAATTTGATATAACCTGGATCACTGATATTATAAGGTCTATCCTCGGCAGCAAAATATATCACAGGTCTCCAATTTTTTTTGGTCACATTATTGATAAATTCTGGTTTCATGTATTCTGCTCTCTTATCAAAACCAAATGCTGCTATCTTAATTAATTTATCCTTATCTCTGAAAGTATCAAGAGCGTCATTGGTAAAAAAGTGGGTTGTTTTATTTTCACTCTGGATGGATGGTTTTTGTGCCACAGGTTGTGGTTGCTGAGACATTTGTGATATAATTTTGTCTATCGAATACAATATGACCCTGGGATTTGATGATCTTGCTTGATTGGTTCCAAAGTGTATTCTGAATATCCATTTTGTACCACATTTCACGAGATACATTTTCGTCAGCGTATTCGGTTTCAGAATTTTATATTTCGCATATCATATGTGATGATAGTATACATAGCCAGATCATCGGGTTTATCTTTTTTCATGATATCATTAATAGCATCTTCGGTAAATTTATCGAGCAATTCTACTCTTGCTCTGGTTGTTTTTTCCTCTTCATCAATGGGTCGTGTTTGTTCTTCAATTTTTTTTCAACATAGGAAGAATACCACGTTTTTTATCTTCAATATCTTTTGCATCGCCCAAAATAATCTTCTCGGTGGTCTCGGTAATTGGTTTAAATAATAATTCGGTTGACTCAGTAAATCCTTGTTTTGCATCTTCAACAGCGCGTATTTTCTGCTTAACCGCTTCTTTTATTGGTATATATTTCTTCAGAGTTTCCTGTCGCTCTCTTGATATTCTTGTCCTCAATGATTCTCCAACATCCATTATTATGTCATTATTGATGTAAACTTTAATATAATCTTTGTGCAATTAGACAATAGCAGCAGGGAGGGCCCTACCTATGGTCGGTTGTATGGCAATAAACAAAAAAAAAATTAAAATTCACGTAGAATACTTTAATTTTCAGCTAAATCTTCAGACTAAGGTTTTATTGCTGGAACAGGGTTCAGTAACGAGTAAACTTCTCCAGGAAGCCTTTCTACGAGAGAGTTTTCTGTGGAAGGTTTATTTTTCGTCGGAACCCCTTGGTCTGTCTGCCGTCCCTGCTGCTCACACACACATATACGCGCTCAAAATCATATTGGATATAAAACCATGAATATAACATAAATAACTTCATTATTGTGACTTTGAGGTTGGTGTATTGGAAATTAGATCGGTGGAACAAACCCAGATGTTCTATTCCGCTTTAAAACCAGATTTACTAAGTGGTACTTCAATAGATATTTACAAGGAAATAAATTAACCAATGTGCCAAATTATAAAATGTACCAAAAAGGCATCTGCTAAGATGCAAATAATTTCACAGCGTAATGCAGAAGTACATCTAAATGAGGTGAAGTTTCATATTTCTTATCAATAAAGGATATTATATGTCGATACGGTCTATGAGTTTAGCATGGGATTGCATTATTGGAAGGAAACAATTTATATGGTCAACGTGTTTATAGGGTCAAAACTGTCCATGGTATAAAACAGCAACGGTGATGTTAAAATGTGGTGTATGTGATCCATACAATCACGTTTAAAATCAAGCATATCGAATATAAAATTCAGACACAAGGTCCTACAATCCAAACACACTATATCTATCTATATATCTATCCATCCATCTCTCTCTCTCTCTCTCTCTCTCTCTCTCTCTCTCTCTCTCTCTCTCTATATATATATATATATATATATATATATATATATATATATATATATATATATATATATAATTACTAGCTTGATTGATATTGCACAGTGATCTTGAGAACGTTTGTCGAATCGCTTGAATATATTAACAATATTCGTGAAGACCAACGAATTTTGTCAGCTGAACCAGTGCTGCGGACAACTGAACCAGAAACATTTTTTTTTCTTCAAAATTACGTCAGCGATTCATAATAATCTGACATGTGATATTATAGTGGAAGTTATGTAACCTCAACCGAGATAAAGCGAGAGTCGCACTATTATATATTATCTGGTGTCTCTTCCATGCAACAATCCATTGATGACAATCCTTCGCTTTACCTTAGTTGACAAGGACGGGCACGCCTTGGAGACCTTGACAATACAACTGTATTGTAGTGATCAAATACAATTGTATTTTAATGATCGACCTGATATTTATTAGAATGTAAGTATTACGCTGACGTGTAAGTACCGTGCATGTTGTTAACTTGTGAAAACCCAGTTTACTTGGTATATTACTCATATGAATTTGGCAGTGTTATCCATGGATTTTTGACAAACGCGCCAAAGGTGTCAGCGGCCCAGGCCGCGCATCCCATCCATAGCTAAACATGCTGCAATGCGAGTAGTTAATACCATCAGAAACATAGCTGTTAAACCTGGGTTGCAGGTGTTCAGTCGATTTGAGATCACCTATGGCGAATAGTGACTCCAAAGGAAAACATAAGGATCCATCAACAGCGACAAATCCAGTTCTGGTTAGTAAAACATCAAAGAAACCACTCAATATCGTTTTTCTTCTTCAATGATTGAAACTCTGAAAATAGGAAGCTAATTACTGTTTCTCGCAAATGATATCATGTTAAAATACTTGCTTAATTCAAAGATTTATCCGATCCCGTTTTCGAATTGGATCCAAACGCTAGTGGATAAAACGAAAAATCATGTTCATTACACATCTAGATTTATTTTTCCATGAAGGCCTTCTTGGTAGTTTAGGGGAAAGCTTGTACGCACCGACAACGATGAGCCATACACCGCTAACGATAAAATAAGAATTGTTAATGACAGTATCATGCCGTTGATCAGTAGCACACATAATATTTTATTGACGAATGAGATTTTGGAGCAATTCTCGACAATGTCAGCGTTGTTAAAACCATTTTCAGATTATTCCGTTATTGTGGCAAATTCAACTGGCATGTTTATGATATTTATCTATTTGTTTCTTCCACAGATTGAAAACAATGCGGTGTTCTGGGAAAATTCTCATTGCAAATAAGTGCTCAACAAAGTGGCATTGGACCACGGAATGTGTTTATAGCATTTAACTGGTAAACAAATGGTATAACCAACCGAATGTCCTATAATAGTTATACCACTGGCAGTGTCTGCGGTCTCGCTCCGGTTAAATGGTCATCAAAAGCCCACCGAAAACACGTTGCTTAACTTTGACAACTCTGACATTGTTCGTGTACATTATAAACTGTTGACATAGCTGGACCGAGATTAAAATATTGAAGCATGCTGACAGATTGGCAGCACAGTTTTCGTATGATATCCCTCTGCATTACCTTATCCTGGAGCATCTGAAACTGTTTAAACAGTCCGTGCTAGTCATGTATTTCAGGGCACGTGTGTGTGTGTGTGTGTGTGTGTGTGTGTGGCATTGACCCAGATTATATATATATATATATATATATATATATATATATATATATATATATATATATATATATATATATATATATATATATATATATATATATATATATATATATATATCACTGTAATCCTCTCCGACAAGACTCCGTTGTTTCACGGATTTGGTAGTCTAATGATGATAACGTGCCTTTAGAACTCTTGTAGATTCATAACATAGTAACTGAACATGTTAAATTTTCAAATAATAATAACTTATCATGAAGTTATGGTTGGTCTTAGTCCAAAACTTGTTGCTAAAATCATGTGCGCAATACGAAACGATCGCGCGATCGCATTGAGGCTTTCTATAACCAAGATTACTGGAATTATTCCCGCGTGGTTGACCCAAGCAAACCTTAATCAGCTTAATGCAGTCAAATGAGGGAACACCAATGTGACATTAAAATTATCTAGGCACAGTTGGAAACTACCAGTGGAACGTAGCATTCCTTAGGGGTCACTCGGACGTCGTTAGCGGTTGCGAAAGCAGCTAAGTTAGAGGCCTTCGGAACCGCATTTGGGATGTCACTCAATAAAGGCTGTGGCAAACTACATAAACAGGAAAAGGTCTTCGAGTATCAATATATGGGTGGAAAAGTTCCCCCTAGCGTAACTTGTCTTCGGTTGTATCCTCGCCACTGACCAATCTTGATTTACTCGCTATGACAAAGTCAATCAAACGTTTCAGATGTGAATTTTTTCCATACTGATACTTAACCATTCATGGTGTTTAAATATAATATTAAATGTATCATTATATATAATGGTAGATTCTGATATAGGTGATGATGATGATGCAGAACTTGCCGACAGAGCGGTACTAATGTTATCGCCTGACCTGTCACCGACATTGGAAAATAATCAAAGCAGAATAATAGCTGAAAACTGAAATCATCAAGAGAACCAATACTCGTGAAATAGTCACTAGTGTATGGTCGACGAAGCTATATGCGGATTTGCGGCAACAGTTGATGGCCTTGTTGTTGCTGAGATTGTGTCCACGGCAACAATCACAGCTACACGAATCGGAAATTTCCGATTGGAAATTGGAGCTGTTGCATCAGAACATCGTATATGTTCAGAACGTATGGCGGCGACAGAATTGGTCGCAGTACAATTAGTAAATTTTACCGATGACCATCGACGATAAAACCATTAGTTGTATGAATTCGAAATAGTGCTGGTGGAAATGGAGAAACACCAACACCTTCGCTTACAGATAAATAACATGGGCATTATCAACCAAACTGAGATAACTGGGTTACAAACAGTGAAAATCGAATAACACTTTCCTAGAATTACAAGTCTATGATCTCAAACTAAGTAATCGAAAATTGCAAAACCATTAAGTTTTTTAAAATTCAACAAATAATGTATTTCCCTAAAATACAAAGTGAAAATATATAATATTGAAATAATCCTAGAATTTCCATCTTTGCTTGCCAATGTTCCGAAATGCTAACTCTATCTACACCTTGGCTAAAAGGGCCTGAAAAAATATAAACAAATACCTTGGCGGATCGAGCAGATATTTTAGTGCTTTGTGCTGTCAGCATCTATTGGATTTCATGAGTTGGCTCCCTTAGTATCTGATGACAACTAATAAATAGCGTGTAGCAGCGGTGCATTGTACTGAAAATGTTGGAAGCAATTGACTTCAAAAGGATACTTTGTAAGCTTAACATCGAAAATAAGTACCAAAGTGAAGCCATTATATGTGTATTTGAGCGAACGGACTGACAATTTTAAATTGCTTATTTAAATGTCTATTCAAGTTGTGTCCTCCCCTTGTGCCGATCATGTAAGAACAGTCTTCAAATTTGAACAACTGAAATTTGATTGGATGCAGTAGCTTGTCGCTGCTTCCAATGAAATTCAATCACAGGACTACCTGCTCAATCCGGCCAAGTGTACATATGATTAACCTATCAAAACTTTTGCTAGCGAATATGTATAATTTTTAACACAAATCATAATGATTAATGTTCTGGACAAACTTTAGTAGTATTCCAAAATAGATCCAACGCTGGAAGGTTTGATGAGAATGTGTTGGCATGTGTCTTAGTGATGAACCAATCTTTTGTTCAATCACAATAATACAATCAAGAATATATCTTTTTCTGAATGTCGATGCAAACCAAAGTCCTATTTACAGGAATATTATCTTTGAATTATTTGTATTTCCAGAGAAGGATTACTTGAATGAAATGAATTGAACAACTAAATTCCAGCCCATAATGAAATACTGGACACAACAATCATAGGAATGAATCTGTTCAGATCTTACTGCCCGATTGAATAATATCTAGATAAACAATATTAGTTCTCTACTTGACCTCAGGCCCCAAATAGCATTTGATTTATAAAATAAAGCAAGTTACTACCTAATGGAACATTTTTATTCTGGAAGGTTCCACATATTTACAAGATAAAATCGTAGATATAATTGGAAAGTATGCTGCTAAAATTGTAATATAAAAGGTTGCAAACAACCGTTAGATCCGGAAATTTGTGGGAATTTCTAAAGTTCTGGACAGAGTGGGGCTTCCATTTTGGTTATAAAACCAAAATCAGTAATTCAGGTCAGGTATGAAATGGACATGATTATGACAAGATCAAGTACAAAATACAATTGTTAGTTGCATATAATGAATAATAGAACTAAAAACAATTAAAATTTAATACACAGAACACTAGGAATTACCAATCTGCTGTAATGATTGCTAAGGCATTGGCATGAGTGCTTAGTAACTATATTTGTGCACATAATTGGGAAGACTTGCAACGACTTTGACCCATCTCCATTTGCGTAAACCTTTCACAGGCGTGTTATATAAGCGTGTAAAAGACTAAAGACATAATCATTTTCCTTTTCAGCACCTAATAGATCGGGTGCTAATGGCAATAATAAGTTTTCACAATTCAGGTCTCATTTTATTTATAGGACATTTGTTTCTTTTCTTTTTAGTTGCTGTTTGTTTTGTTTTTGCCTGTTTTGTTTTTTAACGTTCATTAGCAAACCAGACAAGTTTCTAAGAGATTATCTTTGAAAACAATCGTTACTTTACTTTATCATTATATCATGACTTTTAAACCACGTGCAAATTATTACGAATGGTCTTCCATTTCTAGATTGGTTCTAAGCTTTATTTTCATCTAGAAACACTGGAGCATTATGATATCGTGTGCTTGTCTTTTTTGTCAACAATTATCAATATCTCAACTTAGGCAGCACGTAAGAGCCTTGAAGCTTTTACTTACATATTTTAAACAACAGTATCCCCCAAAATATTTCATAACTTGTTTAATCAAGGAAATAACTTTGGGTGAGAGGATTTTAGACCGTACAATTACAAAATTTAAAAAATAATCAAAGTGACTACACTATTTGGAATGCCGACTAATATCGTTTCCGTAGGTAATAAATGATTCTGCATTCTCGTCAGCATCCCTCCGCCACCAACACCGGCAATTATTAATACGTATGGTCTAGTTCAACAAGCTTCGTTTTCGTGAAAAGCCAGGCTTGGGGAAAGGCAAATAAAACCCAGGCTTAGCGTAAGGAAAATAAAACAGTTTTGAGATATTATACACAAACAATTTAAAATTTTCTTTTCCTGGAATGCAGTTAATTTACTTTAGGAAGTACGTGATATATCAGACACATATCGCCTGGTTACGACACTGACACTCACATTAAGGAAAACATGCTTAAAGCAGCCTCGGTTAGTCATATGTTAATTTTAGATGCCAGTACATGTATTCACAATAGGTGTACGTGAGTCACAGATAACATGCAGAATATCACTCTGCCATCTCGTTCCTCCTTCTGCACGGCACCACATTTATGCTCTGAATGTGATAAATTAAGACGTTTTAACGGGTAAGTCACACATTTCTAACTTCAAAATAAAATTCACCTTTATCGGCATTATATATCCCGCTTACGAAAGAACATAAGGGCAAAATTGATTTATTTACCCTATGCCTAATCAGTCGAAATTTCGACTTAGTATCTCAGTTTTCGAGGCAGTGGTGAAAGAAGCCATTTGTCGAGGCTGAAATATAGTTTTCTCTTCTGTTTAAAAAATGTATCTTTCCCTCCCAAAGTTTCGAAAAATAAAACATTTCCTCTGTTTATGTTATCTACATGGGGAAATATTAAACAAGGAGCAGGTATATAATGTGCAATGGACTGTAATCTTATTCGAAGTTAGTTGTAGAAACCTTGTGGAGAGCCGTATTGAAGGATTTCTAGCATTTAACTTTAGTCAGATTGGTTTAATGTTAACAGTTACAATCCTTTATGATGTACGAGGCCGTTAGTGGTATAGGTTCATATTTTGTTGTAGTTAAGTTTGTAAATTTCATAGCTGTTTTTCAAACATTATAGTTCATGCAGACCATTGTATTTTAAAAAATAACGTATTTTGTAATGAGAAAAAATTATTGCTTGATTTCAGGACATTTTGTGATAAGCAATAATTAATTAGCATTGGATTTAATACTGTTTGCTTTCTCTCAAGAAAGGGTCGATAATTCGCAACGCTCCTTTATCAAATGTAGCCACCTGTGCATATACCTCACTATTCTTAATGATCCCTGCAAGCGCAAGTCACTGTTTCTCGCATTTGTTACAAACTAGACCTTTCGTACTTTTTGAATGAGCATATCAAAGTTCCTCACGCGCGTTCTCTATTTTAAAACCAGTGCTGAACTATGTGTATCTGCACAAAGTACCACTCGATAATAATTAGAAATTAAACCACTAACGCTGAGATCTCATATTTGTCTTAAAACGTTATTAATTAAACGGAAGCCACATAAGTACCAGTTTGTTGTTTTGCAAAAGAATTGATCTTTTTGAGACAATGGAGACTTCTTGATGTACCCGTTGGTGGCGAGTATTCTGTAAGCTATCAAACTGTTGTCTCTAAGCCATTGCGAAGGGATATATTTAGTCTAGAGGGTGAAACTTCCTTGGCTGAGCATTTAGAGTCCATAAAATTATCACAAGATCTTGAAACATTTTGATTGGCCAAACATTAAACGTGATGTTTCTAAATACTACTGATTTAAACTCATCCGGTGGCAGGCAATCCCAGTAGGATTATAGCTATGTTTCATCTGCAAATCATTTAGCGGAATAATGGTAGAATTTGTCGGTCATTCAACCAAGAGAAAGTATGGTAAACTAGTAGTTGATATTATGTTTCTATCTGCAAGATTTACGGGGGCGGGGGGGGGGGCATTTGAGGAATATTCAAACGAAACGTAAGTAGAAACGCGTGCCTTCCATAATTTACCCAGTTTGATCAAGGTTCGAATCCTATCTCTGGAATCGTCCAACAAGTGATGCATGAATTCGGCATCTGAAAGTTTGTATTTTGCCTATCACCCTAAAAGCCCAAGTGCGTTGCAAAAAATTTCAAATTTTAAGCATGTGATTATGTAATATTCCGTTGATACAGGAAATGGTTGGGACAGGGTTGTTTATTTAGTTTTATTTGCTGTAAGGGAATACGTTCAATAATTATTGGGTTGTACTCCTTTGGAACTAGTTTTTGGGCATATTATCCATGGACCAATGACGTCATTAAAGGATGCACTTGTTTCAACATATGTTTCAGTAAATAACACTTCATGACTATGTCTGTGATTTCAGATATAAGTCTGCAAAGGCTTGTGAAGTAGTTAAACCTCATCTTCTTTCTACTCAGCCAAAAATGCAATTAAGGTATGACCAAAATACAAAGGAAATGAGTTTCCAGCGTTGTGTTAGAGTTTTGCTCTCTTGCCCATTCCTCAAAATCTTTGTTCTTATATAACTGAAAAGACGAAAATGACTTGAATGATATAATTAGAACTCTGAGATGATGAAGCAGAAACAACTATCCATACATATATGTCAAATTAATATGTTGCTAGAGGTGGCCCTGTTAATAATCTATTTAATATAATTTTACCTGTCTCACAGAGAGTGGATTTAAACGGCAAGTAATCTGACAAGTGACGTTAGTTAACCAATCTTCGGAATTCAAAATATTCTGAACAAGAAACGTTTACTTCTGCAGTCAAATCCAAAAAAATCATGTTTCTATGTGTTGACTGTAAGATTCCAGGCATCGTAATATCTACTAAACATATCAAGATTATGTGGCATGGCACCATGATTATCTGCGAGAAGTATATTGTCACGTCACCAGCGGTTAACACGAACATAACATGGAACATATTTACAGGTTTGTAAGTTTAGAAGTCTCCTACACCCCATTTACTAATAAAAAGTATTCTAGGTTTTTATGAATAAGGGGAATAATAATCGACATATATTTTCCCTTTGTCGTTCAAAGTCTAACATGAGAACGAACCCCAAAAGTCATTATTTACAAAGAAACATGATTTTATGCCATTAATTATACTTAGTATAACGTTTAGGTATTTCCCTCTGGCTCCTGCTGTGTATAATCTATGCCATGATTTAACTCTCTATTCGGTATTAAAAGTCACGTTTATACCACCAAGCATTCAGAAAAGTTCCTTTTGCATTTTCTAAAAAGGTCAAAATGGTTATAAAAAGAAAATATTGCATATTGTATTACATTCTCTGGTGAATCCAGGTTGAGTCTCCTATAATAGCTTATTATTATTATATGCTCATTTTGTTCCCCGTTAACTTTACATTGTCTGAATCGTTCAATATTCCCAGATACTGAAAGCGCGCGACAATACACATATAACATTCACGTGAATGAAGGAACTACATTCTATTGTAAACAAACAATGGCGCAGACACCAGCACTTTTGATTTGTAAACAAATCATATACATTCGCGTAAGAGGCTCTTTACGTTGTGGTTATTTAAATTTGTTGTTGAATGAACTAAAACATGTTTCGTGGACTGCAAAAAAAAAAAAACCCTTAGCTGTTTTGGCACATTCCGCGTTGATGCAATGTTACAGATTTAGGCTAGCTACATTATATAAAAGACGGAAGATTATGTCCTTACAAATAACATACAAGTGACAAGGCGTATACCGTCTTCTTTATCTTGTGATAAGAATGGCAAGACAAAATATACTTAAAGTTTTACATCATGAATTTCCTCGAAATGTCTTTTCTTAATTCTGCAAATCCGAACATTTCGAAAGTGTGCTGATAAGTGCAATTGCATCCTCCTTACTGCATTCAAAATGAAATACACATTAAATTCCATAGCGTCTTTTTGAAAATTGCAATTTAAAGACTTCATATTTTTCCCACGTTATGGTTTCAAACATTCAATGACAGAAACAGAAACACATTGGCAGACGTAAACACGCTTCTCCAGCGCCCCTTTAATCCGATGTATTTCATGTATAATTTCCACAGATGAATCGAGTCCAAAATCAAACTTTCGTCAAATCGAAACAAAATACCAAAATATATACACTCCAGATCAAATGGAAAAGTCGTTGCAATGCGCATTCATTCACAATATGACTGCAACTTTCAATTTTAACTATACACGCCATTTTTTTCTCGAAAGTTATGTCGATCGCGCGACTAAGTTCAAATTTATCTGGGCGGAGCTATGTGCGCATTAATAATGATGTCATTTTGTAATGTCAAATCTGCGCTTGTGTATTGTCGGAAGGATATACTGCACTCAAAAGTTCGTGCATTATCCATCCGAAAACTCGATTTCTAGCATTATAGCAACTGAGCTTTCAATATATTCTTTAAATATATTATCGATTGAATCTGCTTTAATATAATTTAGATTATTAATGAACTTTAATGTTTCTTCTGCTGTAATTGGGTCATTCAAACAAGAATTATCGACATCAGCGCCTTGAACCATTTCCAGGATTACATCATCGCTGCTATCAGTGTTCGCTGAGTTTATTTCTTTAAAATATTCAAGATATTCTTGCACTACAATACTCCGAACCAATTTTGTCTTGCTTTCATTATTTGTTATATAACATTATCTCTTAGGATATTTTTCATCTAAAGTGCTTTGCTCCGTTGCAAGGATTTTTACAATAAAGCTAATATTTAGCAATCGTGTTCTCATAGTGTATATTGGCAGTTAGCATATTAGCTTTACTTGCTGCATTTTTTTCTAATTTCTTGGAGTTTGCTTATACATATGTTAATGCGTTCTGCCTTTGATACGCTCACTGACAAATCATGGCTTAAAACTAATTTTATTTCTGCGTGTATTTACACATTTTCAGCATTATGTCCTTTATGAGCAACGCTTAGCCGAGCATATTGAACAATTATTTATGTCAATGGTGATTCTATTTAGATCGTCTAGCTTCATAGTTTCTGTATTGATGAGGTCTTGAAATTCACAGTCGATATAATTAAAATTTTGAATATTTATATTCGCAAGGAATTCAATTTTTCTTGAATCTAAGAATCTCTTAGGTGTATTTTCTATTACAGAGTTTTCTATGGGAGAACAAAATAGTACATGTAGCCGATTATTTCAAAACTGGTATAATAAAGCAAAGCGAATATCTGAAAACCAGTGGTTAAAATCCAGTACTTCCAATTGTTTGGAAAAACGTTTTGGAAGCCACCAGAAGAAGTTGAAAGTAAACTCCATCTATATTTCCAACATTTTTCCTCCTATCTCGAGAAGGTTCTGTCTCTGAAATTTTCCATCATTTTGTTGTCGTCAAACATTTAGGTACTTGCACAGGGAGCCTAAGCGACCTATGATTAAGTTCGAGCTATACTTATTTGTACGTGTAGGTCTCTTGTGCTTATATAAGCTCCTAATATGTCTTATTACATTGCGAACGTGTCCATTATCAGCGAGGTTCTATTCCAAGGCATTCATAGCATCAGGGCGCCAACTTCAGATTGTTTTGCTTGTATCAACAGTCTTTTTTCCCTACAAATACCTGAATCATAATGGATATTAACACATCTACTTTGCACATACGTATAACGGTACCTAAGTTTCTCAGTAGCGTCTTTCTCATGCATGTTTTTGTAGGTAACACTTGAGTCATCTTTATAGGCATTCCGTCTTAGTTAATGAGCACTGAATCACTAGAACGGATGGCCTATGCGACTTCACAAAAAATGCCAGGGTTACAATATTTATAGGTGTGAATCTGTTTATTGTCCTAGGTCGACTTCCTGTGCGCCCCTTGTAAATGATTCTTCTGCCCGAATGGAGGCATTAAGTTCAATACATTTTGTAGATGACGACTTTTGTGAAAGCCTTTCACTGGTGGCATGAATATTTGCATGGCAAGAGTTCTCATTCTAACCGACCACTCTACAGTGGTGGCTTATCTCAGACAACAAGGATGAGCCATGTTCCAAGACCTTTGCATCCTAACGTGGGACTTTATAAGGTGGGTTTGTCCACAACAAATCCACATACAAATTCGTCATATAGGTGTCATTATCAGCACCCAGAAATGTTAAGTTATTGAATTTTGAATATGATAGTGTTTCCATATGTTTACCATTGGAGTTGAATTAGTACCGTGAGTCCTAAACAGTATTCGTAAAGGGGAATTACTCTTAGTGCTTTCAATGGAGACAACTCATACAAGACTCATCCGGATTTAACTTAATGGGACAGGGGCCAGTTATAATGTACAAATTAGTACCGTGAGTCCTGAACGTTGCTTCCCAGAAGTGCAAACCACATCCTTACAGTGCAGACACGTTTCATGCCAAAATTAGATTGAGTTTGACATATGTAGACATTTTATATCTCGCCTCCTTCATAGGCTGCATCTCATTCAGCATACGAGAAAACAATTGTTTCTAACTAAATAAACTGATATCGGATAAGGTCAATAAATACACTTAATACAGGTTTGCAAAACGTCAATTTATAACAAACTGAAAAACAAAATCTGCCCCAGTTGACAATCGATACATTGAAAACAAAGCATTCTTAAGGTATTTATTAATCGAGTTGAGTTAGCTGTTTAGTGAGAGAATCACATCTAGGACAGCAACAATGAAATAACTGTATTATAAATTGTAACCACCACTTGGCTCCCTACAATAGTAATGTCATTGCCGGAGGTGTTTTAACACACTTCCTGAATTCTAAAAGTTGGCTAATGTTTGTTCTTATGTGTGTGTTTATCTACCTTTCCATTATGTGCAATCATTACAATGTTACGTTTGTATACGTATGTAAACAACCGTGCTCTTTACCCTTTTTGCATTCCATATATGATATTGCATACGTATGTTTGTCTAGATTTGAGTACCCCTTGGGTCACGTAAAACGGTGTTCTTAATAGTAAATGTGTAGTGATGCCATTGGGCGTTGTTCACTACAACGACGTTAAATAGATAATAGGCAAATAGGTGTTATCTGCCAGAAGAAAGAAAGGAAAAAAAGAAGGAAAAACCCCACACAAAATCCCCTAAGTGCTGGTCACTCCAAAACTATGTACTGGATAAGAGGTATACTTTTGACATTACATTAAAACTTCTGACACTGTACAGAACTACATATATTTAACCTATCGATATCTGTAACATAAAATGTCCTATTGTTTTCCTAGAGAACCCCATTATGTTAACTCTATACACATTTTTAACATTTCGTGTCCTCGTCCATATAAATCCCGAAAAATGTGGGTTAATGCTAAATTTTCAGTGTTCCTATAGCCACGCGTCTGATTAAAGATCAGTATAAACCTAATGGCATTTTTGACATTGCATCTGCCGTTAGACGCTAAAGACCCCAAATCCACAAATTATAGTTTCAGTGTTAAATTACAGACATTGGTTTCATCATCTAAATACATGCATATACTTTCAGGGCTCCCATCCGGCTTCCATTTTAACTAAATCGGGTAAAGTAAAAAAATTGAACAATGAACAACAACCACAGAGCAAGTGGGAGCAAGACAGAGCAGGTACGTTGTGAGGTTGACAGGATTTATCCAACCCACAACTGTCACGACCCTATGTTCTACTTCTGTTTGTGATAATGACTTGTCATACATCACATTTTCTAGAATCGAAATGTCGACAAGCCAAGGAAATTTGTATGACTTAAGTTTGTGACACTTTCACAGACTCTCCACTATACACGTGTCGCGAATAAACAATCGTTCCAATTTTGCCATTTTCCTTAAGACGCACACTTGCAGCTTGACCAGATATCTGTACATATTTATTTGTGGATATCCCACAGACGCATCCAAGGATATATAGCTAGTGAAGAACTTTAGGATTATCTCCTCATTTTTGTATTGAAATATCAAAGCATTTATGTGTATTGTCCCAATTCCGCTCTTTATTGGTTAGTAGGCATGTTCACTTATAAACATAAACAATTTTGAGAAACAGTTTGAATTGAGGTTTCTCCCTGTTTGCTATTGTTTCATGTTCTTGGTGCATGACAGATTACATCCGCATACCTTCTCAAAGTGAAACACATTTCTACACATGTAATTACCTTTGTTAAATTTGGTTTTGTTGGTTAATAATCATTAATCATTAATTCTATTTTTTTATGAATTTCTTTTTATAGAAGATGTAATACTTTTTATTGTTATAAGGGTATATATGTAGTTTAGTCTTTTGCTGTAATAGAAAACATCTATAGAAAAGTGCTTAAATTTGCTAAGTTTTCTTATTTCAAGCTCCACAAAAGGATATCAAGTTTGTCTTGAAAGGGGATCGAAATTCTAGCTTACGAGGACCTGAAGGAAAGCATCCCTTTTGTTCGTACAGTTTGCTGTCTTTGTGCTCATTCTAATCATGATTGCCTTATGTATTAGTGTTTTAGAGGTCGTATCTCTTCTTATGTAAATACATGCAACAATGGATAGGCAGCGTGGCTCATCATCCTTGAGGTTCACGGAACTTTAGTTTCTTTACTTCACACAGACCCAAATTCACTAGCTTCAAGAAAAAAACTGCCACTTAATACTTTGACCCCCCCCCTCTCTCTCTCTCTCTCTCCACCGATATGAGTCTGCATGCGGATGTCAAAATATTTAAGTGATATAAAATTTGTGTATATTTCAGAACTCGAACTAATACATGTCTCCGTTTAGTACATATTATGATAAGAACTATGGTACAATACACAGCTGAGGGTTTGGTAACTGACACTCCAGATAATCTGACCTACAACCGCTAGCACCGAGGCAATGTTATGGCCAAACTATCTTGGAACGAAACAATGCGTGACTCGTCATAACGATTTCATTGGCAAGACTTATTTTCGCTTACACATATGTCGTTTTTAACAAAAAAAATTAATATGAACATTGCATACAAAGACATAACAACCATTGACCTACACCGTATAGTTTCATCGTGTGGTATATTTTTACGTTCAAATAGTTTATAAAATTCAATTTTGTATTTACTAGATTGTAAAACAATACTCTTCATGAGGTACCAAACGAATTTATTTATTTGCTGTTCTTAGTTCTTTTCATATTCTCAGATGTTCCCGCCAATCCCCCCCCCCTCTAAACCTCTCATTAAATATTATATCCTTTTCAGGATCACTAGCACAAACTTCAACCAACACATTTTGAAACGTATTGTGTGACATGGGTAACTATTGTTACTTGGTGTATGCTTTCTTCTGTAAAAGTGTCCTCGTTTCATCTTGATCACAAACTTTAATTTGACCAAGTTTTACATAATAATTGAACACTTTAAATCTAAACTTTTAGGTGTAAGCCTTCGTTCTAAATTTTCTGGAAGTTCGTATTTGGGTCTCAAATGTGTCTCAAATTTTACAAACGAACGAATTTCTTCGGGCTGAATCAAAATTCTCTTGTTTTTCTGGTAAAAGGGGACAGCGTTGATTCAGGCTCACTTATGTCGTCTTTGGAATCACTGCCATGTATTGAAGATAACTCTTCAGCTCGTGTGTCTGACTGTGTGTATGTGTGTGTGTGTGTATGTGAGAGAGAGAGAGAGAGAGAGGATACGACACAGTGATTTTGTCAATAACATTATTTTAATTTCTCACTGGAAATGTTTCATCTTAATTGCAAGACAATTTGTTTAGACTGGGTCTCACCCGGAGCAGATCCCGGTATTTAGTGGCACGTGCCTTAGAGTAAAAATAAATAATTTGCTATAATTGTTCGATAATTGAAAGTGCGATATATAGATATATAGAAAGCAGATATATATATATATATATATATATATATATATATATATATATATATATATATATATATATATAGTGCATATATTTAGATCTATACAATATAAAACAGGATTAATCTTATTAATAAAATACTTGGAATGTTTTTAATCCTTTTCTTGGGATTGTACTTGCACTCAGTGATACATCTTGATCAATAATGACACTTACAGATGTTCACAATTAAGACGAGCATGACCTTGAAGAATTTGAGTGACTTTACTATTATTGCAGACGTCCTCGTATTGCATCACCAACTGACACAAACTGCTTTTAAGAATCCCACCTTCGAGTACATCTCCTAAAATAGAGAATGATGCAATACCCACAGTATATGTGGAGATCATTTTAAGTTCGTACAATATGGAGATTCGAACGCGCGTCCGAGGGTAAGCACCCTGTAAGCCTCAATCCCTATACCATGTCGAACATGGACAAATCACCAAAAATGATGTCTCAGTTAGTCGGTGGTATAGGCATTAGAAAGCATGCCGACCTACTAATTAATCTGCATGAAAATACAGTCATTATGATTACTTAGAAATTTACGCATGAGGTCAAGGCAACGGGTGACGTTTAGCCGCAATCCGGGGTTCGAATCTCCATATAATACGAATTAAAATTTCTCTTGCCTGAATGATAATATTTGTATTCCTATGTATAACAATTTTGTTAGTATTATCAAACAATATCTATCTATCTATCTATCCGTATATATATATATATATATATATATATATATATATATATATATATATATATATATATATATATATATATATATCAGAAATCTGTAAGAGGTCATACATTTAACTATTTTTACTGGTTTAAAAGGACGATTTCCAATTTCCACTTCTCTATTGACGTCTGTACGGTGTGTTTGTCTTGTTAAGTACACACAGTCTTCCTTCTGTTATAAGACTTCAGATTATTCCACCTTATATTTAGGCTACTTCAAAATGTGGAGATCACACTGACACAGATAGACTGATACTGGATAGGTTTTGGTAATATTTTATATACATTTACAAATAGTACCGTCATAAAATTTGGCCTTTGTTTTGAGAAGGAATTTGTTCACACTTGCAGACCACCAATGAACTTTGTGGTCGAATAGCACGATAGTGGCGCCTTTCGTTTCACATTTGCCGAAATTGTATGTGAAGTGGCAAATTTTATGTCGCTCTAACAAGAATACATTAGATGAGACCAGAGAACCATTAATTAGATTTATGGGGACAAGCGCGTATCATATCGCCATACTACCGTGTACGGTAATGTCCTTTAGAGGGAGAATTTTGTTCCTAATTAAGCATTTGTTTATACAGCAGCCAGGGTGACTATTAGGGACAAGGAAAACTTCATATTTCATGGCAAAGCTGTCACAGTTGACAAATCGCAGAAACTCTGTTACTCAAACTACCAGGTCAAGCTGACCCTGACCTTGGCGCCTCTGGAAAAAGGCGGCAGAGATATTTGATTCTGATTGGTTAAGTTCAATAAGGGGCGTGTTTCCCATACGAAATGTTCTAGGTTTTAAAATCGCCACATCGGTAATTCTAATCAGTCTAAGCTTTTCCTATAAGAGGAATTCCAAAAAGTAGGACTCCGGGGATTTACAAGAAATTCTCGTAAAAAAGAAACTGTTGTCCAAAGGGGATTATTGTCCAAAGGTACCGACGAAATAATTTGCCTATTAGAGGGAGGAACGTTGAAAGCAAAGGTAGTGTGACAATTCCATGTAATTTGTTGATGCCATATATAATGCTTTGCTGAAGTTATTTACTTGTAGTTGCATGAATCTTTTTTCTACATTCGTGTAATAATTTGTTTTACGAATTATAACTCTGTTGAGTTTATCCATAGGAAGTCGTACATTAATCTTCTTTAGATAAGTTTGACGAATTGTTTGAATTTGTCTTCTTGTTTACATTACTTAATTTGGTTACGAGAATCCGTGTGAATTCGCCGAATTTGGAAGATTTCACGTATGATTAAGAATAAGTGTGTATTGACTGAAATGATCTAGTAATTGATTGATGTGATGTACAGTATCCTATTTATTCGCTGTGTAAATTAAGGCTGGCTCAGAACCCCATGCCTTGCGTATGTTTTAATGTGTAAGATTAAGGCATAACGAATTAACCATTTGACTAACTAGGATCATTATAGAACATGTGGAGTCGATTTATAGCCTTAGTGTCTTTTTAGCACTGATAGTATAATCTTATAACGAGGGAGAATAATGAAGAATAAACTGTTTCAAAAATAAAGGGAAATTTAGGTTGTCTCTATTTATATTTATTTAAAAGGGAGAAAATAGCTCCTGAGACGTATAATCCTGGGACGTATACTGAGAAGTATAGAGAGAAGTTCAGTGAGACGTATAATCCTGTGATGCAATCTGCGACGTATTAATTTTTGAAACGTATCCTGAGAGTATCCTGAGACGGATGGTGGAAAGTATCACCCTGAGATACAAGGGTCTGAACAGCTACAGTGGAAACAGAACAGACTGGGGACGAGCAGGTTATAAAATCGTACAAGACGTTGACTTCGAGTGTTCACTCGATCCTATGATGAACTAAATCTATCAGTAAACAGATCGGCTATTTTATTTAAATCTATTTGCGTTTTCTTTGTATTTCGGTTTAAGTTAAATTTCTAAAAGCAGAGCATATTCCTGATGTACTGAATTTTCACAGTGTTTTTATGTAATTGATTAAATTGTTTGTTTACATGTACGGGGTCTCGTGTGGGTTTGTTCTATATACATGCTCAGATCTCTATCTATTTCACCTATACGTTTCACCACTTATATTTATATTTACTCGAACCGGGCAATAACATCGAGGGCGGTCAACCCCTAGATAACGAAAACCAAATCTGACTGGACACCCACCAGGGACAGTTCTCCCCCCCCCCACATTACATTGTACTAAACCTCGTAGGTTTTTATTTTTACTACTATTAGCTTCCATCCCTCGAACACTTTCAGCCCATTCTTTTATTCTCATTTAGTCCATTTCATCTTTGCCCGTTTATAAAATGTTATGTGACCTTTGAGCTACGCAGTTTAAGAAACCAATCTGGGTGCTAGCACCACTCATCCGCTGAAGAGCATTGATAATTAGGCTCGTTTAACGTATAAAGCGCATAAAAAACGATAGTTGCATGATATGCTTGCATACAATATGGCCTGTCAGTACCTGTCAGCATTTTGGGCTCAGAAGTTTGATCTACGACGGTGAAGTGCTCACGTTTTCGTCATTCCCGAACAGGGTCGAATTTATCTCGGATTATCCACATTGAGCCATCACGATGACAACCGTCATCAATCCTAAGAGCGACAGCCCGTTGGTCATTCATCGATGCATCGATGAAAATAATGTCATGGGGAGCAATCCCAGAATTATAAAACCAATATGATGACCAAACTTAAGTTTGAAATCCTCCATAGCCACTCAGATATATTCGTGTAATTGTAAATCATATGGTAAGGCCGTCCCGGCGACTTTTGGTAGCACACGGACTCCTGGGTGTTTTTTCTTGACGATTACTCTATCAAAATCAAACCCTGAATCCTCCTGGGGCTCGAGCACGGCTAATCTAGCAAACACATTCCCGGCTTATCAGGCCCTAATTTGATTTTGCAACGTTTGATCGAGGAAACGGATCATTAAATTCGGTTAGCTGAAAATGTTTCTCCCTTAACTAATCTGAGACACTCTACCTGCTCATAATTAAGGCAAAATGTTTTTTGAATTAAATACCATCATAGATTATTATATAATTATGTCAAGAACAAATAATAGTTGCCGATTGGCTGATGGTTGGATCAACAAACCCATGTGGAAAAGGTTCATATAACGAGTATTGCGGGTATCATTCAGGAAGTGCTCAAAGGATGAGTTTAGACCCAGAGCCTTGCATACAATGCAGTGTTGGTGTTGGTAGTAATTCTAGGCTTTCCGTTCCATGCGGTGGCAGAATTCACAGAGCGCTGGAGCGGTAATATCATAAAAGAGAATATGGCAGAGCCACTAATATTGGCCAGCCTACTAATAATAGCTCAATAAAAGATGCTAAAGATTAACTCAACAGAACAAAGTCTAACACGCTGAAACTAATCATATAAAAATGTTAATTTAAGAAAACATAATTATAAATTGGATGATAGAGAATCAGCAATGAAACATTATTTTACTAATTGCACCTGCGTTGAATGTGATGAAGAGGAACATGGATTCGTGATGGAGTGATTGTTCTTTGTGAATGTGCTGCTTGTGAAAAATGGACAGGAGGAAATTGGAGTCGCACTAGTGTGGACTTCTCATAAAGTGATTGTTCCGCTGAGTAAAGCAACAAATTCTTTTGCACTGTTCAGATACTGAAGCAGTGACTGCTCCCACCCGACGCAGCGTTCTACTTCGCCGCTAAACATAGAAAAGAATGTAATTATGCATTTCAGTCTGTCTTAATATGCTTATGGGATTCATTGTATAAACGCCTAGCTAGATATAAACGCAACTCACGTATACCGAGTTAAAATGAATCGTTTTTACTAAATCCTGGTGGTGGGGCGGTGGATCTAAGAGACTAAGAGACCAGGGGAGAATTCCTTATTATATTTATAAGGCACATACATTAGCTTGCGTGTCTTGTACCATACCACTGCTTTCAAACGTACTGTACCACTGGTTTCAAAAGTATTCATTAAAAGTAGCGTGCTTGTCTGTGTAGGCATATACACTCCCAGGAAAGGCTATTTCCAAGGAGGGATGTAGCCAGACGATGAGGGGTATGTCCTCAGCGGGGGTTTGCGTGAGGAGTTAAAGGGGCGGAGGCCACTAGTTTTCTTTTCAGCAGTGCGTAACTTTATATATGAGTTCTAAAAATTAATTTTGTAAAAGAAAGGTCCGTAGTTGAGTGGATAACGCTGACGATGACGGGCTCCAAGCGGACGTTCGCTGAATTCAGACTACAGGCCAAAACATTTTTTTTTTATATAATGAGGAGACAGCTGAGTTTGGCTGCGAAAATGTTGAATATAGCGCCGACAGTCAAAACTGGTAATTGTAATGATCGGTGTTACTTGCTTGACAAAGACACACATACTACCTGTAATGGTCAAGTTCGCTTGAACCACCTTCTGAACCTTGCTAGGATGTCGTTAGGCACCTAGGGGTTCACCGAGAGGGTGGTGGGGTATGTGCCCGCGCACAAATTAACATTGATCAGTACAGATCGTTTTGACCGTAAAATAGTACAGTAGTAGTGAGTCTGAATGTAGAATATATTTTTATTCTAAATATGTCCCAGGAAACACTATTAATAAGCATCACGTTGAACGACCATTCCTTTTTGGTGATTAAATAAAGAAATACATTTACTGTATAATGAACCACGAAAATAGTACGTTATTATCTCTGCGATTGAGTAATGACAGCAGGGTGATACTGCACTGATGGATTAAATTGATTCAGAAAAACTTAACGACGACTTTGAGATGAAAGAAGAGCGATGGGAAGAGGATAGATATACACTAGCATAATAATAGAATATCTATTTATCAAATTACTCCAATGCGCAATGGAAAAGTGCCTTGCACGGGCCTGTAGCGAAAGCGCTATTTTTGAATTTGTCCCGCTGGCGCGTGCACTTGAGAATATTTGATCAGCGCTGTCTCGAGACTATAAAAAGCAAAAGGCTGTTGGTGTACGTGCGAGACAGCTAAAGAAACTTTTGGGAGAATTTAAACATTCCAAATCATTGAATTGCATGCAATCGGAGCATGTGATTATTCGGGATATGACATACCGCGAATGTGGGGCTTGGGCAAACACTCTCCAGTTGTAATGTTTGAGAATATGTTTAGGGTCTTTCATATTTGCTCTATGCCAAATTGATCTACAGCATAGATTCTTCAATTGTGTTATTGAGATTGCGCTGCATTTGATCGATATCGAGTCTTAGTAGTTTGAAAGTAGGCAATTGGGCTTCGGTGATCTTATATTGCTCAAGAAATAACTTATTCTACTCAACCTAACTAGAGATTCATGCAATGACTCTCGTCACTAAAAAATCAACATTCTATTCATAGCGTTCTGAAGTTTTACCGTGACTCTAGTATTTCATTTAAGATCATCATTCGGATATTCATACGCGTACCACCAAAATATCGATTCCAGGTCGCTCTTAGCATTTTTATAACCCTGAGCTATCGCATAGACGATTATTCCATCTTGATGAATGCGCCACATATGCGCTGTCCTTACCGCTAATTCAACCGTCGCTGACTGGGGTATTTCAAGATCTCCGTAGAGAGCGCCCTTTATGCTCTGGAAGTTTTATAAATTTACGTCTGTTCGATAAATGATGAGATCATTGTTGGTGTGGTTCTGTGGTCCATCATACATCGGCTCAACCAAAGGTCATCCAGACAGTTTTGATCAACAAAGATATATGTTAACGGCGTAATCAGGCGTTGATATTTCATTTGCTGCACTCCACCTTGGCTCATGTACCGTGAGAGCTATCTTTGACTCTTTCCCTCCTTTTGATTTAATTCTACGTCGAAGCTCGTCGTTTTATTGCTCGATTTGACATGATCCTGTGGAATGCAGAGGACGTTCCTGTCTGAGATTTATGTTCCGGTACCGTCATCTTTAGTGTTACCCGCGAATACCAATGAACTGTTAGCGGATAATCCACGAAATTATTTTGCATTGATGTTCGGCCAACTACAATAAGCCCGTAATTTTGCGAGTGCGATATCTAGTGACCGACCACTGGGTGAGCTTATCGGTGTAGGATATCGACTTCCGCATATAATGACGTCTCTACTATCATCGTGGTCGTCGACGGCGTCGTGTTAGAGACAATCTGTTAAACTCGTTTAGTCATTTATGTGTACATTATTACATTTAATCGGATTCTAAATGGAATTTTGGTCGGTCGTGAACGTCGATGCGGGTGACAACGTCGTCAATGACTTACACGTGGACTGATAATTGTTACTTACTGCAATACATTCATTATATTTCGCCATCGTTCAGCCACGATGATATTAGCAATGTTATAGCGGTATGCGCATTTTTTGCCATTGTAAACGCTTCTGTGTGCTCAAATATTTTCTTACTCGCCGACGTCAACAGACTTTCCGCCAGTAGCATAACGTACGTCGCCGATAACATGTCGATTAACATTGCACTTTCAGCGACCTGAGCGGACACCAGATATACAGCTTTGCGGTGACGATGATGCGTCTGCTATACATACATGCACGCAACACACACACACACACACACACACACACACACACACACATACACACACACATATATATATAAATATAAAGAAATAAAGAGAGAGAGAGAGAATGTTATGGTAGCTCTCAAATTTGCCAAGTTTTATATCTTACCACCAATAACATAGTCCTTGCCCTGTTGCAAATGATAACCACAATCTTCGTACTTCACTGGAAATCCCATGAACATTTGATTGTCGATCACTAGCAGAGAAATCGACCCATTCTGAAAAGATAGAGTTGAACTACTGGTGTAAACAATTATATTAGTAGTAATGTGGGATATCATAGAGACTCATATTAATTAATGTTTATTTCGATCTTTGTTGGCTTTCCCATCGTTATGGTCGGATTGAGAGTGATATGAATACTGAGAGGGAAGACTCTGACCCTTTATATATACGCTAGTTTGACATGTATATATCGGGGCCAGGGCGTTTACAATGTAGTCATTTGACTGTTTGCAGTCAAGATAAAACGACTGCATCATTCCGTAGGGAAAGGAAAAGAAGGTAAGAAACATAATCATGACTTATTGCCTCGCACAGCAGATGAAGTCTTGGCTTAAATCCGTGCCAGCGATTTTGAAGATGACATGAATGAACCAGAATCCAGGCCCATAGACTCTATACCAAACCAGTTTCCACCACCAATAATAGACTCTGCAAAGTACTACGCATACAAGAGACGGAAAAGCGTTCCTCTAGAAAACTTTGAACCACGGCATACCCGTACACAGTGAAATTGAAAGGTTTCAAGTCCGACTTACCGCTCGAGAATGCAGAAAAGATCGTCACCGATGCATTTATTCTGTGTTAACCGCACTGAAACGGCAATGTGAAGCCAACGACAGACTGAAGTCCCCCGTTTGGATCCTGAGTTCCAAAGTCCAGTAAAAAAAGTAACTTGTAAACCTGGTTTCGTCACAGTGCCCAAAGAAGAACCCGTCACTAAAGAAAACCACTAGATTCATGATAATACTGTCATCGACATCCCTGAAAGGCCATTCCGGGAGGACGCTAGTGTGACTGTACCAAATGTAGAGACTCTAAGAATATTACACTCTGTCCTCCACACCTTGGTCACCAAAAATGTTGTACAGTGACTTGTTAAAATTCCACTTTGATCATTTTGATGATTATTTTATCGATGTACTAAGCTATTTGGCCTTTTTTAATGTATTTTTGTATTTCGTGTAGTTCCATTTTAACTTGCAATAAACGGGTCGTGAAAAATATAACAACTCTTGTTCTGTCTATTTCGGTGTCGAAAGTGACAACCCCTGCTTTATGGCTACCATTTCTGTCTCTGTTCCCTCTTCCTCCACTTTGAAAGTTATCGACGAAAACTTAGACCGTGCCAGTTGGGAAGCCTTGTATCTTCACCATCCGTTTAACATGTTAATTGTCAGACACAGGGGTTCAGACGAAATCGAATTAGTCAAACGTTTAATCTAGCATAAATATAATTTGTTCGATCGTCCACCTCAACGTAACGTGTGGTGTTACAAAGAGTGGCAATCGGCGTACAGCCTCCTGTGATAGACTCAAGGCGATTCCATTGTGTTTGTGAAAGGCATTCGTGGCAAAGACAACGGAATCGTGTTTGACCCAGTCAAACCCACCTAGTCATTTTCGTCGACACGTTAGGAGAAGACGAAGAAATTAAATTGTAATTTATGCGCAAAGGACATCATCGTAATTCCAGTGTCATTTACATCACCAAAAATATATTCCAACAAAGTACTGCTCATTACGTGGTCTTGTTTAAAAGCACATACTACCAACTCGGAAAGATTTTAAGGCTCTAATGAAACGTCCATCACCGCCTCAACCACTAGCCTCAGCGGTCAAGACAGACGCAGTCCAACTTATGCTTGAGGAAGAAAAAGGCATGAGAAGTCTTTCAAACACCGTCAGAAGCTCCCATCCCAAGCAAGGTTGCAGCGTTTTGTTGACCCTTTCTCCAACACTTCAACGAGAAGAACGGAAAGCATGGGTTGAAAAGATGACGTCTATTCCTCCTTCGACAGAAGTGAAAAAGAATGAAGGAAAACCAGAAGTGAAAAAAGGAAATAAGACGAAAGCCATCTTATTACTACTACCGCCACCACCACTACGTTCAACTTCTACCCCCGTGTCAAATCGGACATGTAAAGCCGTTTACAAAACATCATCTCGACCCATCCAGAGTATCATCAGTGAAGAGTGGGTAAACTTCTAAAAATGGAGAAGGTGTTAGCCAGCATTTACTACAATCCATCCCATCCTGCAGGTTACAAAGGAGTTCAGAAAATGTATCGTGGTGTCAAAACCCAACTGCAAAAATGTACGTTTACCTCAAGTGCGACGATGGTTACAAGAACAAGTCACATACACTTTACACAAACCCGTTCGACAAAATGTTTCCAGAAGTCGCACTTGAGTGGAGGGCATCGATTATCAACGGCAAGCCCATTTAGCCGATGTCTCTCATTTGGACTGCTACAATAGTGGTTACAAATATAATTTGTGTCATCGACGTAATTTCCAAATTTGTCTGGGTCGTGCCATTGACTTCCAAATCGAGCATTAAGTTAGTGCGAGCCCTCAAACTGGTATTGAGACAAATCGGTTGACACTCTCTTCGAGGGCAAACCGACAAAGGCACCGAACTTCTGAACCAATCGTTCCAAACGGAATTAAAGAAACAATACATCCATCGTTTCAGTATCGATAATCCCGAAAACAAAATCACAGTCGTAAAACGTTTACAACACACATTGAAAGAACACACGTGGTAATATTTAACGCATCAACACACTCTCAAGTGCATCGACGTCTTGCCGCACCTGGTTAAAGGGTACAACCAATCTTACCATCGAAGCATCGTACGTGCTCCCCAAGAAGTGACGCTCGAAAACGAGGTGGCCACATTTGAGCGCCTATTTGGTAAGTCTCCGACTGTGGCTTTCCCCAAGAATGGTAGAGTGTTGGTAGCAGGAAATTGGGTGTGCATTCGCAAAACCAAGCGCACTTTCAACTATGGTAAAGTACCAATCTAGACTACCGAACTGTTTTATGTCATGGGACGGGAAAGTGCCATATATAATTTGGAAGATATGAACAGAGGAGTGTTAAAACGAACGTTTTACTTGCAATAGTTACAATGCGTGACCACACAAAGAAGACGAAATGTACGACATTGAATGCATTGTCAATCGAAGAACCCGCAACGTGTTAAAACGACGTGTCATATAAGCCAAAGTACTATGGAAAAAATATTTTCCCAGTTTCGATTCTTGGATCGACGCATCACAATTCATTATCTATAAAACGAAGTGATCACCGTGCCTTTAAACACAATCATATCCGCTACTCCTTTACCCAGTTCTTATGTGCATGATGTACAAAAGCACCCCTTGTGGGTGTGGTATGGAGAACGTGGTCCTAAGGCGCAAATCGTCTTTTTCTGCCAAATCTTTATGTGTATTGTGTCATTGGTGCGGCCATTGCCAATATGAGTTTGCAACAAGGAGACGAGCAATTGTGGACCATTTTGCAGACCAGTTGCATCGGTTGCTTTCTTTCCAATCCTTCTCCAAAATACTCCTTTAACAGGAGCATTTGTAGTCTTGCGCCTAACGTTAGTCACTCTCCCAACAATCACCACTCCAACAACCACAGCAAATATCTTTAAGACACTCCTTTGACTTCGAATGACCCCATGGACAGCATAACTCTGGAATTACGAACAACCAATTTTACTTATCTTTACCCAGTGACAGTTCCATGGAGGTGTTTACCAACCATACCTTGTTTTATTTCACGGCCAAATTACTTCAGCCATCCAATCGGATAAAGAATCCCTGTGGGAATTGGCTTTGGTCGAAATGATTATCCCTAAACAAGACCTAAATATCCGTCGAAATCAAAACACTTTTACGGTTAAAGTTCATGACACCGATTTACAACAATTCGTGAATGAACACCCAGTCTCAAAATCCCTTGGGAAAATAGAACCCCAGACTAAATTGAAGACCTACGTGTTGTATATTGCTACAGGCTATTATTTTAGCGGTCAACATCTGGTGAACACGATTGCTAACAGGTTCAGTGCAATATTTGACAAACTTTTGGAGAGGAAAAACAGAAAGTATCAAGACCGATTACCATAAAGTGTGTCGTCGCTTACTGGTGAAATTTTCTACTGAGGAGAAATGTTTGATCATTATATTTTGTCTTGAATTATTTGAAATTTTGGGTGGAGACCTCTAACTGATTAAGGGAACAAAATACCACCCATTACCAGCAACTCAATTTTTTTCACATTATTTTAGATAACCTGTAGAAGTGAACCAACGACACAATGTGATGTTTGTGTATTCCAATATGGTGGAGTATGTGTTGGGATCGTTACTGTGTGTCATTCCTTTCAAGGTGGAAACACATATTACGTTCAACGCGAATTTGTAAATCCTCTTGATGTACCCGTCAGTAAGCCGTATTTTGTCACTGTCAACGTTACAATAAAAAGAGATCTGGGACAAAATTTTCCTTTCACCAAAGAAAAATTCACAGTGAAAATCCATTTTTGAAAACGATTCTCTGACGACCTTTACGTCATGTATCCTGTGTACAGAGGAGTAGCTCGACAGCGAAGACATTGTTTAGGAAATATGCTGAAATCGACCTTTCTTTCTGTGGCCCCTGTTTTGAAACCGATGATTGCACGCCATGAAAGATGCCGCGTTGATACAAGGCAAATATTTCCTCCAAATTGCCATCATCGACAAACAAAACTCAAAAGAAGTTTTCTTGAGAGCAAGCAAAATTGTTTTGCGTCAAACGGGCAAAAATATTATGGGTCGAAGAGAACCTCCTATAAACGCATCAGACGTTGTCCTGCTTCCGTAACGCAACAGCAAGGACAAAGCATAAATAGACTACTAAGACACCCGTGCAGAGGACTTTACACCCCCAGGGCTAGAAAGAATAACAAAAGAAGAAACGTCCGGGGCACAGACAATTTTGTTATTAGAAAATGACAGAAAGACATATAGAAATAAAGTGATGCATCGAGAGTCTTGCGCCTCTTCCAAGTCAGAACTGGATCTGTTTGCTATGCCACTGACTATGACGACGATGCAAGAATCACAATGGATACAATTTCATCCCGTCACCTATTAGTTTGATATTAAAGGACAGCCCCAATATGACATCGGTCTGAATAGCAGTTACTTGTACTTGAAAGTCAAAGTAATCGAAGGGAACATTGAAAATTCAGACAGCACGGATAATGTAGCTCCCGTCAAAAATTTCATGTTTTCTTTGCTCAGCTTAGTGAAATTGTATTTGAATAGCAAACGGGCCAATATCATAATTGATACTTGCCCTTACCGAGCGTACCTGAAAAATATATTGACGTAATGAACATAAGCTAAAAATAATCACCTTGATGCCTGAATGGTATGGCAACCTGACACACTGAACCATTTCAACAAATGAAATGGTGACAAAGAGGTTACAAATAAGGGATAGAAGGAACGTTAACAAAAACTCTTCTAAGCCGAAGTTTAGAACTAATGGATCATTTGCATTTTGACATGTGGTTCCAAGAGAAGTATTTTCTGAATGCGGTGGATGTCCGCCTGAGACTAAATAGTAGCAATGCCGCTTTCCATTTGATGGCTGAAGCGGATACTGGTTTCAAAACTAAAATCTAAGAAGCCCGACTTTACGTACCACGTGTGGAAGTGTTACCGATGTTGGGAAACGAGATCAGTCATATTTTGAGCAGAAAGACCTCCAATTATCCGATACTGCACGTGGAAGTGAAAACGTACACCACTGCTGATGGACTCCGTTCCACGAATGAAGACCATCTGCTCCAAGGACAGTTACTCGAACGTTTAGTCATTACCATCGTCCAAAATTCAACCTTCAACGCACCCTACAATACAAATTCTTTCAACTGTAAGCACTACAACATATCCAAAATCGATGTCAGTCGTGATGCCTTCGAACCTAACTAATGTGAATTGACATCGTGTCAGGCAAAACACCAGGTACCGAAGCCTGAAGAGATAGAGAATGTTAAGATGTTGAAAGTGACCGAAGACCTGAGACAAGAGCTCTTCAGAGAGAAAATCAAGAAAAAGCAAGAAGAGTGGACGAAGAAGTACAGACGTCAGCAGCAACAGATATGAAAGCAGCAGGCGCAGCAGCAGCAATGACAGGAGCCGGAGGTTTTGTCGACTGCCATGTAGACACAAAATAGTTCTCTTTCTCTTTCAGCAGAAGCAGACCTTATCATGTAGGAAAGCCTGCTGCCAGACGCGTACGTAATCTTAGACAATAAAATATTGCCATAATCTCCGCCAACACATCAGCAGCTCTTTTCGGAGCTACCCAACAGTCTAGAAAAGTGATACTAGTCAAACTGACAATCGTATAAGTGTGTGTGTTTGTTAGTTAATAAATAGAAGCGTGCCTATAAACACTTAGTTTCTTTGTTTCATGACAAAAAATAGAATTGTGTCAATCAACACTTCGTTTCTATGTTTTATCAGATAGCATGCATGTGTTTGTAAGTAAGAATGTGTGAGTGATTCATTTAGGACCTCGCGTTCCATGTTTTGTTTTTTGGTTGTGGTAAAGTGGATATTGTACATTTTGGTATGAGGGGGATGTTTTTCTTCCCGACCGCACTTCACACATATAAAGCAGAAAGTTCGTCAGTCTGGCTACCCAGCGTTCACTCCTTAGCATGAGTAACATAATTGTTAAATTGTTTGAACTGCAAAATGCACCTGGATTATGCCAGACGTTTATTGGTTGAGCTGGCCATGGAGGTGATTACAGAACGTGCGCGAGTAGAAGTGGAGTAGGAGGAGCGGAAATAGAAGAAAGCGAAGGAAAAAATAATCCTGCCTCTCCTCATGCTAAAAACTATGTGTGAGGTCAAGCCTGAGGCGAGGACACTTCCACAGCCAGTACCAGCACCACAACCACGTCAACCACAGCCTGCCACTTCCACCAGTACCTGTACCAGAGATAAGGAGACCTCATCATCACCGAATGCAAAAAAGAAGACGGAGGGGCCTCGTCTGTACTATCCCTCAAACGGAGGAATGGAATAATTCAGTAACTCAACTTCCGTCTCCTCCCGAACCATACACATCAATTGAGAGCAGGACTGGCGCAGATGATGCGTATGTGGGGCTAGACCTGAGAGGTGCCGTTATTAATAGGTGCATCTGGACTTCTAAAAAACAGCTCTTTTCAGGGTTAACCAGATCTCTAAAAAAGAGAAACTATTCAAGTTGCCAATTTGTGTGAATGTGGAGTTGTGTGACTATAAACACTAGCTCTTTTACTGATCTATGTGTGTTGGTATATCTGTTTGAATGCGTACGTTTATTCGTGTGAGTGTTTTTCAACCCTTGTACGTTTGTGAGTTTGTGTGTGTGTGTGTCTGTGTGTGTGTGTGTGTGTGTATGTGCGCTCGTACGTTTGTGTGTATGTGTTTGTTTTTGAAACTTTATAAAGGAACCTTGTCCCTACACTACAGTAGATATTTTGTTATTTTCTTCTCTTTCTGTGTTGATAGTATATATTGGGTTATTGTATTCTATTTCTGTGTTGATAGTAGATATTTGATTATTAGATAGTAGATATTGGGTTTTTTCCCTTCTTTGTCGATAGTAGATAATATGTGAAAATAGTGTTAGGAATGTTTTCCTTCACGTCCATGATTCAAGTATACAAAGTCAAGCCTTCATCAAAAATAGACACTTGATTGCAATATTCCTAACCAAAATGGTATAACAGGGCAAATTCACCAATGGATCGTAAAATTCCTTACAGGGAGACAAATCAAAACCAGAGTCGGTGATGCTCTATCTGACACACACACTCTAGACAACGGCACTCCCAAGGAAGTGTAATAAGCCCCAAGCTCTTTAACTTAATGGTCAACAATCTCCACGACAATATTACCAACCAACTAATCGAACAATCTCAATTTGCTGATGACAGTGGAATCTGGAAGGCAGGCAACACAAACAACTAAGCCAGCATGAACCAAATACAACAAAGCCTAGATGAAATCGGCAAATGGGGTGACAACTGGGGATTAGAAGTATGAGACACCAAACAGTTGCAATGCTGTTCTCACCAACAAAATCTAAACAAACAACATATCCCAAACTCCATCTGCAAAATAAGCCAATACAACTTGTTAAAGAACCCATTTCTTGGGAATGTTAATTGATGAGACCCTCACCTGGGATAAACACATCACATCACTAACCAAAAGATGCCTATATGACCTCAACCTCCTACAAATATTAAGGGGACAAAGTGGGGCAGACCAAATAACAATGCTCATGCTTTATATATCATTAATTAGGGGTACACTTGACTATGGCTGCCAAGTATGTGTCAGCCAACAACACCCTGCTCCAAAAACTAAGCAACATACAATACAAAGCGCTTAGAGGTTGTATTGGAGCTCTACCTAATACCTCAATCGAAAAACTCCAATTATTAACAGGGGACCTACCATTACATCTGAGACGAGATGAGCAAATATTAAGATATGCCACCAGAAACTCAATTCATAAAAATTCCAATCAATCAAACCTTACGATAAAAAGATGTAATACCCCATTCACCAAACAACTTGTACTCCGCCCACCCGCATGATTTCTGCAAATAAATCGAACTCCCAGCCATTCAAGCAGAACAATATAAAATATGCGATCCCATCCCATGGAAAAACAACACCCCCAAAATCAACATTACTGCCCAAACATTTGGATCCGAACTACAAAACCCTACAGGAATATTATCAGAAGTACACAAGACCATCGGATGCTCGTTCCAGCTATACAGTAGAATTCTAGGCAATAAATGAAGCAGTTAAATGAATAAAAACCCAAACACATAAGCAGTACGTTCTCATAACAGACTCTTTAAGCGTACTAGAATCGCTTCAAACACCACCTGCAAAGTAGCAATCTACTCTTTGAAAATCAATGTGGATTCAAAAATAGAAGGTCCACTACGGATAAGATTAGAAGCGGCAATCAAAGTAGCACTAACCTCCCACCGCAAAGCAGACAGAAATTTAATAGTAGTATTCCTAGATCTTGAAAAGTTTTTGACCTCGTCTGGACTAAAGAACTTATAGCCAAACTAAATAATTTTGGAATCACCGGACGAATGTTCAACTTTATCGAAAACTTCCTAACGAACCGCGAAAAAGTAACTAGATAAGGGGAAGCTTGTTCTGAACTATGTTCACTAGAAAACGGTACAACGCAAAGGAGCGTACTTAGCCCTACACTCTTCAACATCATGATAAAGACCTCGATGTAAATCTTACTTCTAACCGAATTGAAATGTCAAAATTTGCGACTCTGGCGATCTGGAAACCCCTGAAAATCACACAGTTATCAGTGAAATACAAAATAGTCTAAGCAAAATAGGGAAATGGGCAGATAAATGGGGGTTCAAACTATCTCAGGAAAAAAACCATTGCAGTCATATTCTCCCACAAAGATCAAATCAAATTGAAATACCCTACACTTGCCATACAAAATAAAACCATTAAATTTGTTAAAGTTGCTAGATTTCTGGGTATGTAACATGACGAACATCTAAATTGGTGACATCATATAGACCTATCAGTTGTAATAGGATCTAAATTTACTTGAAAACCTTAAAGGGACCGGACGGGGATCCAATCAGGACGGGGCGTTAATAAGATCTAAACTAGACTACGGGTGTCAGATATAGAACTCGGCACCTCACAAACAGCTTAAACAATTAGACACGATTCACAGAAAAGCACTAATAATATGCATCGGCTCTCAGCCGTCTGTATCCCTAGCCAAATTCTAACTGGATAATTACTACTGTACTTAAAAACGAGTTAACTTTAAAATACGTAGCCAGATTATCAGCCCACCCCATTACACACCACATCCGGGTAACCATCAATAAATGTAAAAAGCCATTCAGCAATATTAGTACCCAACGTACCTGCATGGAAACACGTACATCAACGAACTGGACGATTACCAACAGCCAACTTCCATAATGAAATCACTAAAAACTATAACGCAATGCCATGGACTAACACCAAACCATCAATCAACATACAATTAACGAAACTAGACAACAAAAACGAACAGAAGCATAGTATAAAATCAATTTCCACAGTAGAAATAATGACTAAATACCCTAATTCAGTAAAAATTTACACTGACGGATCCAAAATAGCAGAACCCCCCAGAACAGCAGCAGCAGGAGTAATCCCCGAGTTGAACATTAAAATGGGGAAATATACTACCGGATCATTGCTCCAAATACAGAGCTGAAATCTGGGCCATCATGGAAGCCCTAAGATGGGTTATAGAAAATAATATCAAACAAGCAGTAATATTAAGTGACTCGCTAAGCGTCAGCTAATCTATCCACAAAAATAACACTGCCTCAAGAGAACATTTCCTTAAACAAACTTATCTTTCAATTAACGAACTTAATAATAACCATCAAATAGTTGACTTTATGTGGATAACATCCCACATTGACATCAAAGGAAACGAATTAGCAGACCAAGTAACAAACAAAATCTACAAGACCCAAGTTATACTATCACTACAGTGTCAGTGAATTAATAAGTGTAACAAAACGCTTTATCAGTAGGATATGGCAGGAACTGGAACCAAAATACTACATGCAGAAAACTATACTCCGACATGACAAACGTCACCAGATCTAGGAATCCACCAAAGGTGAACAGTTATGATAATAAATAGAATTTACACAGTAAAACCAAATTGGCCAGCAGCTTTGGGCAATACATATGACCCCAACACCACAACCCACTGCCAGGTTCCTGAAGACCTATCACATATATTCAACACCTGCCACAAACACAGAAAAGAAAGAGATGCACTAAAAATGGAGCAAAATAAGACTGGATCCCCGGATACATACCCAGGATTTTTAATGGATAGCAACCCTAACCTCAATCTCACCTATATAAATAGTATAAACTTTATACATGAAACTGGGTTGCAAAAAGCAAATTATAGAACCAAAATTACATAATTAAATCGTTATGAACTAGGCTAACAAACCTAAACATAGGGAACAAATAAGATCCGATGTCTTTGAATCGTACTAGTAACCAGAGTGATCGGCAAGGATATCTGTCTTATCCAAATAGACCTTAGCCTGGTAATAAATATCACATAATTAATATTCATGCTAAGAAATTCAAATATAAGGGGAGATCCGATCAGATGTCCTTGCCACGTCAGAGACCCGATCAAATAGGCAAGGATATCTGTCTTAGTCTTAATTAAATAAACCTAGCCTGAAAATGTAAATAGCACCAAATAGATGACGAATAAGGCAACTATGGAACTGAAATAGGAAGGGGGAAAGGAGAAGAAAAAAAAACCAAAAAAAAAAAAACCAATCACTATTTTTCTTCTTTATTATTCCTTCCTCAACCTAACCAATCTTTTTTCACCTTCTAGCATGCACACAACACCACTAATACCTTTGAGAATTCTCTAGCTGAAGATGACAGTCATATTTATACCACCAGCAATTCTAGGCCCCCAAATTAGAGCATATAAGGTGGTCAGACACCCAAGACCATTAGGGCCAGGAACACAAAGTAGTAAACTTTAAACATCTCGAGGAAAATGGACCCTAAATTAGCATATATAAGGTGGTTTAAACACCAACGACCATCAAGCCCAACAGCACGTGGCTGCAAACACAACAACGTAAAATTAGACAAGTAAGACCCTAAGACAGAATCATTCATATAAGGTGGTCTCAAAGTCCAAGACCATCATGACCAGACACAGAAGGTGGCAAACTTTATTAAAAACTGTCACCTAAGATATCTCTCCTAGGCTAACTCTAAACACAAAACAGCACAGGGAATTTTTTCAAAATTGTGTAGTACGACAATTTAGACCAGATACCCTTAAGTCTAGGAGCACCGACCTGTGACTTTGGAGCCGCCCTTCCACCCTCGCCTCCCTTGCGACGGCCAGACATAAAACAACAGGGTGCAGTGCACGCATTAATACTACTGAAATACAGTACCAATATGTGAGTGTGTGATTGGTCCATTCCCACTCATGCATACCTAAATGCAGCTAAGAAGTAGCGACTGAATAGGTCGAGTGTGTGTTGGGTCTATTCCCACTCGCCAACAAGCCCTCCATTCAGACAGTTAGGACATAATCAAAGTCACACTGCCTGAGGGCTTCAATCAAACAGTGCTCAGTGAGCACATAAAAGCCTGGGGAAAGTGGCTCGAATTCCTTCCCCTAGGAGTAGTCAAACAGCCTACCGTGTAGGCATAACACAGTGGTACATGCCCAATTGTGCGAAAACCACTTAAATCTTAATTAACTAACTAAACTAATTCGCGTCATTCTACACGGAATAAAAATGGATTCGAACCAGACATACATCATGAAGACATTGCAAGAGGCAATAGATGACATTGGGATGGTGGAGGAATTTATAATGAAATAGGAGTAAGGTGCCAATAGTCTTCACAGGCTCAAGATGGAGATAACAATGTAAAGAAGAGCAATGAAAGACTGAGAGAGCTTCTAGAAAAAGAAAAGGAGGAAATGAAAACACCGAACAACAAGTACGTGAATGAGGTGATTATGATAATAAACAATGAGGGTCTTTATAAACCCCCACCTCAAAACGGATGCAACAATCAAATGGAACAATAAGGAAATCAAAGAAATAAACAGACAGCGGGTGGCAAAATTCATTGCTTTACACAAAGTGTTAGTGTTCTTGAAGTTATGTAATTAAACAGGATTGGTATACAAAGCCATGCCATCAGCACTATTTTAACACCAAAGCAAGAGCTAAACAGCCCCATACTGATATACAAAACTTGACCGGATAACATTATCAATGATATTAACTTTGTCATATAAAACTCGCGTGGTCAAGCATTACACCATTTTGTGTCTAGGCTTTGAATACAGTATCGAAAGTCTAGCTTTAGATAATAAAAGCTGAAAAATGGTTAATTCAAAAGACACCAGCAACGCATGAAACCAATTGGAAATAGAATTCAGTAATTCTATAACTTTAACTTGTGCATACCCCTATAGCTGTAGTAAACGTTCTGTCAAGTAGACATTCCTGACAATACTAATAATATAAAAGTAACTGCAAGACGCCACAGTTGTGGTCTGGCATTGCGGCCCCCATTACATTTTGCTCTTTTAATATAAAGATTTGTTATTTTCTTTTATTTCATGGGTAATTGATATGAAATAGAAAATGCACCTATGTCGATTATATCTGAAATTTCTTTTGATCAATTTATAGAATGAAATCATATTTATATGTTATTTAACCATCCTATCGCAACGCATGTGGCGTGTCTAGGGCTACTGCCGCCTGGCGGAGCCCAACCCTCTCCATGCTTGACCACATCCGATTTCCTCCAACTGAAGGCTCGCCTTGGTCTCATTCACGTAGATGTTGAGCTGGTCGGCAGCCTTTCCGCTTGGCCGTTGACTTCGTCTCGAAACTTCTTCCGCCCAGTGATGATATGTTAACATCACACTATTTATCCATAGCTGGAAGACTCGTGGGGGGCAGGAGCGTCTACCTTCCCGTGCAAGTCTTAAGGACTTTTCCATTGCCGAGAGAGGCAGGCAGACAAAGAGTTTGGAAGATAAAATTCGAGAGTAGACAGGCTTGACATTGAGCGACTCACTGAGAAAGACGGAAAATCGAGAGGAATGGAGGAAGCTGGGTTTTCGGTCCTGTGCGGTACCCCAACGGTTGACCAGACTACGGGGCTGATGATGATGATGATGATGATGATGATGATGATGATGAGGATGATGATGATGATGGTGATGATCTTGACGCGTGAGTTAACCGTGTTATTTATTAGGAGCATGCACTTTACTATATCCTTACGGCATAAATGAAGAGATTGCACGAATTGAACGGTATTGTCCGTTGGATCAGCTAACAGATGTTCAAATTCCTATTTTAATGCCGCAGATTAAATAGGACATAAATATACTACTGTGAAGTCTTCAGTTTGAAAAATGTTTGAAATAAAACAGAACAGGTCCAAAAGGAAATCACCCTATTTTAACAGAAACAAAACAGGTAATGCCATAACTGACAAAGGCCATAAAACTCACGACCACTATGAACAAATGTGACCGTATTCTAATATGCCATTATTAAATAAAAATTAAAACGTTTTAAAAGATAACAAGGAAGGGGAAATAAAATCACTAAAATATAGACAAACTTCAATAATATGTGCAGAAAGCAGTGTAGTCTATATAATTTAACCCGTGATTGTTAACGAAAATAGATAATAAATGTTATACAATGGAAACTAATGCATTGGTAAAAAATAAAAACAAAACAGTTGCATAACAGTTCCCTCTCATTCCACCTTTAAATATTTTGATTTAGCTCTTCATTGTGGCAAGATGAATTATAGTAATGTTAAGATAATGAATAATCGTTTTATTAATAATTCTCCTCGTTTAACTAGAAAAGTTACTGAGACTGCATATGCGATAAAAGTTAAGAGGATGCGATGTGATGTGATATGATTTTGACTTTTAACGTAGCTTTAACAATTTTTCCAGTCATATCGCTACGATTTCTGCAATGTGCAGTTTATAATGATGTCTAACACTGGGGCATCATGCCGCAGGCATGTAGCATGATGTCCCATCCAGTCACATTTTCTTGACACAAGGCTGACAAGTCCTAACACTAACCTCTTAATGCCGAACGCCCAGCAAGGCAGGTGTTAGTACTACTTTTGTAGTCTGACTCGGCCAGGGATCGAACTCACGACCTCCCGCAACCCTAAGAGGATGAATTGATTTAAATGTATCTAATAAGTAAATGTCTTTACTCACTTTGAATATTGTTTTCAGCTGCATCTGATACCGTACTCGAACTGCGGAAGTTGATTCAGTAACATAATGTCCTTGTTCATTATAGAATTCACCACTAAGCAAACGTGCCAGGACAACTGTAGCACAAAAAGAGATTTATTAGCATTGTGAGGACACAAGAAGCTATAAATTTGCCGCAGACAAATTTCACATTTTTTCATGTATGTGTGGACGTAGTACGTACGTACAAACGTATGTATGTATGTATGTATGTATGTATGTATGTATACGTGTGTGTGTGTGTTTCTTTCCCATGATATCATCATTGTAACGGGATGTTTTATTTGGCAAGGTTTCCAGACTGTTTTAACACTAAGACATTCCCATCCAACCCCCTTTACATAATAAATCAAAACGATCTGGAGTGTCTCGGCTGATTTTAGATGAAGAAAATTTGTATTCAATATTAGAAGCAATTGTAATATACATTTCATATTAATGCCTGTATTTTTGTTAGATCTACGAGAGCTTAAACTAAATTAGAATAACATTTTATGGTAAACACACACACACACACACACACACACACACACACCTATATATATAAATATTAAAAACAGATGTGTATCATTTACATCAAGCCAGCAGTAATGCAATTGAAGAATATTTTTTCTCTGTTACAGTTTTCTTTCTGCCGACGATTAATAATTTGGAGGAATCACATGGTAATTGTTTCATTTATTTCATAGTAAGACATGTGGTTTGATGTCACACATAGTCACATTATCCTGACATCAGGTCACATTATCCTGACACCAGGCCAACCAATCCTAATACTAAGCTCTTAATGCTGAGCGCCTAGCAAGGCATCTATTAGTACCATTTTCTTTTATAAGACTTTTATATGACTCGGCCAGAATTTGAATCCGCGACCTCCCGCATTCGAGGCGGAGATGTAGACGAATTAGTTGTGGTGGTTGCCGTTATATTTCGATTGGTTTATGCACTAGTAACGGAAGAAGTTATGGCAGTGGTGATGGCAGTAGCAGCAGCAGTATGGGCATGGTCAGTCGTATCATTAAGTGATTCTTTTCTATGACAAGTACTATACCATCATCTTCATTAACATTATTCTCATTCTTCCTGGCTTTTGTTGATAGAGTAAAAGCATGATTCATGCAAGTATTCTTCTACAATCACCAACCTGTTTTGTTACTAGCAGGACACATGAGTGCCTCCCAGCTGAGCATTGTACAGTTGCAGGCAGCGGTCACGTGGATAGCCGTCAACAGTACCAACAAAGTTCGTACGAACATTTCTAGCCTCTCCATGATACAGCAACCTTAATAAACAAAATAATTTGTTCATGACTCTAAACATTCAGTGAAAAGTAGGATGCTTTGAAACTAATGCAGACGTATAATTATCTTAATGGAAAAAAACATTTAATTAAAAACAATAGATAAAATTGGTTGTTATCAAGCATTCTTCTATAGGAATCCAGGGATAGCACTTTCCGTTGTGTCTGGTGTATATTGCAGTACAAGTTTCACCTCATGAACAAATAATGGTGGTTCAATATTTTGATAAAATCTTACGGCTTAGTTCTGTAATCTTCTACATCAAATTACGTTATCGGTTTGATAAGATTCTGAATTTAATTAATTCTAATTAAGAAACATTAATAATGGAATTAAAAAACTACGACTTATTTCCTCTCATTTTCACCATCAAATTAAGTAATCCTTACTCATATGATTCTGAATATAGAATTTCATATCCTAATAATAATAAAACATTATGAGTCATAACGATAGGATTTTTGATTAATATTATTTGTTCAATGTATTAAAGGATGGAATTTATAATGTGTTATTGTTCCTCTTTAGGCTGTTTCAAACAGTAATAAGGAAAGAGTGAGATCAAAAAACTTTGTAAAATTTAACAAATAATTTATTTCCCTAGAGTAATAATGTAAAAATGAGACAAAGATCTTACGTTTTTATGAATTAAATCCAAAAATATTCTAAGAATAATCCAAGAATTAAAAAATATAAGTCATAGTAGTAAACTTCCTAATGAAACTGAGTTTGAATTCTGATGAAATCCAAAAACGGAAGGTGATGACTTATGCTCTCGTCAGCGTCGCATGATGTGTCAACATTTCTTTGTTCAATCACAGAAAATAATAGTGCGCTGTAAATTTCAAAAAGTGTCCTAGTCTCAAAAATTAATTTAGAGCTCAAGTATTCGCAGGGAAAAATAATCTCTTTTAATCCAAATAATTTTAAGTCAACACAATTGTAAGCCCAAAAACTGGTCACAACTCAAACACTCTAACTTCTGAAGTGTTAAGGCAAGTAATGACTATTATTTTATCAAAATTTAAATAATAAATCTAGCTTCGGTGAGAACAGATGCCCGGATATGGGTCAATCCTCTGGAAAATCCAGAGTTTGTTGCAATTGCTATATATTATTTGTCGCGTACTCCTAAGTATGACATCGATTCCACCTTATGAATCTTACTCAGAAAAAAAAAATAACCTAATGAAAAAAGTTGTATATCTCAAATCTTGCTGGTTCTGAATCAAGGTCAGGAACTAGGTCAGCATTATATACAAAGTTTATATTATTAGTTGTTTACGAAATGTAGTCAGGTCAAACAAAACTGAACTGAATTTCTGGAAAATGTCTAATCCAATAAAGAAAGTTATATTACAATAGTATGTCATGGAATACAAAAATATAAAACTAACAAGCATACAATTAAATTAAATGAAATATAAATTAAATCAAATATACATAACATTATAAGAAAAAATATTATGCTTACCTTCCCTCGGGTTCCAATTATTTTGACTGTCTCTTTACGCGATCTTAGCAGCGATCTTGATTTGTGCTGATAAAGGATTCAATTTCCTTATATATAGTCCATAACAGACGTAGGTGAACTGTGGTATAAAGGTCAATGAAGTGTAGCTAAGTTAAGCCTCATCTGTGTTTTCTTAAAGAGGTTAATGTTAGGAACATACTATATTTCCTGCATTCAAAGGTTTCAAATCCACCGCTTAGTGAAGCGAATAATTCCCTCAGAATGACCGTCAGGTGCCACTAATTCTGAGTCTCACATGACATATAATTAAGTTTATATGTACGCATGTACATATATGTGTGTGTGTGCACGAATGCAAGTGCTTATGGCACTCGTGTATATATGCATGTGTCTCGCTACATTTACTTTAACTTTGTAATCATTTGAATGGAGTGCAATGTCCAGTGTTAAGGTGTGCGTGTGTGTGTGTAATTTGAACTTTTAACATAGCTTGAACAGTTCTCCAGTCATATCCTGTCAATGTCAACTAGCCTCTTAATGCTGAGCGCCAAGCGAGGCAGCTGCCAGTGCCATTTTTATGGTAGTCTTTGGTATGACTCCAGTGTTAAGGTGTTTACATTATGATTTCATCTCGACGCAGAACATGTATTTGGTTGATCTGTATTGAATTTATTTAGTATATAGCTTTATCATTATATCAAGCATTTGTTTAAATTTTAAAGTTATTACGTCACTTCCCCAACCATATGCAACATTAGCCGGCGAATTATCTCAGTCTGGAAAACTTGTAAGCATGATCTCAACTATTGTTTCTTTATCTTTTCACGCTAGTATTCTTTTCTCTCTTTCTATGCACTCTGTCAGCACTCCGATATCTTTAAGTTGTTAGAACGTCCGCCTCGGATACGGAAGGTCACGGGTTTGAACCTCGGTCACGCGCCCGCCCACATGCAGGCCACATGCCTGTGGCATGATACCCCAGTGTTAGATGTCACTGTAAATTGCCATACTGCAGAAATCGTTGAGATATGGCTGATTTTGTTTTAAAAAGCTACGTTACAAATCCAAATGACCCCATAATATTCACAATTATTAGATTTTACCATAGAGAACAATGGAGAACAGCTACCGCTTAATAAAGTCCCTAATAATAATAATAAGATTTCGTTTAGGACGTGAATTGGATTTTATGAGATAAGTTTGACAATTCTATAGATACATCGAAACTTACATAGTCTAGTGATAAAAGTGGCTGCTGGCATACAAGTCTTTGGTGTGACTCGGCCGGGGTTCGAACCCGCGACCTCCCGCATCCGCGGCGGACATTCTAGCCACTAGGCCGCCGGAGCGATCTAATAGTGACAGGAAAATTCCAACATAATATAACGATTATAATTGTTAATAGCATTAGTGCGAGTTTTAATAATAATAGGAAAATTCCAGCTCGCACTAACGCAGTTAACATCGCAATCGGTATTTTACCAAAATATATAAGAAACTAGAATGTGTTAATATTATTTATGGAACACCATGTTAACGATTAATTTTAGCTAATTTAAAGTATTAGTTAGGCACAACAAACCTTATATATTAAAATGTCCAATTTGAACATTACAAACATGCTCGGAGAAATTGCATATCTTTAATTTTTTATTATTTTACGTTTGAATTTATATTACAATAATAATGACAGAAATGTTTTTAGTAAAGAAAATTGTGAAACGTTAAATAAGACTGTTATAAATTTAAAAAGTACTCATTGATATTAAACCATACAAATTAACAAAGATTATTATTATCTAATATTAAATTTAGATAATTATGTAAATCTAATGAGTACATGTATTGTTTTTATTGAGCATAAATCATGTTATATAATATTCCACTAAAACAATATGTATAAAAAAATAGAAAAAAAACATTCTTATATTAATATTGAAATTGTTATGTCATCACCTAGAAAATCCAAAAATGGTGTGAACAATGCTAGCAGTCACTCAGTTTTTCCTTTAGTCAGTGAATGAACATTAATATCACAACTTCAAACTAGGAAGGCTTATCCTTGTTAGAATTCCGTAAAGTAGCGCCAGGACTTCACACAATGAAAATACACAGATCAAATATGTAATACTGGAAACTTTTCATACTTAGTATCTGGGTCTGCCGAACCACGATTTAGAGCAACTTTCCACATGTGATTTTACATTACATTGACCATCGTGCTAACCACAGCAGCAGGCTCCAAATATTGGATAATGGAATAACCCTTGATCGATTATTCCATTGCACAAACTATCAATCCATATCATAAATGTATCAACATAATTAGAATTTAATAGGAACTACTTAGCTGAAATGCCCACTTACCCGGCTCTGACCTGAATGCAACTACGAAACTAAAACATGCCATCATGAAACCTCATCAAATACTGCACTCTCTGAAGTTTGCCCCAGGAAACTGGCTTTTTACTGGCGCTGATAACTATTTTTCCAAACACCGACTCTCCATAATCAAACAACTAATAACTAAATTTAATAAATCTAGAATTAAATGGAAAATGGAGAAGTAAATACAAATGGCGCATACCCTAGATGAATTTCGATATTGTAGTACTTATCAGCACGTTTAGTGTATATATATATATATATATATATATATATATATATATATATATATATATATATATATATATATATATATATATATATATATATATTTATTTATTTATATATATATATATGAATTAGCATTACAAGACATCCCTAGGCCACTATGGAATTTTTTTTTTAAATAGTGACAATAGGAATTACCACTACAAGACTCTCATTGGCCTCTATAGGGACAAGACAAAAGGTTGGGTTTGTATAAGGACACTATAAATGGAACAGGTGGATGACGCCACGATAATGGACATTGGCAACACTGTTGCAAGTGGCTGACTTCAATTGGGCCAAACAGTAAACAGTGACAGAGGGGAAACAACGATACTGATTAGCAGGGCAGGACACATAACTGGATAGAATGCTTGGCGGGGCGGGACTGGAGGAACGTAAATATGGGACACATGCACAAATCGATGAACATCAATCTATCACACATAAAATATAAAATGAACTAAAAAATTTAGGCAAGAGAGAACAAATCTTTTCGAGTCCATGAAATGGTCCTGAAAATGGCCTTTGGGGATTTTGTTAGCAACATTCTGTTAACATAGAGGGAATCTCACGGATTTTCTTCTTTACATCAACCTTCGTCTGACCTCTGGATCGTAGATTAAGATTCACTTTAGACAACCTTGTCTCTCCACATAGATGATTAGTTTACAAAGAGCAGTCTCGGTGATCTGGATGATAGCCCATGATGATCTGACATGCATGGGATAGTCCAAGTTGAATAGCATCAGCGATAGGAAGGTAGACGTTTATATGTTAGTCCACATCTCGTGACGAGAACAGATGAAGGGAATGAATTGAACCACGGTTATTTTTAGTGGAAGAGCGGATCGAAATGGATTGAGTTTTTTTTCCCCACCAATCCTAACACGCGTTATAAAATTCAGCCACAGTGCGGTGTCTGTCTTCCAACTCGAAGAGAGCTGCATGTGACTTGACATTACCTATATAGGTGCGCTATATTCTCTGCGCAGTGAATCCATGCGAAAGAGTCAGAACATGACGGAAACTAAAAAGACGGTGGATTGGGGTGCACCGGCTGTGGCGACGAGAAGTGATGACACAGCAGAAGCTAACAAAGCCAACACGGGTCTACTTCCAGAAGTGGTCAATTTTAATTGGGATTTAGTTGATTTCTCTCTTCTTCGCAAGAATTTATTCCGGTACTAGCACCTTCCCCATCCCCACCTTCTCCTTCCTTACCAAACGTCGAGGATTTTAAACAGAGACAGAACGAAGAACTGGAGAAATTTTGTCAGCAACAGAAAGGAGCAGAACAAGCTTTTCTCCTTCAACAGCAACATCGAGAAGAAGAGGCAAGAAGAAAAAGACATGAAGAAGAAGAAGAAGAAGCAGAGAAGAAACAAGGTCTTGAAGAGAAGGAGGATGGCGATAGGCAAATGGTGAAATTACTCTTAGACATTTTGGCACAATTAAGGAGTCTGAAACAAGTGTATCGTACTTCTTTATTACGACTCAAGAGAAAATGACATTCCCGAACCAAACAGCTCAACCCTGTTAATACGACAGGGATAGCCACCCTAGTGATTTCTACCAAATGATCAAGAGGAGCAGGTCCAGAAGTAAGCCTTGGCCGTTGCAAAGGGATAAGGTAGTTAAAGCTAATTACTTCACGTTCCTGCGTTTCTTTTTTAAAACAAATTCTTCCACAGAATCAATTAAACTCAAAATCTTTTTTTCCCGACGATGAACGTGTGTGAGTGTAGGTCCTTATTCTTAAAATCAAAACCAAGAGACACTTACATTTTTCTTTGTTATATTCTGGTACTGATTTACAATTCCATGTCACAGTACATCATTTTAAAAAGTTCATTAGCTTGTTTTTTTATTTGTCTTTTCACTCTCTCTTTCTGTTTTTTGTTTGTTGTTGAATTTCTACACTTAAAAGGGTTTTTCCTCCTCTTCTTCCTCACTTTCTTATAATCTTCTTTTCTTCTCTTTCATGACGTACCTCTTCTTCTTCTTGTTCGGAACCCATCTCTTCCACCTGCTCCTGTTGTTTCTTAGGACAATCTGAAGACCAATATACTTTCTCTTTACAATGATAACGAGTATCTTGACTTTTGACTCTTTTGACACCCTTCTTGGTTTTTCGACTGTCTGGACACTTTGAAGACCAATGCCATTTCTTCTGACAGATATAGCTAGTATCTTGACCTTTATATCAAAAGAAACGGGAACTAGTCCGTCGGATTCTCTGAAGAAAACTTTCGCATGACACCTCGCAAAGCTCTGATCAAAAATTCGATCTGTGTTGGCTCTTCCATCGTTCTCTACAGCTTGAGAGTGAAAATGAATACCTGAAAGGAATACACTGACCCATCATAAATACACTGACCTGGCATGAATATAAATGGGACCATGTCGTTTCAAATGTAGTCGTTTGACTTTTTGCGCTTAAGATGACGCTATCACGTCATTTTGTGGAGAGGGAGAAGAAGCAAGAGAAAGAGACTTAATTTATTGCATCTAACAGTATCTGAAGTCTCGGCTCAAATCCATGAGAGCGATTTGAAGATGACACGAGTGAGCCAGAATTCAGACCCGGAGAGTCTACCCCAAAGTCCACCAACTCTAAACCCTAAAAATTACTACCATATTCAAGAGACGGATAAACGAACCTCTAGAAAATTTAGTGGCACAAACCCACATATTCTATTCAGTTTTTAACCAGATTTACTAAGTGGTACTTTAGTAAATATTTACATGCAAATAAATTAACCAATGTGCCAATAGTTAAAATGTACCAAAAACGCATCTGCTAACAAGCAAATAATTTCACAGCGTAATGCAGATAGTACATTTAAATGAGGTGAAAGTTTCATATTTCTTATCAATAAAGGATATTATATGTCGATACGGTCCATGAGTTTAGCATGGGATTGCATTATTGGGAGGAAACAGTTTATATGATCAAAGGGTTTATAGGGTCAAAACTGTCCATGGTGTAAAACGGCAACGGTGATGTTAAAATGTGGTGTATATGATCCAAACAATCAACATTACAATCAAACACATCGCATATACTATCCAAACACAAACTCCTACAATTCAAGCACGCCATTTCTCTCTCTCTCTCTCTCTCTCTCTCTCTCTCTCTCTCTCTCTCTCTCTCTATATATATATATATATATATATATATATAATAGCCTTTTGATTACCATTAAATGAAAAGGTATCCGAACGTTTATACACACACTTTCACACAATCACACAATCACACTAAGTATGAATGAGATAGAAGTACAAGAAAGTTGTAAGTTTTAGATTTTAACTGCATATACATACGCAAATACATTCTTGCGCAAAACACAACACACACTTATTTGATAAATATATTGATATCTCTCTTTTTCTAGTAATCTGAATGACTTTAGAATGATCTAAAATGTAAAGAGGAAATGGAACAAAGACTTAAATGGTCATCAAGAGCCCACCGAAAACACTTTGCTTAACTTTGACAACTCTCACATTGTTCGTGTATATCATAAAGTGTTGGCATAGCTGGACCGTGACTAAAATATTGTATATATCCTCTTTCTATTACCTTAACCTCGAGCATCTGGAACTGCTTAAAACAGTCCGTGCTAGAAATGTACTTCAGGGCACGTGTAGAGTAGGCCACACCGACCCAGATTATAGATATATCGTTGTAATTCTCTCCGACAAGACTCTGTTGTTGCATGGATTAAGTAGCCTAATGATGATAATGAGCCTGTAGAAAACTTGTAGATTCATAACATAGTAACTGAACCTGTTAAATTTGCAAATAATAATATCTTATCATGAAGTTATGGGAGGTCTTAGCCCAAAACGGGTTGATAAAATCATGGGCGCAATATGAAACGATTGCGCGATCGCATTGAGGCTTTCTCTAAGTTTACTGGAATTATTCCCGCGTGGTTGACTCAAGCAAACCTTAATCAGCTTAATACAGTCAAATGAGGGAACGCCACTATGACATTAACATTATCTAAGTAAGAAGAGGCACAATTGCAAACGAGTGGAAAGTAGCATTCCGTTGGGGCACTCGGACGTTGCTAGTAGTTGCGACTTCCATGGTTGCTAAAGCAGCTAAGTTAGAAGCCCTCGGAACCGTATTTGGGATGGCACTCAGTAAAGGCTGTGGCAAACTACAAAAACAGGAAAAGGTCTTCGAGTACCAAGGTGTGGGTGTAAACGTTACCCCGAGCGTAACTGGTCTTCGGTTGTAGCCTCGCCACTGACTAATCTTGATTTACTCGCTATGGCAAAGTCAACCAAACATTTCAGACGTGTCTTTTTTCCATAGTGGTACTTAGTGGTGTTTAAATTTAATATTAAATTTATCATTATATATAAGTGATAGATTGTGATAGAGGTGATGAGGATGTGGAACTTGTTGACAGAACGTTACTAATGTTATCGCCGGAAATTTAAATATTCCCAATAAATATATTAACGACATTGCAAAATAATCAAAGCAGAATAATAGCTTCAAAATGAAATCATCAAGAGAACCAATACTCGTGAAATAGTCATTTGAGTATGGTCGATGAAGCTATCTGCAGACTTGCGGCAATAGTTGATGTCCTTGGTGTTGCTGTGATTTTGTCCACAGCAACAATCACAGCTACACCAATCGGAAATTGGTACTGTTGCATTCAGAAAATCTTATATGTTCAGAACGTATCTGCGGCGACAGAAGTGGTCTCAGTACAATTAGTAAATTTTACCCGATTACTATCGAAGATAAAACAATTATTTTTATGAGTTCGAAATAGTGCTGGTGGAAATGGAGAAACACCAACATTTCCGCTTACAGATAAAGAACATAGGCACTATCGACCAAAAAGAGATAACTGGGTTACAAACAGTGAAAATCGAATAACACTTTCCTATAGTCACATGCCTATGATCTCAAACTAAGTAATATAAAATAGCAAAAACCATCAAGTTTTGTAAAATTCAACAAATAATATATTTCCCTAGAATAAAAAGTGAAAATATGTAAAATTGAGCTTACGATTATGCGAAATAAATCTCAAATAACCCTAGAATTTCCATCTTCGCTTGCCAATGTTCCGAAATGCTAACTATATCTACACCTTGGCTACAAGGGCCTGAAAGAAATATAAACAAATACCTTGGCGGATCGAGCAGATATTTTAGTGCTTTGTGCTAGCAGCATCTATTGGATTTGATGAGTTGGCTTCCTTAGTATCTGATGACAACTAACCAATAGCGTGTAACAGCGGTGCATTGTACTAAAAACGTTGGAAGCAATTGACTTCAAAAGGATACTTTGTAAGCTTAACATCGAAAATATGACTAAGTACCAAAGTGAAACCATTACAGGTGTATTTGAGCGAAAGCTATTTATACCAACTCGGACTGACAGTGGGAAATTGCTTATTTAAGTTCATTCAAGTTGTATTCTCCCCTTGTGTCGATCATGTAAGAACAATCTTCAGATTTGAACAACTTAAATTTGATTGAATGCAGTAGCTTGCCGTAGCTTCCAATGAAATTCAAGCACAGGAGTACCTGCTCAATCCGCCAAGGTGTACATAGGGTTAACATATCGAAACCTTCGCTAGCGAATATGTATAATTTGTAACACATGTCATAATGATTAATGTTCTGGACAAACTTTAGTAGTATTCCAAAATACATCCAACGCAGGAAGTTTTGATGTGAATGTGATGGCATATGTCTTAGTGATGGGGCAACAATCTTTTGTTGAATCACAATAATACAATCCAGAATATATCTTTATCTGAATGTCACTATAAACCCAAGTCTTATTAACAAGAATATTATTTTTGAATTATTTGTACTTCCAGAGAGGAATTACATGAATGAAATGATTTGAACAAACAAATTCCAGCCAACATTGAAAGACTGGACACAACAATCATAAGAATGAATCTGTTCTGATCTTACTGCCCGATTAAATAATTTCTAGATAAACAGTATTATAAAGTCCTCTACCTGACCTCAGGCCCCAAATAACATGTGCTTAAAAAAACAAGTTATTACCCAATGAAAATTATTTATTCTGGAAGGTTGCAAATGTTTACAAGATAAAATCGTAGATATAATTGGAAGGTCTGCTACTAAAGTTTTAATATAAAATGTGGTGAACAATAGATAGATCCCGAATGTTTTTGGAATTTCCAAAGTTCTGGACAGATTGGGATAACCATTTTGTTTATAAAACCAAAATCAACAATTCAGGTCAGGCATGATTATGACAAGATAAAGTACAAAATACAATTATCAGTTGCATATAATGAGTAATAGAGCTAAACTAAAATAATTAATTTTAATATACATAACACTAGTAATTAACAATCTACTATAATGATTGCTAATTCAATGGCATGACTGCTTAGTAACTATATTTGTGCACTAACTTGGGAAGTTTTGCAACGACTTCGTCTGCATCTCCATTTGCGTAAACCTTTCACACGCGTGTGATATAAGCGTGCAAAAGCCTGCAGACAAAATCAGCATGCATGACCTAAATGTCTATAATGGTATTTCTTATTATCCACACTAGTTTCCTTTTCACCACCTAATAAATCGAGTGCTAATTTCAATAATGAGTTTTCCCAATTCATGTCTAATTTGATTTATAGGACAGTTGTTTTTTTTTTCCTTTTAGTTGCTGTTTGTATTGTTTTTGCCTCTTTTGTGTTTTAACGTTCAGTAGCAAACCAGAGAATCTTCCAAGAGATTATCTTTTAAAACAAATGTTACTTTACTTTATCATTCTATCATGACTTTTAAACCACGTGCAAATTAGAATGTATGGTCTTCCATTTCTAGATAGGTTCTAAGTTTTATCTTCATCTGAAACACTGGAGCATTATGATATTGTGTGCTCGTCATTTGTGTCAACAATTATCAGTCCCTCAACTTAGGCAAAATGTAGAACCTTGAAGCTTTTACTTACAGATTTTGAACTAAAATATACCCCAAAAATCTTCATAATTTGTTCAATCAAGGAAATAACTTTGGGTGAGCGGATTTTAGACCCTACAGTTACAGAATTAAAAAAAATCAAAGTGACTACACTATTTGGAATGCCGACTAATATCGTTTGCGTAGGGAATAAATGATTCTGCATTCTCGTCAGCACCTACTCCCTCCCCGCCACCAACACCAACAATTATTAATACGAATGGCCTAGTTCAGCAAGCTTCGTTTTCGTGAAAATCCAGGCTTAGGGAAAGGAAAACAAAAACCAGTGTTGACTTTTGAGATATTATATACAAACAATTTGAAGTTTTCTTTTTCCTACAGTACACTTTACTTTAGGAAGTACGTGATATATATCAGACACATATCGGATGGTTACGACACTGACCCTGACATTACGGAAAACGTGGTTTACAGTTGACTCTGTTAGTCATATGTTAATTTTGGATGGCATCTGTCCGATTGTCTTGAAAACTTGTTTTTGCCAGTACATGTATTCACAATAGGGGCACGTGACAGATAACATGCAGAAAATCACTCTGCTATATCGTTCCTCTTTCTGCACTACACGACATTTTTACTCTGAAGGCGATAAATTAAGATTTTTTAATGAGTAAGGCACCCATTTCTAACTTCAAAATTAAATTCACCAAAATCAACACTAAGTCGCCCAGTTACGAAGGAACGTTAGGGCAAAGCTGATTTATTTATCCTGTGCCTAGTCAGTTGAAATTTCGACCTAGTATCTCAAATTTCGAGTTATTATATCACAATTTCGAGTTATTATCTCATAATTGCATAATGTGGCATATGTAAATTGGAAGTTGAGCAAGTAGGCAGTGGTGAAAGAAGCCATGTGTTGAGTCTAAAATATAGCTTTTCTCTTCTGTTTAAAAGAGCTATCTTTCTCTTCCAAGGTTTCAAAAAGATATGACATTTCCTCTGTTTGTTTCTTCGTTCGTTATATTATACTCTATTAAATTTAGACGACTCAAGCCATGTATGGATGTATTAGTAGGTTTGTCTGACTTAATTTTATTCCATGAGTGATATTTGTATTTTTTTATGTGTAATAGTGCAAATTTAGCCATTCTATTGTACAAATGCACTCCTGTTGGTGAGGGGACTTATGTGTAAATATCTTCTTTATATTCTTGATGAAAATTCCGTATTCTATCAGCAAAAAAAGGTTCTGCAATCTTTTTATGATTATTTCTTCCACTGGATTATAAAGATAATGTACTTGCCAGCGATACTTAAATTGGTTATTTGTCAACCACAATTTCCTCCAGGTGGTAAGCTTCATCAGCTGACTACACGTTTCCACTTGTATCTTTATGAACAATAATTACGCAGTAAATTTACCCATGAAACACTCATAGTTTTATTGAATATATTATCACTGAAACAGAATCTGAGAAAGCTTATAGCAGACAACTTCAGGAGTTTTGAATCCTTTTCCCCACTAAACTGCTTAATTTTCTTGCTATTTTAAATATAGGAAAGGAATATTTAGATCATTTAGTATTCTGTAGTAAAAATAACTGAAAAACCTATCATGTTGGCATTGACAGCTACTCCAACCATTCCATGGAGTGTATTAGGTCATGATATCCATCTGTTACCAATTTAGATTTCGCACAGTAACTCCGACATTTATAGTTACCATACTTTGCAAATTAGGGTAAAGTCTAAAGCTAAGTTACTGTGACTGAAAGAAGACCAAAGGTTTCTGCATAATATCATTGTTTTCCAAATCATAGACCTAGATCATACTTTGCGGATGGCTTGCACTTGGGGATAAAGGAAAATGTATACTGATTTTAGGGTCAGTCAAAGGTTTAGGTCACTGTGAATGGAAGAAACAAATATGTTTGCTTCATAAAGGTTATGTTATCTAAATGGAGGAATATTGAACCAGGAGCAGGTGCATAATGTGCCATTTACTGTAATCTTCTTAAAAGTGAGTTGCACAAACCTTCTGGAGAGCCATATTGCTGGATTGTTAGCATTTAACTTTAGTCAAGTTGGTTTAATTTTAACAGTTATAATGTCTTATTACTTACGAGGCCATTAGTGGTATAGGTTAATATTTTGTTGTAGTTAAATTGGTATATTTCATAGCTGTGTTTCAAAGATTATAATTCATGCAGATCTTTGTATATTAGATAACACATTTTGTAATGAGAAACATTATTGATTGATGTAAGACCATTTTATGTACGCAATAATTAATTAGCATTGGACTTAATTTGTAATACTGTTTGCTTTTTCTCAAGCAACTGCCGATAATTCGCTACGCTCCTTTATCAACTGTAGCCACCTGAGCATAGACCTCACTATTTTTAATGAATATGCGTAAGCCTGCTTAACCAATCACTGCAAGCGCGAGTCACTGTTTCTCGCATTTGTTACCAAACTGACCGTTCATACTGTTTGAATGAGCCAATCAAAGTTTCTCACGCGAGTTCTCTATTTTGTAAACAGTGCTGAAATATGTGTATCTGCACAAATTACCATGAGATAATAACTAGAAATTCAGTTACTAACGCGAAGTTTGAGATACTAACTAGAAATTGCGGATTACTAAGCTGAGATAACAAGACTATATTTGGAGATAGTAAGTCGACATTTTGAGATAATAACTCGACATTTCAAGTTACTTTCCATAGGATAAATCAATTCACTTGATCGTAATATTCGGTCTTACCATGCGTCTGCAAATGCGGCATATATTATTCCTTCTACCCTGGTCTGAACACTAGACTCGTCATTGCTGCAGTCCTCCAATGTCTGAAACATACCTACAAATGGAAGAACAATTATTAAGAAATGCAATTACTTAACTTCAAAGGGAAAACTTGATGTCTGGATTCAACAGAAAATATTTTGAAAAATATTTCATTTTTTTCTACTTCTTCAGAATGTCAAAGAACAAAGTAAACAACCTGTCTACCAAAAAAACGGGTTATTTAATAAATTAAGAACAAATTCACTTTATGTTTTCTTGTAAATAAGCAATTTATACAAATGAAGTTCATCATTTATTGTTTGCTTGATTATTTTTGAACCCTCTTTACTGTTTTGAAATTAAATGAGTATAATGTTTAAAATGTTTATTTTGTTGACTAGTATGTTCTTTAGCTTTTTATTTTGTTAGCACATATGGATGTAAGGCCCTTGATTTTTGTAATAATAATGCTAACATGCCATCGAACGTGTCTTTAATTGGGATTTATTTCTTAATGGCAAACACAGGAAAAACGGGTTCATGCACCGTGACTCACATTCTGTCTTGCTACATCCATAACTTACTAATGTTGTTGTGCCCCTATTGTGATTGCTACCACAAACTTATCCAGTATTAGACGTCTTCTATATAAACACTGGTCCGTCTACTAACCTAAACAAAACCAATCAAAACTGAACGTAGTTTCTGACTGAGGGCATAAAAACAACTGCCACGATAAATATGAGGGATTGTCAAACGGTTCTTAAATTTCACAACAAAGTACTTTCTTTGCCATTTGTTCTTTACGTTTGGTACATGTATTTTGTTAACACTGGAAAACTGCACTTTCAATTGCTTGCGGGCACCTCAACGTCCTTTAGCTATCTTGAACTATCGACCTTTTATGTGTCTCCTCTATGGCGTCTGAAAGTTTACAAAGGTTTTAATGTGTTATTGTATCATAGAACCACATCGTGTGTGTTGTTTACCAGTAACGAATTATAAATGATTTTGATACAAAAAGCTATAGTTATTTTCATTTCAGGTTTCCTCTATAATTCTTAATCGTTTATATTAAGTCGTCCGTATAGCCTTATAGGGTCCTGCCTAAACCTTCCTGCTAGTTTCCATCCCCTGTATCTAATTGTTTGATGGCATGTTCTTCCCTCCGATGACACAATGTCTTTGGCTTAGGTACTGTCATGTGATGTTGTTGAGCCATATTTAGTTTTGGCTTTATGATTTTTATATAACATAAAGTATAAACACTCTCGTTATTCTTTTTTGGGTATGAGGGAACCAAATATATAACATTGTTTTTAAAGTATTGGTATAAAGCAATTTGATATATCATTACTATTGGTATATCAAATTAGGACCCACCCATGGCAATAATACGTATATGTAAACATTCTTGCAAATGAGAGCTGTCTATAGATTAATGATAAATTTCCACTCATTAAGTATTTGTGAAACTAACGATAAAAAGTATTAATAATTCACGTTTTCTAAATTAAATAATGGCAGACAATTTTGTTGTAATCCTTTCTGCTTTCGGTTTCCCCCTCCCCTCTCATGTATAAGGGACAACATACGCATACAACTGAAGTGAAAGAGAAAACGTATTTGGGCTAGATGAAAACCTTGAAACTGAATTTACACCAAGTAACCTACAAGAATATGATATAACTTAACGGTATGTGTTCACTTCAATTGGAATTTATCTAGTGTTTATATTATCACTGATACAAATGGCGATAGCCGGTTACGTGGCACTAATGTATTTAATTTGTTGTTGTTCTTCTTGTTTTTTTTAACATATTATAATATTCCATCATAAATATTATTAATTAAATATGAAACTGTTCCGAGGCAGCCTCCCTTCCTCCTCCAGTGTCCCCATCTTGGCAAGTTACGGGCGATTGTCCTTGAAAAGACGAGGGTAGAGGATTGTTTCTTGTGTCATACGACGATGACTAATGACTTATGAATGATGATGAAAGTGAAGTCAAACCAAGCCGGGGGGAGGGAGAGACAGCGCCATAGAGAGATATTTAGTTCTTTTTTGTTAGTCACCTTTTGCTTAGTTTATATTACACACTAATTTCCATGCACCGGCTCATTAATGAACAAGCGTTCAGTGTTCAAGAATTTAAACATATGTTTTTGTGATCTACTTTCTTCATCAAAACCATGTTTCATATTTAAATCATGCATGTGCCTATTATTGATTTAATCAATGTGAATAAAAATAGGAACTAAACATTAATCAATATATCGATATACAAAGGTGAATGTGAATACAATATGCACAGAACTTTCGTTTATAGCGGACACATATATAGTATGTTCGCTGTAGCGAATGGTATAATACTTGATATATAAATTTTTCATAAAAAGGAAACTCGACAAGCATAGATGCCAGTTTTATATTGCTGTACCTAGAAGTAGTAAAACTCGGAAACTTGCTTTATTGTAGAACTTAAAAGGTGTCTTTATATTGTTAGTACAGGTTATCTGGTTCAGTGGTGACAGAAGAGCCTCTTCGGCAAAGTTGCTGTATATTATTGTAAATAATTGTGTAATGTAAGATGTTTTTCTTATTTCAATTTCAGGATATCTATCTATCTATCTATATATTTCTCTCTCTCTCTCTCTCTCTCTCTCTCTCTCTCTCTCTCTCTCTCTCTATATATATATATATATATATATATATATATATATATATATATATATATATATATATATATATATGTGTGTGTGTGTGTGTGTGTGTATGTTTGTGTGTGTGATTGTTCTAAATTATGTTTGAGATTCGATTTCTGTGATAAACTATATTCATTATCGTAATAAAGATAACCTTTTGTTTTGAGTTCTAGCGATGTATGTGTGTCGATATAAGAATGAAAACTAGGAGGATATCCATTCCAACGTAGTTGGACTTCTTTGACACGTCATTTTAGTGAACATATAATGCTGACCTGATTCCCGACCTTAATTCAGCAACAGTAACAGCCACGTGAACAAGTTATTTTTAATTTATTTTTATTGTTGAAATAATACGGCTGAGATCGCGGCTGTGTTAGCTATGTGACCTTCGACTTGTAAGGACGTTTTAGTAAAGAAAAAAGACTTTTATTCTCTGAGTAAAATGATTGGTTCTTATCAAGGACCCACAGGGGCTACGCGATTTTTTAAAATATTTTTTTTTTATGTGTAATCATAGTCACAGGATCCTCTATTTAGCATTTAGGCATTTTCAAAATTGCGCATTACTTAGTTCTAACTGTAATGCTTAGAGATGGATCTCACAGTCTGGGCATAAAAATGCTTGATGTCAAGTCGTTTCCTTCTGTTGTAGCCAGTTGTCGAGTTATATGTTAATTTTTCTTCAAATTATTTGGATTCTAAAAGATTAATTAGTTTCTCTGAAATATTTATTCGGATCTCAAACACATGATTACTTATTGCATATCTACAAGAACTGCAGATAACAACACAATACAGGATACATCATACGTCATCACTTTCCATATTGGATTCTTCGTCTTGACTCGAACTTGATTTCATTAGAACATTTAAATAGGACTTCAGAACTTCTCAAAAATCTGCAGGATGGGATGGATTGTAATAAATGCTGGCTAGCACCTTCTCAATTTTTAATAAGTCACCAACTCTTCGCTGATGCTACTTTGGATGGGTAGTGATTGTAGTTTAGAAACGGCTTTACGTTTCCCATGTACTACGGGAGCATATATCCAAGGTAGTTATGGTGGTGGTGGTAGTGGTAATGGGATGGCTTTGGTCTTCTTTTCTTTTCTCACTTCTAGTTTCCCTTCTTTTTCTTTTATTTCTGTCGATAAAGTAGTGGACATGATCCTTTTAACACAAGCTTTAAGTTCGTCTCGTTGTCGAGTTGGGGAAGGGGTCAATAAGAACGTTGCAATCTTACTAGGAATGGGAACTGCTGACGGTGTTTGAATGACTTCTTGTACCTAATCGTTCTCAGGTATTCGTGGAGCTGAGTCTGTCTTGACTCTTGGAAGCTGTGATGGTGGTGGATTGTTCATCAGGGTCAGGCAGATATGTGTCGTCTAGAGCTTTCTTGTGAAAGAGTTGCAGTCGTTCATATAGTTCACCGTACTTTTGCGAATTCACTTTTTCGGACAAATAATTGCAATCCGTTAACCATTGCAGTTCGTTTTGTAACTGGGGCATCTTGGTCAAATGAAGATTGAGAGGCATAGACGGGGTTGGTTGTTCTTGTCGACGATGGTATTATATCCATTGTTTGCAAGGCACTATAGCCAGTTTTCGTCCTTCCATTCGATTTGAGTGGTCAGGTCGGAGATCTTTTGACTCTAGAGGTATATGTTTGGTCCTTTTTATCTTGTACCCATGAGTTTTCCCAGCATTGTTCCTATAAGTACTTTCAGTAGAGGTCCTAACCGCATGGGCAAAATTCCTCTTCGTTGTACCAACATCTTGGGTGTTTTCTTTTAGACCATTTGGTGATGATCTTAACAATGTTTGGCTAAACATTCTTTCTAGTGTTTAGACAAAGATATATTGCCTTTCAAGACATTCAAACAAATTCGCACACGGTATCGATGACGTCTTTGGATGCTGTTTGATTGAGTTGATTTCACATGGGTGGATCGGCTTTGGACAGGACGTAGAACACGTCCCCATGTTTGGATAAACAAGGAGACAGTCCTTTCTATTTCTTTCCTTTTGGAGTTAGAAGAGGAATGACATCTGAGGGTAACATATTTGTTAACATTGCGTTCCTAACTGTATGGATAAGACTAGCACTTGCGATTTATCTCTAGGACTTTCAAACAAGACCACGTAATGAGCATTGAGACTGGTGGTGCTATGGGCTTTACTTTGTTGAAACAAATTTTGAGTAATGTTAATGACACTGGCATTACCATGCTGCCCCTTGCGTGTACACCACAGTTTAATTTCTTCTTCGTCTTCTCCTAACATGGGTTTGAATGGGGTAAGACACAATCCCGTCATCTTAGCCAGGAATGCCTTCCACAAACACGATGGAATCGTCAAATTCTTCTTTTGACACTATCACTGACGCAGGTTTAAAAGTTACATTTTTGCACTGGATGTTTGAATATAGGATCACAACTCTTGGGCATAAGTAGCCACTTCTTTCGTCCAAGCCTCGATACCCCAAATATTCCGGCCATGTACATCTGTCCCTTGAGGGTGTAAGTCACAAGCTAAACAGACATCGTCGTACACATCTTCAGTACCTAAAGGTTAACAAACCTTTATTTCCTGTAGAGGTCGAGAAGTATCTAGATGAAAACGCAAGGCTTTTAACAAAATGAGTCTGTCATGGACATTTAAAGGGGCCACTTTCATGTTTTATTTGGGGGTAAGTACTGTTCTTAAAGAGTTCAAAAGGAATCGACTGGTAAACGAAATACCAGAAATAAAGTCTCTAAGACAGTCAGCAATGGGTAATCTTCCACCGTTTAATACTCTCATCGATTTCCTTCCACTGATAAAGGTTGTGGCACGGTAGGTCATTTTTATACCTCTTTTACTCAGAGACAACAAGTGTACTTTCTGCACAGAGATGATCTTACTCCAGTGGCGAATCCAAATGGTTTGGTCACTAACATGCATATGTTCCTTTCTGTAAAAGTATTTTGTAACACTCAAACAATTCCCCTGGAATTCTTTACAGTATATCTACCTTGTAGTAAACATAAAGAGTCACAACAAACCAATCCTTCTCGACAACGACCAGTTTAACAATGTCCGACCACTGGAACACTTTCATCTGAATTAGTTTTCTTATAGCATTCAGGTTCTAGTGATTTAATCATTGGTGACGTGACGGATGCAATAGTTCTTTGCGTTTCACCAGCTCTCTATAAATGCATTCTCTCAAATCCACAGGCAAAACACGTATAACCTCTTGTAAAGTATCAATCATCACGTCAGTCAGTATTTATTCCCACTTTAAGGGTTCACTTCTAATTGTCTTTGTTTTATTTAAAATTTTCTCCTAGAGCGAAATTAACGGACATAGTGAGTAATTTCTGACTATTACAAGTCAGGGTAACGGTCAAGAATGTCAAGAAATCGGACATGTTTGTTGACTGTTTTCACATTTCTGTTGTGTATTTCTCGACAGAAAAGTTCTACAGTCACCAATTAAGATTTTGTTCTGGCAAGTCCCTGCCAAATATCAGTGTAGATCTTCTCTTGCAGTTCGTTTGGTAATCCTTGAATATTACTTTTCAATGGGGTTTAAATACTTGTGTCTGTGTTGTCCAACGTTTGACTCCTAGCCACGCTGGTTTCTTAAACGACATGGTATGCCACTCCAATGACTAGAGTCCCACTAAAGGTATTTTGTGACTACGCGGTGACCATCGAGAATATTCCAGGTAAGCCGAATCTTTTAGCTCCCACTCGTGAAGTGACACAACACAACTGAAACACTTGACTTTATCCACCTCATTCAAGTAGAAAAATACAGGAAAGAGTCCACGATAACGAGTGGCATCGCTTTCGCATCCGTCAGGTTTGACACGCACATCATCACATTCCATGGTAGGTGTAGCGGTAATAGCAGCAGTCACAGCAAAGTTCCCATGATGTGGTACTGAATCGTTGATGTCACAGTATCTCGGTATCCTTGCTGTTCTAAGTTCGATCGCCGCTGACAAGTGGTCTTGCACAAGTCTTCCATGGTCCGTTGTAAAAACTGATTTTGTGTCACGTTCATGGTAGCAGATGGGACATCCGTGAAAGAAGCATCCGTTAAACTCGTACATGATATTGGGGTTTTCTAAGTCCCAGCCATCTACCAAATAGGTACCGATGGTCGTTTTGCCTCCTCCGTAGCAGGCATGTTGGATCTATTTGTTTTCCTTGTCGCACAAGTAATGTAGCCAGCGTAAGCTTTGACCGAGTATTGACGTTTTAGAAATTTCGTCGTTTGAGGGCTGATGACGGACGGGGTGTCTTCGGCCATGAATCGTTGGCGGTACACTAAGGAACACGCTTTGACAATAATGCATGCTTCTCTCAAAGGATCAATCCCTCCATGTTTCATGAACAGTTCTCGAAATGTTCCACACCAACGCCGTAAAATGTCCACATCGGAACGACAATACTTCATCATTTCTTCCTGAAAGTCGAAGAGGTCTGGGGCCTGATTCTGAAACCAAGCTTAGAAAGCGTCTCGTTTTTCGGTAAGCATGTTGTCGGGGTTATAAACGTGATTCTCAGGCAAATGGGGGAGAAAGGCATTTTGATTGGCTTTTGTATTGAAAAAGTGCGGAAAATAATCTTTGGTCATTTCTGTCATTCCAAACATTTTTGGCATTGTGGTAGAGTGTGGCTGTCAAGCCCATACCTCTAAATCTATGTCCTTATCTAATTGAAAAGAAGAAAATGACCTCAATTATATAATAACTATGGGATGATGAATCAGAAACAACTATTCCATAAATATATGTCAAAAAATACGTTGATAGAGATGACCCTGTTAATAATCTATTCAATATAATTTTCCCTGTCCCACAGAGAGTGGATTTAAACGGCAGGTAATCTGATTAGTGACGTTGGCTTAGCCAATCTTCGCAATTCAAAATATTCTGAACAAGAAACGTTTACATCTGCAGTCAAATACGAGAATATATGTTTCTATGTGTTGACTGTAAGATTCCAGGCATCGTAAAATCTATTAAAAATATCAAAAGTATGTTCATGGCACCATGATTATCTGCAAGAAGTGTATTGTCACGTCACCAGCCGTTAAAACCACCATAGCATTGAACATATTTACAGGTTTGTAAGTTTAGACAGTCCCCTACACCCCAATTACTAGCAAAAAGTATTCTAGGTCGTTATGAATAAGGAGAATAATAATGGACATAAATTTTTCCTTTGTCTTACAACGTCTAACATGAGAACGAACTCCAAACAGTCATTATTTACAAAGAGACATGATTGTATGCCATTAAATATAGTTCATATAACATGAAGTATTTCCCTCTTGTTTCTGCTGAGTATAATCTATGCCAGGATTTAACTTTCTATTCAGTATCAAAAGTCACTTTCAAACCAAAAAACATTCAGAAAAGTTCCTTTTGCATTTTCTAAAAATTTCAAAAAGGTTATACAAAAGAAAATATTGCATATTGTACTACATTCTCTGGTGAATCAAGGTTGAGTCTCTGATAATAACTTATTATTATCAAGAATCTGACACAGTCTTATGTTCAGTATTGCGGTAAACACTTTACCAAATCGGGATACTAAAGTAGCAGATTATATCGGTTTCGTCACCATTTTATAAATTGGTTCAGTAGCAGCTTTATTCACACTATCCGGTACATAGCCAGTATTTAAGATTGTATCATGAAGTTTTGCATGCACTTTTTACATATTAGTAATTGAGCTTTTAATATATTCTTTAAATATATTATCAATTGAACCTGCTTTAAAATATTTTATATTGTTAAAGAACTTTAATGTTTCTTCTGCTGTAATTGGGTCATTCAAACAAGAATTATCGACAACATCAGCGCCTTGAACCATTTCTGGGATTACATGATCGCTGCTATCAGTGTTCGCTGAGTTTATTTCTTTAACATATTCAAAATATTCTTGCACTGCAATACTCCGAACCAATTTTGTCTTGCCGTCATTATTTGTACCATTATCTCGTTAGACCTTTTGCCTGTAAAGTGCTTTTTTCCGTTGCGAGGATTTTTAAAATATTTTGCAACTGTTTTCTCATAGTGTATATTGGCAGTTAGCATATTAGCTTTACTCGCTGCATTTCTTTTAAGTTCGTGGACAATGCCGTACATATGTTAGTGTGTTCTGGCTTTCATACGCTCACTGACAAATCATGGCTTAAAGTTAGTTTTATTTATGCGTGTATTTACAAAACATTCAGCATTTTGTCCTTTATGAGCAAATGTTAGCCGAGCTAATTAAACAATTATTTATGTTAATGATGATTCTATTTAGATCGTCTGGCTTCATATTTTCTGTATTGATGAGGTTCTGCAATTCACAGGCAATATAATTCAGATTTTGAATATTTATATTCGCAAGGAATTCAATTCTTCTTCTCGAATCTAACAATCTCTTAGGTGCATTTTCTATTACAGAGGTTTCTATGAGAGAACAATCTAGTACATGTAGCTGATTATTTCAAAACTGGTATGATAAAGCAAAGCGAATATCTGAAAACCAATGGTTAAAATCCGGTACTTCCAATTTTTTGGAAAAACTTTTTGGAAGCCACCTGAAGAAGTTGAAAGTAAACTCCATCTATATTTCCAACATTTTTCCTCCTATCTCGACAAAGTTCTGCCTCTGAAATTTTCCATCATTTTGTTGTCGTTACACATTTAGGTACTTGCATATGGAGCCTAAGCGACCTATGATTAAGTTCGAGCTATACTTATTTGTACGTGTGGGTCTCTTGTCTTTATAAAAGCTCCTAATATATGTCTTATTCCATTACGAACGTGTACATTATCAGCGAGGTTCTATTCCAAGGCATTCGTAGCGCCAGGGCGCCAACTTCAGAATATTTTGCTTGTACCGACAGTCTGTAGGCTTTGTTTCCCTACAAATACCTGAATCATAATGGATATTAACACACCTACTTTGTACATACGTATAACGGTGCCTAAGTTACTCAGTAGCGTCTTTCTCATGCATGTTTCTGTAGGTAACACTTGAGTCATATTTATCTGCAGAAGCATTCCGTCTTATTTAATGAGCACTGATTCACTAGAAAGGATAGCCTATGCGACTTCACAAGAAATACCAGGGTTACAATATTTATAGGTGTGAATGTCTTTATTGTCCTAGGTCGACTTCCTATGCGCCCCTTGTAAATGATTCTTCTGCCCGAATGGAGGCATTAAGTTCAATAAATTTTGTAGATGACGACTATTGTGAAAGCCTTTCACTGGTGGCAGGAATATTTGCATTCAAGAGTTCTCATTCTAACCGACCACTCTACAGTGGTGGCTTATCTCAGACAACAAGGATGAACCAAGTCATAACACCTTTGCATCCTGGCGTGAGGCTTTATAAGGTGGCGTTGTCAACAACAAATCCACATACAAATTCGTCATATTCTAGGACTCCTAACGTACTAGCCGATTCTTAGTCCAGGCACAATCAATCAATACAATCGGAATAGTTTCTTCGTTACTCGAGTTTCATAAAATATATGTACCCGATTAGACCAAACTTTGGTGGATCTGTTTGCGGCAAGGTAGAGTACCAATTTCCCATTCTTGGTATCTCTACTCTGGGACTCGAAACATAGGCAGTCAACGTTCTATCGATATGTTTGAAACGGCCTGGATACATACCCCCCCCCCCTCCAAAACACTCAGATCCGAATGTGATACAGGAAGCAAGATAATCAGAGTGTCGCCTTATCCTCCTTGTACCACTCAAATGGGAGAAGTCGTTGATCAATGACCTAATCAATGCCAGAACGGAACCTCCTCGGAGTGTTCGGATTTTCCTCGTCTATTAAACCAACTACGACCACAGTTTTTTTTTCATTCCTACTCAGAGCTACGGAACATGCACGTTTTGATAATATTAAACAGGCCCTTAGAAATAAACAATTCTCACAACCAGACAAAGGAGAGAATCAATCTTCCAAGAAGAACATCCTCTCTGAAAGCATAAGAAGGCACTTTGTACGTTTTCACCCAGTGACGCACAAACGAACACATCATTCCTCTCAAGGCTTCTATACTGCAAATTGTTAACTTTCTCTGGCTCTTCGAAGAAAGTTCGCAAATAGTACGATAAAAGGTTACCGCTCCACGGTCGCTGACACCTTTAGTCATCACGAAAGAGAGGATATCAGACAAAACAAAGCTCATCCGACCTACTCACCAACTTTGATTATACACGTCTGAAAATATTAACCCTACGCCTGAAGCAGACCTGTAACCGCAGCCCAACCGGGAAACCTTCCTGCTCGATCGACAGCTTCATAAAACGCGGCTTCACGACTTCTTCCACTTCATTTGCTCGGGGTGGGGAGTGAGAAAATTTAGTTATTTTTTTTAGCAACGCCACAACATATGGAGTCCCCTCCAATCGGGTTACGTATGAGATGTCTCACATACTTTACGGTAAAGGAGATGGTATTTCCGGACTGAGCGGATGTACTTCCCTCCACCACTTGCCTGTTCTCCTAAAGTTTTATGATTGGGTAATCTCTAAAGAAGAAATCATTTTCTCCTGGTAAAATATGTTTCTTCGATAATACGCACTCAATTATAACACACATAGACCCTCCCGGTCTCCCCGCATTTACATCCATGGTGGACACACGGTACTACATGCAAAAACGGGAATCAGCCTGGCAATGGGAGAAAATAAAATAGAGTATGTATGGGTTTTGCTGACCAGGATTGGTTAATAATGTAAGTTATATTTTAGGAAAAAGAATCTTTTGAGAGCTTATCCTAGTTGTAAGCGAAAAAGAAATAGAGATATTGTTTTATTAATTAAGTTTCAGTTCTTTAACAGTCGCTAGTTTAAAACTATCATTACTGAAATTAGGACATGACTCTTTGGTGCGGAATTGAAAGCACATGTTTCAAACAGATGCAGGTCCAGAAAATGCTGCAACTCGTATCATTTTCTCTACACAGAAGCTGACAACCAGGTTCATCTATAACGCTAAATATAGGTTTGATCATGAGCAATCAGAATCTTTAAATTATAGAATTTTTAATAGCATGGTGTTTGCCAAGTTTTTCTATGGGAGCTGAATTAGTACCGTGAGTCCTAGAGAGCTTGCCTTCCGCTGCAGTAGCAACTGAAGGGTTCTTATACTTTGCTGCCAAGTCGTATACCTAAGAAGTGATCAAATAGATCGGCAGACAACTTGTAGCTCCCTTTATCTAAAAATAGCATCTGGGAGGGCTGAATTTGTGATGCATTAGTAGTACTCCGAAAAGTATAATGATTGTTTAGCATTCTCGAAGAAACATATTTTTCTAGAAAAAAAAATTGGTTTCCAGTGAGTAGGCATGGCAAAACTAACATGTCTGTATTAAATTGTTTTGTGAGCTGTCGCTAACACTAAATAGTCAGTTTCTGTTTTTGTTCGGTTTTTTATCGGTGAGTTACCAGCTGACCAAACACATCCACGATTTAGTATTTAGTTGGCAGTAACATAGCACAAGTTGAACAATTGCATTATAAATGAGGTTACCCATAGGATTTATAGATAATTCAATAAAAACACAATGCAATAATGGTGTATTTACTGTAACATAATATATGTATTATAAATATTTACTTTATAAAATATTATCCATATCACATATTTATGAGAATATTTAGCTACTTAGTTGATATTAATATCTTTTTGAAAGTGTGTATATGTACATCCGTCCTGTTTAATTCCGTTTTGGAGAGAAGCAGCATTTTATGTAAAGCAATGAGCACAAGGTCTTAGTTAAAAATAATAAATACCGTGAACATTGATACAATGACTCTCAAGGAGCTAGCCATATTTTGTCTTATCTCTATATTAGGGAGCAAACGTATTACATTTGGTTGGCAAATGTCATTTTGTATAAGTTTGTGTCAAAGCAGACATCATTTTGTTGAATTATTGATTGTCGAAACTGTTAATTACTTGTAAAACAGTACAGAAATGTATTGATCTGACGTATGCAATATTCAATACCCTGTTCTATAAATGCATGAATAATTGCCCTTAAATCCTGTGTTCACATAAATCCTCAGAGAGAGAGAGAGAGAGAGAGAGAGACAGAGAGGCAGAGAAGCCGAGATAGAACTAGACTACGAGATAAAATAATTTAAGCTTACATGGGTATTTTAGATTGTGTAAGTCTTCCTTTCTGAATAAATGAAGTTGTTTATACATGCCTGGTTTCTTCCAAATATGAGAATATACAGGATAATTTATTTTCCTACGTTAATACCAGAGATATTTCATCTTGTGGCACCACAAACATGATATTTTGACCATTATATTTAACATGTTTCTAGCAAGCAATTAAGGTCGAATTTCGACAGAAATTAACTTTCATTAAATGGATTTATATTAAAAAAATGTTTTCCTCGGTGTTAATATAGCGACCGATCCGTTTCTCTTTTCGGTCGTCTATTGCGAATGCCTGTCTTGGATAGCTTGCTCTCTCTGATCATACTGTACCACAGGGGTGAGCAAACTACGGCCCGCGGGACGCATGCGGCCCACCAAGGGCTTTCATGCGGCCCGCCAAGGGTTTTCATGCGGTCTAGGAAGAAAATCATCATTCGCACTGACTCTGTTTATGTTGCTCTGTTTATCAAATAAATGTGCTTCTTTTGAAGTTTAAGTTTAAATTTTCAAATATTAACAACATATTAACAACTGAAAATTAATTAGATGTTATTTAGAAAAACCTTTTGTTTTTGCTATTTCAAATATTAATTATTTTACTTAATGAACTATGCGGCCTGCGACAAGGTGTACATTTGTATATACGGCACTTGCACTGGAAAGTTTGCAAACCTCTGCTCTACCTCGTGGAAATGGTGCGTATTGAGTACGAGTCCAGTGGTTGCGTCCTCTAATTTGGCTATTGAGGTAGCACACAAATGAAAATCTTGGAACAAATGTGAGCAATTGTAACTCGCTATAAACACCATGCAATGTTTTACCGTAAAGTAGTCACTGTTCTAAAACCGTAATAACATTATCAGTTTTGCATTCAATACATTTTTCTAAATACTGCCTAAATAAGTGACATGTACACAACGTTAGACATACACTATTTAGACCAAAATCTATAAAGAAGCAGGAGATAAATTCTTTAATTGACCCATGAAACTTTTCTTAACTTAAGCCTCTGATGTGTCTTATTCAGCTTTTATTATTTAATAAATGAAGACATACATATATTTGTAAATTAGATATTTCGGGCTTGTGCTGTTCTTGAAATAATAACTTCACAGTATGTAGAGTGTGAAATACCAATAGTCGGGTAGGAATCAGAACTAGCCATTCATAGCAATAGCGAGGTGTTTCAAGGTAAGTTTGATTTTTTTTAAAAGGCATCGATAGCAACTATTTTCTAATGCATCACGCCGTTTAGTATATACTTTTATTTTCAAATTTACCACAAAGAGAATGGGCTTTCACTTGCACTTTGTGCATCAGTTTATGTAAATAAAATGACCATCGAACGTGAATAACGCATGCATACATTTGGGGTTAAAGTGCATAAACTTCTTTTGATACGAGCTAGCATTCATTTGTTAAATTCAAGTGGTTGATATTTGTGTATCAAATTTTAATTTATATTAGGTAGGTTGATGCGGCATATAATTGGTGCATGCAAATTACTCTTTCAGGTCATGAATACCAAATTATACCTTTGCTGTATCTGGGCAGATTCGCAGCTGACTTTTGACAACGGTCTCGCACTCTATCGTTTCCGCGTTCCTTGCCGTAGATGTCGTAGCATTTTGCTTTATGGAAAGCCTCTAGGTTATCTCCATCCAGTATAACTTCAGTACTGTTTTAAAAACCTCTAGGATCTCGTCCATCTCGTACTCTTGGTACGAGATAAAAAATATAATTTAATTCTTGCCTCGATATAACATTTACTCCTTGAAAATTAGATCTCTCGAAAAACTATGTAGCAAAAGTTACATGGGACATTTCAGCTATTTTAATTTATTGCGTTTATCAGGAATGATGGCTCGTTGTTGATCGGTTCAATCGGCATGTTTATGCAGCGAAATCTGCATACGGTATGGGACGCGTCTGGCGGTCTTGTTTCTGATCAGCTAAAATCTCTATTGCAGTCGCAATCTTTCGTGTAGGCTTCTAAGAAGTCGGCACTGGCGGCAAACGTACTTCTTCCCATTGTGTTTGTTGTGATGACGTACCAGGTGTCCTAATCTTATTTTCTTTCTTAATCCAGAGATAGTGCCTCTTTTCGCCTTCGTCGACCAGGAAAAGGTCTATCGAATGTAATCTCCATGTCGATGCATAACTTCAATGTTGTTCTTGCGGCCAGTATAAACGGTGGAGGAAAAACCCTGGAAAACCCAGGAAAGAACCACCGACCCACGAGAAGCTGCTGGCAAGCATTCTCACGTACGCACGTTGACCGAACCTGAGACTCGAACCCTCGCAGACAGAGGTAAGATGGCAGTGATCCGTAAGTGTGAGCGCCTCAGAGACCACTCGTCCACTCAGGGCTCCATAACTTCAGTATAAATATTTTGCGGTTTTTAAGTTCGAACGAAAAAATTAATTTCTGTGTCAATATTTGCTCTAGAACCGAAATCTCTAAACAATGTAACATTTGTAACGAAGCGAACCGACATTTGGAAAACCACTCGTCCACTCGGGGACCAATAACTTCAATCTAAATAGTTTGCAGATTTTAAACTCGAACGAAAAAATTAATTTCTGTGTTCATATTTGGTCTAGAACCAAAATCTCAAAACAAAGTAACATTTGTAACGACGCGAACCGACATTTGGAAAATATAGATCAGTCAGTGTACTAAATCAAGTGGCAACACGATTCATTTACAAAAGAAACAAACCCGCCCCTCTCTCCAAAAAAATCCACAGAACCAAATCTGCCTTACTGACATTGAATACTTTTTGCAGCAAAACGTGATGTCGGTGTTCATCAGTCGACAATAGGTAGCTGTTTTGGTGAGATAATTAAACCAAGGGTGACAAAAAGGTAAACATTATCGCTGTTCTAAACCCTACCTGAGCAGCAGAAAAGGCGAACAGACCACTTGCTTAAAGGTCCATTTTTGAAAAATAAAGCTTTTTACGAAAAATGAAATTATAAGTTTAATAACGTCAGGTATTTTTGTTACTTCATTTTTGTCGTTTGTATTTTTTTTAAATTTTCTTTACCCACCGTGACATTTATTTGTGGTCGCACATTCTCTGCTGCTAAATGTGTGAGTAATTAAATCAGTCTCTCAGCTAAATATTTTATCAAGACCTATACGATATCGCGATCGAGGATCATGTAAATTTATTGTTTAAATCCTTGTGGAGTAGATTGTTCTTTTGAATGGAAACTTCTAAATCTAATCATGTCCGTATCTCCTGAACACCAAGTCTGATGAATATTTCGCAGAGTATGTGTATGGACTCATTAAACACAACTAAAATATTGCAGTTATTTCTGATCACTTTAGTTATTTATGTTTATCGCTGAGTAACAAAAATCACGTTTGTGTTTTCATGCCTACCTCGAGAAAATATTCTAGCTGGATTTGATTGTTTGTCCAACATTACATCATCGGATACCACGAGATTATTAACAAATGCATCGAGGTTATCTATAGATGGGGCTTTATCAATATCGGTGATAAAATCAATAACATCATTACCATCTTCGTCCAACAAGTTAGTATTTTATTTAAAATCTTTAAGTACATAGTAACATCTCTTATCATCAACTGACGGAAATACTAAATACAACTTATCACATCTGAGCCATCTCCTTATCAGATTAAGTAATAATTGTGTCGTACCAGACCCAGATGGACCTATGGTAATTGCTCTAATAGAATTTGGTAGAGCTGGATGATGCTTGACTGGCTGTTGCTTTTGTGTCGCTGAGAAAACATTGACATCCATGTTATATAAATATAATAAATAATATGAATCTATATTGTATTCGATGTAGGGCATCCACCTCCATAAGTGGATTAACAACAATAATAACAAAAAATAAAAACGTGACTTACACGTAAATATGTAAGATGTGGTACCAATAAATATAAATTTATCTCCGGACACAAAGTGTCTGGTGGTGATATCGCTACTTCAGTAGGAAAATTACCCGGAACTCCATGGGCTAAATACGCAGGAGAAAAAACATCTTCCAGGATATAATTATTGTGGTTCTGGAACTCGACTTGATATCCGACTTGACGAGCGAGATCAACCAAGACCTAGAGAGTATCCTATAAACGAAACTGATAAGCATGTCAGGTTCATGATGTAGCTTATAAAGGAACGATCGGTAACAACGGCATATTGCAGATGTGAAGTTGATTCACTAGTTAAATTCCATACAAAATAAATCTTTTAGAGATACATTAGCTAAGTGGCTGGTAAGATCTGCGATGAAAGGTAAAATAGTATTAGAGGCCGGTAAATTACCCAACCGATTATTATTATTATTATTATTATTATTATTATTATTATTATTATTGAATCGATGTATTAAAGCCCAGGAGGATATTGGAGGGGTAGAGCAGCGATTAGTAAACTCGCTGATGCAGTAAATGTTAGACGTTCTGTTGCTGCAAGTTGGTTAGCACGACAGGCAATATGGCAAATATAACTACCACGACCTAAAAAAATTCCGCATGCACATTTTGATGTGATTAATCCAAATAAACGTTCATCAAGAAATTTTATTTTTACCACACGATACTATTAAAATCGGTAGACGTCAATCACGTACATGCAGCTAAGCGTTAACTGTAGTTGACGTTGCAAGTAGATATAAAGAAGCAGAACCACAATCAACTAAAACAGCAGCTGAAGTTTCTTCTGCTTTTGAACTAATTTATCAACGAGGACTCTTGTGGTGGCCACATTTACTTCAGATTGATCCTGGCAAGGAATTTCTTGGTGCAGTATTATCTCTGATGAAAACAATAACGTCAAAATCAGACGAGGACATACTGCAATTCATCGTGATCAGGCAATTGTTGAACGATTTAATAGAACACTTGCTGAGCGGTTATTTGGATATCAATATGCAAAGGAAATAATTTAGAAAGATATGAGATCTAGCGAATGGGTTGCAAGATTACCAAGTGTGATAAATGCATTAAATAATGGAATTACTCGAACAACTGCTATGAAACCCATTAATGCGATTGCAAAAACAAAACACATACCAATACAACGACATGAATTTCAAAACAACGAGTATTAGGTTATGTGACTGTAAAATAGTTATATGAACCTGTTGAACTTGATGGTGGCAAACAAGAGCGACTGATCCTATTTGGAGTATTACGACACATACAATTTCTGGCGTGGAAAGGTCCACGGGTAGACCTGCAATCTACAGATTAGATTCAACTGCTCAACGTGGATTTGTACGTTAACAATTACAAAAAGTAATTCCTGAAGATACACAATTACCACCGCACTCACTTTTGTAAACTAGCACCTCGACGTCGATTACATTCTATACAGGTCAGCATTACATTTTCGCGTGTATGACCAAGACTACTATTCCTTCTGTCTACGGTATATTGTCTTGGACTTTTTTTTAATATTGCCACACTATTAATGTGTTACAGCTCTCACAATTATTATTCTGTCGTTGTTTCGATGTCATGAAAATCTTCAAATCTAACCATCTAACCATCAACATCAAGATCAAAGTCGCGCTTATTTATGTTGTCACCCTGTTTATAACTAACTATTTTTTCTTACTGTATCATCGTTAGTTTCCTGAAGTTGATTATTATTTTCTCTGAAGTCTATGATAATTCTCCGCAGCTGAGATATTCTTCTAATACGAGACACTGCGAGATAAGCTAAGTTTGACCATCGGATACGATTATCGACGATCCAAACATTTGAATCAGAGATGGTTAATCATTGTGATGAAAGAATTGGCATTGCGTATCCTAGCATCCATGGATTTTTGTCCATTGTTAACGCGCTCTCAACAAAACTGACAGGAACTAAAACAATATCATTTGATATAAGATTTTGTTTCTCTGACGATCTGGTATATCAACTTCAATATTTTGTGGTCGCGTATCTGTTGGTCGATAAATCAAAGGTACCGGTTGATTTGAAGATTTTTCTTTATTTAACATAAATAATTGTTGTTGAAGTGTATCACGCACGAACTATCTTTCTACTTACCACTATCAAATCATTTGGTCTCTATAAATTCCAAAGATTGTTAATAGGAGTTTTTGAAATTATATCACGCATTATTTCACATTGAATTTTATTCGGTTGTAGTCTGATTTATTTCTTAAACTCCATTAATTCTGGACCAAGTGCTCTATGATCATCAGTTATTTCTTCATAATAATCTACAAAATTCCTCAGCCATTTATGTGGAGATAATCCAACAGAAAGTGGTGGTTGACCATGGTCGCCACACATTATTAAAACAGTATTTTCTTGTCAATAACCAATCAAGAAATATTTTTAATGTTTCTAATGAAACGGTGCATATTTCTTCCCAAACAATAATCCTTGGAATATATTTCTCTCCCATTCGTTCAGGAGTCCATTTATCTCCCTTCCATCGAAAGAGGTTATGATAAGTGCATGATTTAATATTCCTTTCTTTCATTTCTCTCGCGTGTCTGTGTTGCTGTTAATACAGCTATTTCTGGTTTTATGTCTAGCTACATGATCAAATGCAGATGGTGCAGATGATAATTTTGATATATTTTTGATAATAAATATCCTTAATTTCAACGTCGGCGGATTCAGAATAATGAAGCATATTTTCTTGTTTTAGTCTCCATTCACTCCGTGATGCATAAGTGCCGATATGTCGTTCTTCTAGCAATCATGTATTTTTTATTGAAGCAAAATGAATCCGTAGCGCCTCTGCCAGCAAACTCAGAAACTCTATTTATCATCGATAATAGTTTGATCGAAACGTAACGCGAGCATTCAAGAACTTAAATGATTAAACTGCGGTGACTCACTATCAATATAACTCACAATTGTTCCTAATTTAGTTCCGTCTGATAAATTAACATTACTTCGATTTATAAATGGGTTTCTATTCATTGTATCAGCAATTAAAAAATCGAGTTCAGCGTCATCAATAATTAATCTTGGACAATGTCGTGTTCGATCATATGATCCTCCTTGGGTGAAATTACCGATTATTATTCTGCCATGATCTTTTGCGATTTTATTCTCAAAATCAGACATATTATGACTTTCATCCTCAGAATATTTCTTTTGTTGCGGTAACCAAACTTCATTCTGTATATAATATGATATAATTATTTCACTTACAATCAACGATATCAGTATTTTTGACACCGAGCATATATCGTAGTAATACTGTTGGTGTCCACATTTTTTCTGAAAAATGTTTACCAAACCATACATAACAAATAAGATGAAGATTTTCAGCAAACTTAAATGACTCGATACAAGCAAATCCAGTGAAGTCAAAATCCAGTAATGGTCCATTTATCGATACTCTGGTCATCTCGTGTGTTGGATGTCCAAATCAATCAAAATACTTAGAACACTCTCCCATACCAAGAAAACTTCCCGGATAACGTGCAACCATATCAACCGAAATAACATCCTTATAATCGAATTTAGTATTCCATAATACACCGTGTCCATATTCGACACATATACGTTGTACTTTTTCAAGATAATACAATCGTGTTGGATTCCACGAATATTTTCTCTAGCAAAATGAGTAGCAACTGACGGAACGGTAAATCAATTGCTCATTAATTGTTCAGAATCTTCATAGATATATTTCAGCGCAAGAGTTTAAATTTCTTTATGCGATAAATATCTCCTTTAGGCCGTACAAACTGATAATAGCTTCCATTATCTGAACTTTAAAACAGCCACACGGATACGGGATCATTGTTACTTATTTCGTTAATAAAATCAAAAATATCTCCTTGGCAAAATGTAAAAATTCTATTTCGTGGAAATGTTGTGACTGCACTAGTCCACGCATGCGCATTATGATCAATAATTTCAATAGAAGCTCCATTTGATTTATACTTTGATTCGTATAAAATCGCTACAGTTATCGTTCTTACTATGATTGGGAGTTTTTTTTTCTTTCCTACTTCAGCAGCATCATTTATTGTAGCTACTTTATTCTTGACAGATTCAGCCCATTTGTTTATTTTTTTTCACGTCGCTGATCTGTAAGTTTATTTCTACATATCGCGTTTGTTAAATGTTCCGTTACTCGTTCGGTTACACAATTTAGCCTTGACAAAGTCAAGGACCAAAATTTCATCGGTTTTAGATGATGAACGCTGAGTTTATCATTTATCAGATAAATTCCATAAAAATCCGCTGTTACAGGATACGCTCTTTCATAACACGGTTTGTGAATACCAGTCAATTTTTCTGGTTTGGAATTTTTACTTAATACGGCGATTTTTTCATTATGAAGGACAGGGTCACTTTTGTCACTGATAATCCAAGTATCGCCAACTTCCTTAATAATCATCACTCTGAAAAAATTTCTTCGATTGATGAAAATTTTAATAATCATCGCTGTTCGTTGGTCCTTCATTGTAGCATCGACACCATGTTGCGCATGATTTTGAACGTTTACCACACATGAGTTGCGCCATTTGTACGAAGTTCTTCTTTATCATTACGAATACTTTTAATCAGAGTTCCCGTCAGATCAACCAGAGCTCGTCTGCGTGAGTCAAGGGCTCTTCTATCAAGATCGAATCTATATTCAGAAGGTTTAATTGCAGATAAGATCTAAACCTCGTTCATATTGTAATTAAGACAAATATAAATTTAAATTGAAATATGTTATATTCATATACATATATACTGATTCAAACAAAGAATAAATGCAAATGCATGATGATAAGCTATACAACTCCCTAAAAAAAAAAAAAAAAAAAAAGAAAAAAAAAAAAAAAAAACTTCTGTAAACGAATTCTGTGGACTTCACTTACAAGTTACAAGGTGTACGGAATGGGAGTTTAGGACCTAAACCGTGTATGAACTGTGTTGTTGAGGTTAAAGGAAAAAACACAGTTGTGTGTGCAATGTGGTGGTAAAAAAATTACAGAGAGCTGAAAAGATATTATGTTAGAAAACGAAACTGATAATAATGACAAAGTTATAGAAAAACGATGAAAACTATCTAGATAGATTTTCAAAATAATCATTATATATGATGTTATAATATAAATGGAGTAAAAAGAATTTGTGAAGCATCCAATCATCAGTGATTGCGAGGCGTCTCGTGATGGTGTCATCAGGCACTGTTGACTAAAAGACCAGTCGGTTGTGTTAATAATAATGGTTATCTTCAATTTTCTGTTGGGGAAGAAGCATTACTTCTGTCACAGGTTCGTTTACGAGTGTTTTAATGTATTGATCGAAGACGGTCTTGTGATGAATCATATTGATTAAATCCAAAAAAATAATGATTTAAAAATTTACAGGTGGTCACACCGAGTCCGAATTCTTCAAACGGTGGTACTGGAATATTTAAGAAATTTTCTAGTGCTGTTACGTCCATAAATACAGAGACTGGTGCAGAAAAAACATTTTGTTCGATAAATAAAACTGGTCAATATTTTGATATTCAGTCGCCTTCGGTACAATATGTCACATATAATATTAACAGATTGGCGTTTTCTAAGAAATATAATTTTTTAAATACATTTTAGTACATTCCGATTGTGTTATATATAAACTGACAAGAGATAACTCTGTCAATATTCTCTCCGTCAGAGTAATTCAGTTGTTACCGTTCTTGTTGCTACGTAATTGATCTAAAGAAGGGACATAACTCTGTAGCATATCTATCTCCGGTAGAGCTTAATTTCTTTATCATCGTAATTAATTATGAACCATCTGTGTGCTAATTAATATCAGTGGAGTAACATAATTTCATAATAGTTCAAATTAGTAGAAGGATGAAGGATATTTGTACTTTCTAATTTAACCGCTCCGGTGGCCTAGTGGTTATAGCGTCCGACCCGGATGTGGGAGGTCGTAGGTTCAATCCCCGGCCGAGTCATACCAAAGACTTACAAAAATGGTACTAACATTTGCCTCGCTTGGCGTTCAGCATTAAGAGGTTAGTGTTAGGACTGGTAGGCCTGGTTTCAGGCTAATGTGACTGGATGTGACATCATGCTACATGTCTGCGGCATGATGTCCCAGTGCTATATATCACTATAAACTGCCACACTGCAGACATCGTAGCGATATGACTGAACAATTGTTAAATCTACGTTAAAAATCCAAATAACACACACGCACAGACACACTTTCTAATTTATCGACCAATTCAAGGCAGAAAACAAGACACACACGCCCCGCTTCTCATCAATACTTTTCGGTTATTTCGAGGTATTTCTGTTATACAGAATATATGTATTTTAAATCTTTGTCAAAGGCGGAAATATGTACAATATATGATTATTTTAATGCGATGTGTCATGAAAAGTGGAAAATAAGTCAACGCCATAGTTATTTGAAGGAAATCCAGGATAAGTAACTTCAAAATAATCTCTGAAATATATATCGAGGGTTGGCGTTCGAACCTGTGATTGGACATACTGTAGACGGTGGGGATAATTGCGATTTTTAAATAAGTGGGGGGCTACAAACCTCCAATAAAGTATGTACACCTCCTCTCCACGTCAAACAACGTGATTTGATATGGGGAAGTGTACATGAATTTGTAAAGCCTAGACAACCCTCTGAATCACTAAAATTTAGTTTCGTTTAGGGGTGCCTATGCAGTTTGGATCCCTCCAAAAATAAATCGTAGCGTGATGTATGTTCTAAATCTGAAAGGTACCGCACACAAAGAATGTCAGCGAAAAAGAAAAACCCTCGTGGGGTGCCGAAAAGACCATAAGAAAGATCACACAAAAGGACACTATGGAAAGGCACAAAGTCTACTGTGAAGTGATCCCAAGAATGAGAACCGCTCATCATGCTTCGGTTTATTTGTTGTTAAAAATTACATTTTTCTATAATATCTGTTAATAATACTATTTCTGCAATTAAAATATTAAAATATGGCGGTAAAAATATTGAACTTGATCCAGAAATAATTATTTGTGATATTTTTACAGGCACGTAAAGTTGAAGATAGATATACACTACCAGCTGAATATAGATTTATAAAGCAGATCCAACAAAGTATGTTCCAATCTTTGGCTACTGTGAAATATGCAGAAGTTAAAAAAGTTTGTAACTCTCTCATTAGTGATAGAGAAAATTGGATAACAATAAGCTCATTAATTCGGAACGAACAAAATTATTAACAAGCGCGTGAGGCAGTTGAAAAAGTTTATGTCAGATAACAATGACAAAAGCGAAAATAGTAAAGAGGATTTTGAAAGTGAAGGTATTGACAACGTCACTGATGAAAATGTATGTTATGACAACTGGGGCCCCTTTATTAGTATCATGTAATGTTTTTTTCTTCTGTTTTTGATGACATTTTTATTATTTTAGTACTATTTACCCAATCAAAGTTATAAAATCTAACTTGTTTTCATTGTTTTAGTACTATTTGCCCCATTAATTTAACGAAAAATCAGCAGAAAAAATAAATTCTGTTGCAAATCTAAATTTGTTTATGAAATTATCATTATACAATTTTTGGATGAGATTATTTTGATTTATCTCATCTTATTGAAATTGTTTGATAAATTGAAAAATTATGGTAATTTATCCTGAAATCGTTAAGACCTTACTTAGAGATTTATATTCAAATTTTCATTTCTTAAATCATGCAAGTGTCCGGTCTGGTCAGTAAGTTTGAAATGTATCGTTGATATTAGCGGATTATGACACCATAGAGAAATCGGATTAATATGATCTTGTACGATCAAATATCCAGGAGATACATGAGGTGTAAATGTATATAAAATATATCCTTGCTGGGTCTATCTAGAATTTTCAAGATCTAATTGATAGCTACCATCAATTGCATCACATACAAGATTAAATGCAATTGTTGATGTTATATTAACAATTCCTGGTTAACAATGACGTCCTTCACCATGCGGATTATTATTATATGTGAGAATATCTGCTGGCGGGGCTATTTTTTTTCCACGACTCAATAATTATAGGAACGTTTTCATTGATAAGATCGTTTGCTGATCTTTTTAGTTTGTCATTTCTAAATTCTGGTATTGCAAACTTTTGGAATTTCTGCTTTGGTTAGTTTATATTGATCGAGAAATACTTGTATTCAAGGTATTTTTTTCCCTCAGTCGGTGTTAACTCAGAAGTCCTAGTTATATATTTAATAATACTTTGATTAACGTACTCAAGGTCTGATACAACTTGATTTAAATGTTGTATCGTCCAATAATTTGTTTTTTTAGAACATAATTAGGATACTGCAGAATATAATTTTTAAATAAATTTACTTATGTCGTGAGCATAGTTTTTTTTCATCAATAATAATTATATCAGGTTTTTTTTCGATCAAAACCGGGCATAGTAAGTAAATAACCCTGAAGTTCATAACTCCACAAATCTTTTTTTCGATATCCTGGTTCATCTAAAAAAAATAATTTGTGAGAAATTCATTTAACTTCGGTTCTGATATTTCTTTATGCTCTGGTGCTATTTGAGGCCAGCCTAACACTGATCGAATCGATGATTGATAAATATCTACAACGTAATCTGGTGAATTTATTTATATCGCATCTGATAATGTTGCTTCATGAACAGTGAAAGCAATTATTGATTCTGCGCTGGAATTCATCGTTGAATTGTTCAATTTAATAATTACCTGCTGGAATTGGACAACATGCCTGTCAGGAGTTCCATCAACTTTTTATTTATTTGCAAATGTAAGCGAATTATTTGCTGGCAATCCACCGAATGCTTTTGATTTGATATTTGGTCAGTTGTAATATACTCGTAAGTGTGCCAGCGCTATTTCTTTCGCTGGGATTGCAGTTGGAAAGTTAAGATTAAATCTAGGACTAGTTGAGCTTACCGATATCATCGTTGTTTTGGACGGAGTTGTATTAACAACAATCTGCTGAAGTAGCTCGTTCGGCATTGATATTATTAAAATCCCGATTTTTAGAATCAGGAGCGGATTCTATCACAGTCGTTGCTTCTTTGTAGATTTTGATCATCGACGTGAACTCAAAATCTGACATTTTTTCCATCACTAAAGCTTGTTGATAATAACGAGGATAATTTGGAGTATGCTAACATCGCTATATGTAATTTTATTATATAATTATGTAATTTTGTGTTTGTGCATGTTCATATTTTTGCGATGATATTAAGAATAGAGGCAATTGTTGTTGCAGCTGAATCACAAATTGTTACAACTGTTTGCGCCATCACTAGTGATCGTGTTATTATTGATAATAATACACCGGTTACAGCGGTAACAGCAGACGCTGAATAAACAATTATGACAACGACATTTACACGTCTGCGACACATTTTACTTTTAGTGTATACTCGTCAAAGATATTGTTTAATTTTGTTTGCCATTCACGTGCTTTATTGTATCGTAAACGTTGTACGTTCATTGGAATACTGACATTTTAATTATTTAGTAATCAATCAGTTTTTGAAAGTTTCTACGAAGATTTAAAACATATTTACGTGAACGTCATACTCAGCTCGCAGCGTTGTTAATTTAGTATCTACTGTATTATAGTTATTGTCTACATATTTTGTTGTTGCATTTTCATCAGATGTTGGATGTCTTAAAACAATTATTTTATTTCCATTTATGCTGAGTTCAACTGTTATTGTATCACCGGTAGATCGTAAACGATTAGCAACATATTTTGTAATTTCATTTCTAATAGTTGCGATTGATTTATTTCAGTGAATAATTCTGCCTCCGTCAATAAATACTGGAATGTTATCCATAGTAACACCGAGAACTCTACGAACTATGTCATTCTATTATATATTAATCGTCTTTAAAACACCATATTTATCCTGAAAAATAACAACTTCAACTCGGTCAACTCCAGAGAGGTTCATAATATCGGCCAGTTTATCTTCAGTCGCATAATTTGACAAATCAATATAATCTTTTTTCTTGTCTTTGATAGAAGAAGATCATCCGTATATATCTACCATTATACTTTAAGATCTGTTTAACAATATTAGCGGCTACTTGCATACTCGTGTACGACTTTATAAGGTGATAATGTTGATGATGACACAGCGTCGAGTACAGAAATTACTACACGGACACTTATTGGCGGATCTGTTATTGTCTATGTCGGTAATATTGAATACCAGACGGGATTTTATTGTGTTTACGTAATTAAAAAATTCTTTTTGGAGGGCCTAGGCCTTACGAATCAAAATAAATAATTACACTTGGATCAATTGAGTACGCCGCCCAATGGGTACTAGGACTTGAACTATTATCGAGATTAATGATACTTGTTTCAATATTGTACGACTGTTTAGGTAATTGATTACGCATAAAAACACCTCTGAAAATCTTTATATTCAATATTTTAGCAGCATTAAGTAAATCAAAATCTGACATCGGAAGAATTAATGAATTCTTCTTGAAAGTCTCAGACCTTTTCCACATTGATGTTGGGTTAGTAGCAATCTTAGACCAGGACCGCGCCTTTTTTAAAATCCTTGTCCTGTTGATTTCTGTAATGCCATCCCAGCAGCAGTTCCAGCAGCAGCAGGTGCAGCTGCTTCTTCAACAGCTGGGGCTGCGTCGGATATTGACGATGGTATAGCTTCAGCAAGTGAAAATATACCACCAGTCTTGATTGAGTCTTCAAATGCACCAGCAGAATGATTGATTTTAACGCCTGTTCAGATTGTTTGGCGCTATTGAAATGTCTGAGTTAACGTTCTGACAATGATAGTTTATTTTGAGCAGCTGCGATCTGATCTCTGTTTAGTGATATTTTTATTATACAGTTCTTTGCTGAATTTGATTGAATTTTTTTAATCTGACCAGGAGTCAGATTAACACTAACATGATGATATGGCATTATAATATCATGAGCGATTTAATTAAATGTTTTCTACAGGAGCATCAACAACTCTCATTCGTCCACCAACACCTTGAAACAACAGTGCTTTGTCTGAGAAAATAACTGCTATTGCTCTATAATTAACACCACCAGCTGGGTTTAAATTGGCTTTAAATGAATATCAACGACAGATTGTTTGAATAAATCTATTGGTTCTAATGAAAAGTAATAGATCGGATACAGGTTTGTAAAATCTAACTGTGATATTTGTAAACCAGTATCTATATTTTGATCACGTCCCATAAATGTCATTAATCGATGATATGCACGTGCTACATGATTCAAATCAAAATTTAACAATATATTTTCAGATGGTTCTTGATCTCCATTTATTCGTAAGGAAACTTCACTAACTCCAAGTTTGTCAAATATCATATGACTATGTCTTTGTGAATTTACTCGATCGTCATTTTGTTTGTTTGTTTGTTTGTTTGTTTGTTTTTTAACGGCGCATCAGCACTTTTAGGCTATTTAGCGCCAAACAAAGTGTTAATTGTATAATCTTTTAAAACTTATAAAAGGTTCTATATCGACCAGCGATATAAAAGAAGAAATGGTTGAAATTAAAAACGGTAAGATGGTAACGGTGCAAAATAAAGCTTCCCGTTCAACGGGAGATGTAAAAAAGATGAATAGGTATTAAAATGGGACGGTATATATATTGCATAAAACTGCACAAGGTGATAGCATAAAAGTCAGAGTTTAGAGTAAATATTTACGGCTTTCAAGAACTCGATAATACGAGTGATGTTTATATTATCAAAAAGTTCTTTCATGTCATGCACAACGTAATAACGATCGCGCGTAGGTTGTAGGTCAAAGCACTCTATCATGAAGTGCTTGACAGTGAATGGTTCGTTGCAAGAAACGCACTCTGGTGGGTCTTCACCTTTTAGTATGTGGGTGTGGGTGATATAAGTATGACCAATTCGGATTCTTGCAATGACTACCTCCTCCCTACGAATGCTTCTGTAGGAAGGAGTCCATTCTCCTAGAGTTGGTTTGATTGCATGAAGTTTGTTATTTACAGCATCATTCCATGATGCCTGCCACTTCTGACGTAAGAACTTTCTGATACAAGGTTTAAAATCAGTATATGGTATTTTAAAATCAGATGGTTCTTGAGAAAGGGCCATTTTAGCAGCGCGATCTGCTTTTTCGTTACCTTTAATACCAATGTGGCTAGGTAACCAACAGTATATCGTCATTTTGTAAAGCAATACAAATATGTATTGATGCACAAACTCCCTTTTGTGATGCTATATGCCAAGTGAATAAACCATTAATATTACTTTGAACTCTAATTGTGGTCATTGTCAACCAAGATAACAATGATGTTCCGCCGGAATTGTTAAAACTAATTAACCTTTCTTCTTTAGCAATTGCTGGAGTCATTACTGGCATCCACAGTGAAAGTTTTGTTATCAATAGCTTTCCAGCATCCGCAACAACGTCTGCTCGCCAAAGCGCAACATCATCAGTAGCTTTTCTTACAAATACAATTGTATGTTTAGCTCCAAAGATAACTTTTCTAACATTTCTACAAAATTCAAAGATATGAGATAATGGAATTTGCGCATGAAAATCTTCTACTTCCACCTTTTAGCATTGATCTACGTGTAGCAAACCATAAATTGAAATTTGCGTTGATTGATAGAATTGCTGGTGTAGTATCAGTTCCTGCAGCGTTTCTTACATTACCCGCAACCCTCTTGATGTGTTCAGGAGCGTCGCTGTTATCTTTTACAAACATCATCGACGGTACAGCTGATGTTATATAATTATCTGAATATCGTGCTAAATTTAATATCGTTGAAGCAACATCAACGTCTTTTTAAATTGTTTCAATATTTCTTCCGTCAGTCATATAAGTAGCGCTGTCAAACAACGCCATAATAGCATTATTAACAAAACCAACTTTATCATCAGCTCAGTATTCTGTGTTATCTGTTTTTAGAATTTCTCCTTCTATTTCGATAAATGCTTCACCAGGTAAGAAATATCTGCTTGTATCTTGAACTTGTAATTCGATTCGTCCACGTTGATTTGGTCATAAGAATAATACTGATAATCGTGTACAGATTCATATTTGAGAATTGATCGGATATACGCTTGAACATTTTATTATAACTATCTTCGTCTAACACGAAGACCACTTCCTGAAATAAAACTTTTTATTTTCATGAGTCAATTTTGATAATTTTTCATTACTTTTCATTAGTTTGTCTTACTGCTGGAAGAAGCCTTTAAGTAGCTTCTGCAACTCTTTCAGTCAACTTTGTAACAGGTTTAAAAAATCGTTCTTTATCTTCTGCCTATTCATCTTGTGCATATTGTTGTTCCTGCAGTTTTTGTTTGAGAACATCACAAACAGGAAGATATCTTCTAATTGCTTCTAATATTTCTTTTGCTAATCTACTAGTATAAGATTCCATTATTGATATAATAATGATTTGTTTACTCGCACATTTGTAGCAGCAGAGAGGGTGCGACCACAAATAAGTGTCACGGTTGGTAAAAAAAATTTCAAAACACAAAAAACGACAAAAATGAAGTAACAAAAACAAGTAACCCAATTACAGAAACTCTGGGTAAGTTAGAGGCGTCGGTTTGAAGTTATTGACCTTATATTTTCATTTTTCGTAGAAAGCTTGATTTTTCAAAAATGGACCTTCCAACATGTAGTTTGTTCATCCTCTCTGTTGCTACATGGTTCCATGCAGCGTTACATGTAACTGTAAGATATGTTTGTGCTTCTATTGTAAAAGTAAAGTAATGACCTCCTAAAGTGTATCGTTTTTTTATTGTCTCCATCTTGATACGGTATCTATCAAATAATATGCTTATATATGTGTGTACTCTCGTTTTCTCTTAACTCCTTCCAGTGTAGGACCGCTTCGGTTGCCTAGTGGTTAGAGCGTCCGCTCCGGATGCGGGAGGTCTTGGTTTCGAACCCCGGCCGAGTCATGCCAAAGACTTCTAAAAATGGTACTAACAGCTGCCTCACTAGGCGCTCAGCATTAAGAGGTTAGTGTTAGGACTGGTCGTCCTGGTGTCCCGATAATGTGACGGGGTGGGACATCATGATACATGTCTGCGGCATGATGTCCCAGTGCTAGACATCACTTTAAACTGATACACCGCAGGCATCGTAGCAATATGACTGAAAATTGTTAAATCTACGTTAGAAATCTAGATCACACACACGCACACACACACACCCTCCAGTGTGATAGTGTGTAAGTATGTTTGAGTATACAGCGTGCACATTTATATTGCTTCTTCTTGAAATACATTTTTGCATAGAGATTTTGTAAGGATGGTTGGTGGTGTTCATTTGGTCTATAAGTGGTGATTGGGAAGTTATTGGGGAATAGGAAATGATTGGATATTCCTCATTTTGAAGGGCATAAGGATATTTTCAAAGCACGCAGAAACATTACATGTAGGATAAAAATATCTTCCAGGTCACAATCTTACTGTGCACCTTAGCTTCATGCCAAATTTGAACTTTGCTTCTCAGAGGGGCAAACAACAATCTTACAGTGCAGACGCGTTTCATGCCAAATTTGGATTGAGTCTGACATTTGTGCAGATTTTTTTCTATCATCCTTTATAGGCTGCATTTCATTCAGCATACGAGAAAACACATGTTTGTAACGAGATAAACTGATATCGGATAGGGTCAATAAGGTACTTAACACAGATTTGCAAAAAGATGAATTTATAGCAAACTGAAAAACAAAATCGACCTAGTTAACGATCGATATTTTGAAAACAAAACATTCTTAAAGTATTTATCAATCGAGAAGAGTTAGCCGTTTAGTGAGAGAATTTAATCTAGGACAGCAAAAGGAAAAACTATATTACAAATTGTAATCTCCACTTGGCTCCCTACAATAGTAATGTCATTGCTGGAGGTGTTTTAACACACTTCCTGAATTCTAAAAGAAGGCTACTGTTTGTTCTTATATGTGTGTTTAGCTACCTCTCCATTATATGCAATCTTTACAATGTTACCTTTGAATATGTATGTAAACACCTCTGCTGTTTTCTCTTATTGCATTCCATATATGATAGTGCATAAGTAAGTTTGTCTAGGTGTGAGCACTCCTGCATGTTGGTAAAGAGATGAGTGGACTTGGTTCGCGTAAGACGGTGTTCTTGATAGTAAATGTGTAGTGATGCTACTGGGCGTTGTTCACTACAACGACGTTAACCAGATAATATGCAAATAGGTGTTGTATAGTAGAAGAGAAAGAAAAAAAGCAACAACAAATAAACCCACAGAATAAACGCTAGACACTCCAAACTCTGTACTCGATAAGAGCTATACTTTTGACATTACCACTTCTGTCACTGTACAGATCTACATATATTAAACCTATCGATATTTGTAACATAACATTACCTATTGTGTCCCTGTATAATCTCATTATGTTAACTCTATAGACATTTTGAATACTTCGTTTCCTCGTCCCCATAAATCCCGAAAAGTGTGGTCTAATGTTACATTTTCACTGTCTATATAGTCACACGTTTGATTAAAAATCATTATAAACCTATTGGCATTTTTTGACATTGCATCTGCCGTTAGAAGTTAAAAACCCCAAATCCACAAACTATAGTTTCAGTGTTAGATTGCAGTCATTGGCTACATCGTCTAACTACATGCATATTCTTTCAGGACCTCCAACCGGCTTCCACCTTAACTAAATCGGGTAGATGTCAAATAAAATTGAGCAATGATCAACAACCACAGAGCAAGTTAGAGCAAGACAGTGCAGGTGCGTTGTGAAGTTGACAGGAATTATCAAATCCACAACTGTCAAGACCCTATCTTCTACTTATGTTTGTGATAATGACTTGTGATACATCACATTTCCTAGAGTCGAAATGTCGACAAGTCATGTGACTTTAGTGTGTGACACTTGCACTGACTCCACTATACAAGTGTCACGAGAAAAAAGTCTATCCAATTTTTGACATTTTCCAAAACACGCACACGTACAACTTGACCAGAAATCTGTACTTATTTATTTCTTGATATCCCATAGACCCATCCAAGCGCATATAGCTGGTAAAGAACTTTAGGAATATCCCCTCATTTGTTAGAAATATCAAAGTTTTTATGTGCATTTTCTCTATTCCGCTCTTTACTAGTGAGTAGGTATGCTCACTAAAACATAAACACTTTTGAGAAACAGTTTAAATTGAGGTTTTTCCCTGTTTGTTACTGTTTCATGTTGTTGGTGCATAGCAGATTGCATCCGCATACCTTTTCAAAGTGAGAGGCATTTCTACATATGTCCTTACCTTTGTTAAATTTGGTTTTTGGTGGTTAGTAATCGTTAATTATTAATTCTATATCTTTTATCAATTTCTTTTATGGAAGATGTAATATATTTTTTTGTTGTTGTTGAAACGGTATATATCTTGTTTAGTCTTTTGTTGTAAAAGAAAATATTCATAGCAAAGTGCTTAAGTTTGTTCTTATTTCAAGCTCCACATAAGGATATCAAATTTACCTTGAAAGGGGATTAAAATTCTAACTTACGCGGATACGGAGGAAATCATCCCTTTTGTTAGTACAGTTTGCTGTCGTGCTCATTCTATTCATGATTGCCTTATATATTTGGTTTTAGAGGTCGTATTTCTTCTTATGTAAATACATGCAACAATGGATAGTCAGCTTGGCTCATCATCCTTAAAGTTCACTGAACTTTAGCTTCTTTACTTCACACAAACCCAAATTCTCTAGTTTCAAGAGAAAAACTGTCACTCAATACTTTAACACTTCTCTCTCTCTCTCTCTCTCTCTCTCTCTACCAATGTGAGTGTGTGTGCGGATGTCAAATTAGCTAATGAGATAAATAAAATTGTATATTTCAGAATCATTCCATTCCATTCCACCTGCTCACATAAAGACTACCAGCTGCATCAGTTATTCCGCCAACGAGGTTACCGCTCATAAGAAGTGGGCTTTGATGCCATACAGCTGTTGCGAAAATAAATCAACTATTGCCGGAGCCATTCGAACTGCACTTTTGACTGCTGAATCCGTACACGAGTATTAACAACTCAGCTTGCCTTTCCAGCCCGCCTAGCAGTTCTTTGTTCCAGCCGCCTAGCCCCATCTTAACTATACCACCTCAGAAAGGAAAAATTCTTAGAAAAGGAATTTTATTCAAAAAGATATCGTGCATTTACAAAGTCTACGAGTATTATAACTTTGTGCTTTTTTTAATACTATAATTGAAACAATTGTAAAAGCTTTTAAATTTAAATCTAAACCTAAATAACATTGTAACAATTACTAATACTGTTACATATATTTGATTTAATTTATATTTGATTTAACTTGTATTTGATTTGATTTGATTATTTGTGGGCTTTTGAATCTTTTTATTTTGTTTACATGTCAATGTAATGTAATGTAATTGTGTGTATTAGGAATTTGATATTTTACAGAAAATTCAGTTTGACCCGAGTTTTCCTTAGATGCCTAATAATAGAGACACTTGTTTCTATTTTTGACATAGTTCCTGGCCTTGATTGAGGGTCAAGTAAACAACTATTTCTAGGAGTAAAATGATTGGTTCATATCAAGGACATACAGGAGCTATGTGACTTTTACATGTAAACATGATCACATCATCCTCTATTTCGCAATATATTTCGCACTTAGGCATTTCCGAAATTGCGAACTACTTAGGAATAATAGTGATATTTAGAGAGAGAGAGAGAGAGATCTCAGAGTCCAGGGCTTTTAAACACTTGATGTCAAGTTGTTTTCTTCTGTTGTGACCAGAAATGAACTTTTGAGTTTTTGAGTTATTAATTAATTTTTCTTTAAGTTATTTGGACTCTAAAAGATTAATGAGTTTCTCTGGAAATATTATTGTATTCATACAGAATTCTTGAACAAGGACATTTATTGAAAATTCTGTTTGGATTTCCATGACCGGAGGATAAATTATTGTGTTTGTACAAGGAACTGTAGACGTCAAAACAGTACAGGCGACATCATATGTCATCGCCTTCCATCTTGGATTCTTCGTCGGGATTCGAACTTGGAATCATTAGAACATTTCAATATTAGGACTTCAAAAATTGTATTCGTGGATTAATAATGTATTCATTTTGGATTTGATTCTGGAAACCGTAAGTTCTCATATTTTTTAATTTTTACAGTATTTGTCCAGGGAAATAAATTATTTGTTATATTTTCCAAAGCTTGTTGTTTTCACTCTTTCCAGTGTTACTGTTTTTTCGAGCCTAAACACGTAACAATACATTTGTTAACCAAATTTGCCGTCTGTATCCTTAAACAGGTGCTTGGAAACATACTAGATCATGCCTGGATTGAAACCTCAAAAGTTATTTAGCATTTAATAACCCTCTGTGTGATTTTAAATTATAGGTAATAAATCACGTTAAATTCTACCTATTTTTTAACCAATATTTAACATCACTAAACTCTTTTTTACCACTCAAAACCTTTCTCAATTTTACATCCTTTGTCTCAATTTATCGGCGCGATTTCCTGAAAACAGGTACTATGAATAATACTAGTATACACCTGCGCAGAATCCTCACAAGTTCTCAAGCCCAAGAAAACCACTGTGAGATTTTCTATTGAAGGAAAAATTATTTACGCTATACTAACTCTGACAACCACTAACCTTCTATCGATCTTCCTAAATCATTTATTCTCTCACTCCAAACAGGTTTCATAATTAAATACTACAACTTAAAAGAACCTAATACTAAATCACTACAAATTGAACCAACCCACCTTATATCAACATAAATGGCTCTTTTACCAACGACCAACAGATTAGTCCCAAATGCTAAGAAAAATAAAGCTATATAAAAATTATAACTTAAGAACAAAATGGCCGCTTACAAGGTTTCATTAAAAAATTGGCACAAATCCCCCCATTAACATGGGAAAACTAGACTTTAGAGCTAAATCTCCACACAAAGAACTATGCGCCACACATTTAATATTTCCTGACACAACCCTTGAGAGAAACTATCTTATCCAAAAGCAAGCCCAAAACCTCATTCTAAACTCGCCAATAACCTTAGCAAACTTTGATCAAATTCCCGAAACTGAGGAACTAGATGATACCCTGCCCATATTGGATTTAGAATTTCAATCACTTAATTCAGACAATCAACTATTTCAGGAACGACTCCCGACCCCCAGTTACTTAGAAATTGCGCAATCACCGATTAAAAAACGAATCGCGGCATTCATTGTACCAACTAACAAATCAGAAGCAACAACTACAATCCCCAGGGACATAAACACATCAACCCCCACAACCGAATTAAGCAGGGGAAATCAACAAAAAAAACAAAAAAAAAAAAAAACAAAACAAAACAGTAGCGTCAATTAACATACAAACTCCACCCACAAAAATTCCAGTCAAACCTAACAGAAGTAAGTATCATAACAGCCATAGACCAGGACCCTCTAGAATACTAACTAAAAGGGATATCCTACACAACACCCAGGAAATAATTATAACTAGGGAAAATAACACGCCAAGCAGGGAAACTACCCCCACCCCAATTAATAGTAATCAAACCAGTGGAAAAGGGAAGCAATCCATGAAAAGCAAAAGGGCTAAAGGACCCAAAACAACAAACTAAACAGCCACAACCACAAACTGTACCAAACTTAGTGACCAAACAACAACAAACAATAAATAAGTGGGATCATCATCATCATCATCATCATCAACAACAATAAGAAAAACCAGCAGCGCCACCTACCAAGCAAAATCCCTAGCACCCAAAACTTGTCCAAACTAAAACAACTAAATACCACTGCAGCCAAACTCCGGGACCATCTAGAACACTTACTGAAAGTCGAATCTCAAGCCACACCTATAAGGATATTGTGGCAAAAGAAATTAAAACACCAAATAAAGAAATTACTATAAATGATAAACGTTTAAACAGGTGGAAAGAGAAGCACCCATGAGAAGCAAAACAAATAAAGACACCAACCCTACAACCCAAATTAAGGTAGCCACAACACCAGCCAAACAACCAACCAGCGAACCAAAAATAGCCAAATAACCCACAAAATCGAACCCCACAGGATAAAACCAAACAAACTAAGCATAGATACCACCCAATAGAACATACAGTTTACATAAGCAGTAACTCTTCACAACTGCTTAATGTAAGCCTTAACAGCCTAACAGGGACCCTTACAACGTGTGCATCATGGGCAATTTACTATCCACCGGCCCAACATCAGATACATAAATGTACACTGCAGCACCCGTAATCAAGTGGCAAATATTTTAGAATTGGAAAAAATAAATAATTTCAAAATTATAGTGGAAAGACACCACAGAATAAATCAGAAATCTATACACCCTAAACATATCTTAAGGGCCCAAACACCTGACACAAAGAGCAAAACCAAAACTAAAAAAAAATCCACCCCCCAAAAAACACGAACAAATTTAAATCAGTTCTAAAATTAAATGGTCCAAAGAAATGGGTCGACAATCAAACTCTAACTAAACAACTCAAAGACAGTGGGACACCCATTGATAGGGCATACAAACTAAAACATTACAAAGGGCAGGAGACCAATACAGCGGTCTTAGAATAAAAAACCACTGATAAGCATGGTACGATTAGGCCAATACGGAATACGCCAACGCCTGGAACCATACATTAAAAACCCAGGTTCTGCAGCAACTGTCAGCATTGGGGGAACTATTCGTCCAATTGCAAGTTCAGCAAACTATGCAAACAATGCAAGGAGAACTATAAGAGACAGCGCCGAAGGGCCATACCTAAATGTACAAACTGTATGGCATGAGCATAGACCTCAATCCCCCATATGCCCCTAAACCATCCAGAAGGAAAAAATTATTTAAATAATGAACGCCAAAAATGTACCATACTATGTAGCTAAAACATTGACACCAACAGGTGACAAAAACTTAGAAGCAAGCAGAAAACTAAATGAAACAAATACAAAACCAAATCAAGGAACATTCCAAAACACAGAAATATCAAAGACTAACCTGGTAACAAAACTCAAACAGGAAAAAGGCACCCAAACGCCCCCCACATTAACAAATACGACAAAATTAAACAATAAAACCAAAACAGAATCCCCAGTTGAGCAGGTAGTTACAGAAATACTAACAGACACCATAAACTGCTTCCAATCAAACAAAAAAAAATAATAAAAAATAGAGCAAATAATGGAAAAGGTTTAACAAATGCTAACCAAAATGAGTTAATCCCCTTTCTATACTTAAGAAACAAACTAAATGACCTAGTACCATAATGAATAGCTCAACCAAACGTAACTTAATAATATGGCAATGGAACTCAAGAGGAATAACAGCTAACATTAACGAACTAAAAATAAAACTACAAGATCAAGTTCCAGTGCCTGATATCATTTGCATCCAAACAAAAAGCAAGATATCTGATAAAACTAGACATTTACCAAAACTACCAGGATACTTCCCAGGTTACCTTAAAAATCACAATACGACACAGGGAGGAGTCCTGCCAATTTTATGTTAGAAAACCTACCAAATATAATACCAGTGGATATAACACTGTAAAGTATATCTGATTTAATCATGTTTAGTTTTAATTTAATTGTTTGTCAGTTTTAATTTTTTATTCCATTATAATGTAATTTTTTTCACTAGAGATGAATCTATTTCAGAAAATTGTTTGACCTTGACTGTTAGTTTATATACACTAGGTGTTGATCTAAATTCTGACCTGGATTCAAAATTAGTAAACAATGCTTGGTTATTGTCAAGGTCATGATGGGACTACGTGGGTTAAGAAGTAAACACTTTTTTATTTTTGTTCTGGGAATAAAATCATTGGTCTTTTAACGACTCATTCTCTTTATTCTAATCAGGGTGATAAAGGACAATCACTTGTCGAACAGGAAAAGGATCCTGAGATCTGTTTGTTTCACAAGGCCATTAGTGAAATTGAAGCTACTGAAGTTCCTGTCTGTTATTTATTAAAAATGGAATTCTTATGAGAAAATAGAGACCTCCCGAAGTACCTGCTTATGACGAATGGTCAGTGAACTATCAAATTGTAGTTCCAAAACCTTCCAGACATGAAATACTTAGTCTGGCCCATGAAACTCCATTGGCTGGTCATTTAGGGACCAATAAAACTTATCACAAGATCTTAACTCATTTCTATTGGCCAAAAATCAAAAGTGATGTTGGCAAATACTGTAGACCTTGTCACACCTGTCAAATGGTAGGAAAACCAAACCAGAAAATTCCCAAGGGTCATCTACAACCTATTCCTACCTTTGACGAACCATTTAGTAGAATTATGGAAAATTGTGTTGGTCCCTTACCTAAGACCAAGTCAGATAACCAATACCTGTTGACCATTATGTGTTCCTCAACAAGGTTTCCAGAAACAATTCCCTTGAGGAATATGAAATCTTAAACTTTAGTAAAAGCTTTGATAAAGTTTTTTACTCAATTTGGCCTTCCTAAGTCCGTACAGTCTGATCAAGGCTCAAATTTCATGTTTGGAATTTTCCAGCAAGTTATGTATGAATTAGGCATTCGACAATTTAAATCTTCTGCCTATCACCCTGAAAGTCAAGGTACATTAGAAAGATTCCATCAGACTTTAAAATATATGATTCGATCATATTGTTTTGATACGGGTAAGGATTGGGATGAAGGCATTCATTTACTACTGTTTGCTGTTAGGGAATCAGTTCAAGAATCTTTAGGTTTCAGTCCTTTTGAACAGGTGTTTGGACGCAATGTGCGCGGACTATTGAAGTTATTGAAGGAAAAACTTCTTTCTAATGAAGATTCTGAGGTTAATCTTCTTGATTATGTTTCTAATTTTAAATACAAGTTGTCGAAGACTTGTGAGGTTGCAAGAGCAAATCTGCACTCTACTCAATCCAAAATGAAGTTAAGATATGATAAAAACTCGAAGGAAAGGGGTTTTCAGCCTGGTGATAGAGTCCTGGCTCTCTTGTCAATACCACAAAATACTCTTCAGGCCAAGTATTATGGTTCCTACACAGTTGACAGGAAAATAAATGATTTAAATTACATCATAAATACTTTTGGGAGGCGTAAAGAAAAACAACTCTGCCACATTAACATGCTAAAAGGTTATATTGAAAGAGATAGCCATGTTAAACATGCAATTAATTTAGTCGTACCTGTCCCACTCAGTGAAGATTTAAGTGAAGGAATATCATCAGATTCTACTGACATTGGAGTGACAAATCATCGGAATTCAGAAATTATGAAAGATCTGGACCAGAAACTTTCACATGTGCAAGAGCAAGAAAGAAATGAATTTAAACAGTTATTATTTGAATATGAGCACTTATTTCCAGATGTTCCTACAAGGACAAACAAAATTTTCCATGACGTTGAAATTGTAAATTCCAAACCTGTAAAACAACACCCGTACAGGATGAACCCTCTCAAACAGGAATACTTGAAAAAGGAAATTCAATATTTGCTATAGAATGGTTTTATAAAGCCCAGTAAAAGTGACTGGAGTTCATCATGCATACTTGTTCCAAAACCCGATAAAACTTTCCGCATCTGTACTGATTATAGGAAGTTAAATAGTGTGACAAAAACAGATTCATTCCTATTACAAAGAATCGATGACTGTATTGATAAGATTGGGAATGCCAAGTATGTCACCAAATTTGACCTTCTGTAGGGATTTTTTCAGATTCCACTAACGGAAAGAGCAAAGGAAATTTCGGCATTCGTGACTCCATATGGACTTGACCAATATAAAGAAATGCCGTTTGGGATGAAAGGGTCGCCAAGTACATTTCAATGCCTCATGAATATGATTATCTCTGGTCTAGACAATTGTGATGCTTACATCAATGATATCATCATCTACAACGACACCTGGAAAGAACATTTAGCAAAGATTCGGAAATTTTTTGACCGACTCACAGATGCATGTTTGACAATTAATTTATCTAAAAGTTAGTTCTGCTAGTGTTACATTTCTGGGACACATCATGGGACATGGGCAAGTTAAACCTATAGATGCTAAGGTCAAGGCTATCTCTGAATTTCCCGTGCCAGTTAATAAAAAGCAACTGATGCGATTTTTGGGTATGGCCGGATACTATCGAACATTTTGTTCCAATTTTTCTAACATTGCTGAACCCCTGACAAACTTATTGAGTAAGAAAAACAAATTCCTTTGGACTGAAAAATGTCAGGAATCCTTTGACAAGTAGAAAGCCATACTTACAGCTCCAAATTTCAGCCAATCTTTTAAACTGTCTGTTGATGCAAGTGATGTTGGGGTTAGTGCAGTTTTGATTCAAAAAGATGAACGTGGTATTGATCATCCAGTGTGCTATTTTCCAAGAAATTAAATGAGCACCAAATGAATTATTGCCAACAATCGAGAAGGAATGTTTGGCTTTGATATTGGCATTACAACATTAAAAATCAAAGACTACTAAGATAGAGTTTGTTATTACAGGAATATAATCTTGACATCAGGCACATCAAGGGAAAATATAATTTAATAGCAGATAGCAGATGTACTTTCCCGTGTATAGAAATGTATTATTTCATATACACTTTTTGTAATTCAAAAGAGTACTTCTTATGTTTTTCTTAAAACTTATGTATTAATCTATGCTAAAGAGAAAGCTTTATCATATATAAATCGTTTATGGGGGAAGGTGTAACGTATAACTGATTTAATCATGTTTATTTTTAATTTAATTGTTTGTCAGTTTTAATTTTTTTATTCCATTATAATGTAATTGTTTTCACTAGAGATGATACTTTTTCAGAAAATTGTTTGACCTTGAATGTTAGTTTATAAACACCAGGTGTTGATCTGAATTCTTATCTGGATTCAAAATTAGTAAACAAAGTTCTATTTTATTTTAAAATGATTGGTTGTTGTCAAGGTCATGATGGGACTATGTGGGTTAAGAAGTAAACACTTTTTTATTTTCATTCTGGGTATAAAATCATTGGTCTAATCAAGACCATATTATGTGTATGTGATATAAACATGATCATGTGACCCCCTCTGATTTCGCAACTTGTGGGAATTTCGAAACTGCGTCTTATGATACAATATAATCTTTGTTTTGAGAGAGATTTCTCAGTTCTTGGCTTTTCATACTGTTGTAGCATGATTTGAGCTATAATAATTCTTCAGATCAGTTGAATTTCAAAAGGATTAATTCTTTATTCTCTGGAAATATTTTGAGGATAAATTTTGGAAAGACATTGCTTACAAATTTAATTTGGATTTCCAACACCGGAGTGCCATTATTTGTATTTCTAAAAGGAACTGTAGATAAGCACAGTACTGACTACAGCACGTAACAACACCAACACCAGGTAGCAATGAGGCATTGAAATTCAGTCCTTAATAATACAAGCGGAAAGGGGTAATATTCAAATCTTTGATATGTACGACGGGGGGGGGGGGGATACTAATGTATCCAATCTGGCCACCTATAGACAAATCACTAAACAGAAATTAGAAGATCATATTGTCGTCTGCAGAGACTTTAATGCTCACAATGAGCTGGGTTGTTGTTGTTGTAGGACAGACAAAAGTGGCGGGTTGGTTGAGTCATGGGCAACCGAATCCAATCTAACCATGTTCAAATTCGTAAAGGTAGAACGATTCCTGGGCATGTATTATGATGAACATCTGAATTGGGGAAACCACATAAATGACCTAGTAAACAGATGCAATAAGGACATAAACCTATTAAGGAACCTTAAAGGTACCACAAGGGCATCCGATCAAGAAACGCCCTTAACACTATACAGGGCATTAATGAGGTCCAACTTGGACTATGGGTGTCAAATATATAATTCAGCTCCAGATACATACCCAAAAAAATTAGAAAAGATACAAAGAAAAGGACTAGTCACCTGCACCGGTGCTCTGCCGTTTGTATCCTTAGCTAAACCCCAAATACTAACTGGAGAACTGCCCTACACCTAAGAAGACAGGAATTAACCTTAAGATATGCAGCTAGAGTAACTATCCACCCCAACACGCACACCACCCGTATAGCCATCAATAAATGCAACACACCATTCAGTAACAAAGGAGTAACTACCATCCCTGCAGGAAAACTTATAAACTAATTGATTAACCAACTACCAACTGAAGATTATCAAGCCGAATTAACAACAAACTACGACACAGCGCCATGGACCCATATCAAACCATCAATTAACACACGAAACACGGAATTTGGCAATACAAAAGACCAGGGGCTCAAACTTAATGCAGAATACCCTAACTCAATTAAAATATACACTGATGGGTGAAAAATATCAGCACCCCCCCCCCCCAGCAGTAGCAGTGGTAATACCCAAGCTGAACATAAAAATGGACAAAATGCTACCTAACCACTGATCTATTTACAAAGCAGAATTCGAGGCCATCCTAGAAGCCCTCCGATGTATTAAGGACAACAACATACTTAAAGCAGCGACTGTAAGGGACTCGCTGAGCGTCATAACATCTATACTAAGTAATAAAGCTAAATCAAGAGAAACTGTCCTCAGGCAAACATATTTATTAACTAACGAATTATGTAACAACAAACAACAAATCGAATTCATGTCGATAACATTCCACATTGACATTCAAGGAAATAAGTTAGCTGACCAAATAGCAAAACAAAACTAAATGAACTAACTCACATAGCCATTAATTACAGTGTCAGCGAACTCCAAAGCATAGCGAAAAACTTTATTGATAGCAAATGGCAGGAAGGCTGGAACCAAACAAGAAACCAGCTAAAATCAACAGCAATGATAAAAAAACCATACCTAGGATCTATACTGGAAAAAAAAAACTGGCCAGCATCTTTGGGCAACACATAGGACCCCAAACCCACAACCCAAACTGCTACCACTGCCGGGTTCCAGAAGACCTAACACATATATTCAACAAGTGCTTCAAACTGAAGAAAGAAAGAACCAAACTAACAATGAAGCAAAATAAGATTGAATCCCTGGAAACATACCCAGAATTTGTAACGAATAAGAACCCTAACCTCAATCTCACATATATAAATATAATTATTTATATTTGTACATGAATCTGGGTTACAAAATAAAATATAAAACTAAACATCCATAATTCAATTTTGTTACAACTAGGAGACAGGCTAATAAACTAAATGTAAGGACCAATAAGATAAGATGCCTTTGACAAGTCTTAGCGACCCAAGTATTAGGCAAAGATATCTATCTTATCCAAATAGATTTAGCCTGAAAATAAACATCACATAACTAGTATACAGGCTAACAAACCTAAATATACGGAACAAATAACATCAGATGTCTTTGACATGTCTTAGCCCCCGAGTATTCGGCAAAGATATATGTCTTATCCAAATAGATTTAGCCTGAAGATACACATCACGTAACTATTATACAGGATAAGAAACTTAGATGTAGGAATACAATAAGATCAGATGTCTTTGACAAGTCTTATCGACCCGAGTATTCGGCAAAGATTCCTGTCTTAACCAAATAGACTCAGCCTGAAAATAAAATAACAAAAAACAAACCACATAAAATAACACCTGACAAATGAGGCAACTAGGAACAGAAATAGGAAGAGGAAAGAAATTAAAAGGGGAATTTGTTGTTTTACCCGATTTTTTCTTCGGAGAAACGGAGAGAAATACAAAATTTAAGTTTATTATAAAAAAATCTCATATAGTTACTTCTCTCTGATATATTCAATCTAACCCCTCCTTTACTCCATTCTCAAAACTATACCTAACAACCTAGCATGCACGTAACACCAGTAATACCTCTGAGAATCTAACACTGTAGCCAAAGAGGTGACAGTAATATCTATACCACGAGAAATTATAGGCCACCAAAATTAGAGCATATAAGACCTAGACTATCAGGGCCCGCTGCACAAAGTGGCAAACCAATGACCAATTTTAGGAAAGAAAGACCTCAAATTAGCTGCTGGGCCTGATGGTCATTGGTGTTTTAGACCACCTGAGCACATACATGCCTGGGGGAAGTGGCTCCAATTCCTTCCACTAGGAGCAATTAAATAGCCTACCCTGTAGGCATAAAGCAGAGGTACATGTTCGAAAGAGCGCAAACCTCTTTAATCCAGCATAGATATATAGATATTCCAGAACTCGAACTAATACATGTCTACGTTTAGTACATATTACGGTAAGAATTATGGTACAATACACAGCTGAGGGTTTGGCAACTGACACTTTAAATAAACTGTCTGCATTGCAACCGCTATCGCCTAGGCGATTTTATGGCCAAACTACCTTGGAACGAAACAATGCTTCACTCGTCATAACGATTTCATTGGAAAGACTTATTTTCTTATGACAGAGACAAAAGTTGTGACCTACGTTTTGAATATTAACCATTCTTTCTTTCTCTCTGTTCAATGTTAATTCTGTCTGTCCAGCTCTCAAAGCAGAAGTCTCCAGATTAAAGTACCACTCGGTCTACTGTCACCCAATGGAGTAACTCATGTCTGTGTGTGTGTGTGTGTGTGTGCGTGCGTGAATGCGTGTGTGTGCCGATTGTACATATATGTGTTAGCTTTCGCTAACACATAGGTAGCTTTTATCACAATTTAATATGAACAATTCATACAAAGACACAACAACCATTGACTTAAATCGTAAAATTTCATCGTGTGGTATATTATTTTGTTCTGATAGTTTCAAGAAGTCAATTTTGTATTTAATAGATTGTAAAAAAAAATAATCTTCATGAGGTCCCAAACGAATTCATTTCTTTGCTGTTCTTAGTTCTGTCATTCTATCAGCTGTACCACCCATTCCCCCCCTCCCTAAACCTCTCAGTCTCACTCTGTTGTCAATGCGCATGGCGTCGAATATGAGATAATTATATCATCTTCAGGATCGCTAGCACAAACTTCTACCAACACATTTTGAAAAGTATTGTGTGACACGGATAGCTATTGTCGCTTGGTGTATGCTTTCTTCTGTAAAAGTGTCATCGTTTCATCTTGATTACAAACTTTAATTTGACCAAGTTTTACGCAATAAATGAACTCTTTACATCTCAAATTGTAGGTGTAAGCCTTCGTTCTGAATTTTCTTGAAGTTCGTTTTTGTGTCTCAAATACGTCAAATATTTTAGGGACAAACGCATTTCTTTGGGCTGAAGATTATCTTCTTTTTGTGGTAGAAGTGGATAGCGTTGATTCAGGCTCACTTACGTCACTTAATCACTGCCATGTATTTGAGCTAACACATCAACTCTGTGTGTGTGTGTGTGTGTGTGTGTGTCCAAGAGAGAGAGAGATAGAGAGAGAGAAGGAGAGAGGAAGATAGAGACAATACGACACAATGTTGACAATAACATTCTATTATTTTCTCACTGCAAAAGTTTTATCTTAATTGGAAAAAAATTTCTTTAGATTAGGCCTCACACGGAGCAGATCCTGGTGTTTAGGGACAAGTGTTTTACAGTCATAGTGTTCACTCAACTCTCAGAGATTCAGGAAACGAAAGAGTCAACATAGATCGACCTGATGGCCGAAGATTTGCTAAGAGTCATACGAAAACATAATTAATGAGCGGAATTGTCAACAAAACTTACTTTCTGGTCATAAAAAAGTGTATAAGTGCTGATGAAGTTTACTATATCATCAAGGTAAATGGATATTTGTCTCCAAAATGTACGCGTCGTCCAAGAAAGAGAGATAAAATTCAAGATACTTGCTATTGTTGTCTTTAGAAAGGGCACAGGGCTTTGAGTACCTTAGAAAAGAGAGAATAAACAAGAGGAGAGAGAGGAGAAGGGATCAAAAGAAGAAACATTGTAACAATGATTCCTTTTGAGGCTATAAGTATATACTTTTTTTTCATAGGAATACCTACAAATTGTCGCTATGAATAGATACCAGTTTTTTCCAAGGAATTTCCTACACGATGTGACTATACATATATATGCTAACCTATTTTCATATAGCATTTTTGGAGGTGTAAGAGATAGTCTATTTTGTAAGATTGTATCTCATTCTTACATCTTAAACTAACACCGGGCGTTTGGACAATGTTTGCTTGTGTGTGTGTGTGCATGTATGCATGTATGTATGTATTCATGGAAGTATGCATGCATGTATGTATGTATGTATGTATGTATGTATGTATGTGAAAATATAGGTTTAAGTTGTGTTTGTCCCTATAAATCCTTGTCGCTCAAATTCATTTCACCCACCTACCTACCGTAACGCGTATTCAGGTCAGCTACTTGTAACACTGTTACTTAGCAACCTTCCGATTGAGGTCAGCCACTTATAACATTGTTGCCAATTCTTCCCCATTTTCCAGTACAGTGACGTCATTGATCTTAGAAATTATAGGCTATACATATGTATACTTGGGTTTTTCCATAAGATTTTACTAAAAGATGAGACTATAAATAAATACTGTTTTTATTTCATAGGATTTTACCAAAACATGAGACTATGAATGGCTAATAGCATTTTTCCAAAGGATTTACCGCAAGTTGTATCTATAAATAGAAAATGGGGTTTTCAAAAAAAGGAATTTCAAAACGTTGTAGCTATAAATAGATATTCTGTTTTTCCATACGATTTTTATACAATCTGTGGCTATAAATATATACTAGGTTTATCTATTTTAGTCTGAACCAAATTAATCTAATATTCCGGGATCTTTTTAGAGTCCATTAAATTCTGGGACAATTTCGAAATTTTAGGGTTACTTTTAGTTACATCCATAGACAGATAGACATATAGGTAGTTGAAAGTAAACCTTTCCATCTGAATATTTGTTGTTTACCGACCTGGGGATAACAAACACGTATCAACTTGTAAGACAATCGATGCGAAAACTATATGGCTTACAGTTTCTTGCAGAAAGTTTGCACATGATTAACATAGTCTGTTTCTCTGCAGTATCGTCCAGTGTGGTTCGATAATGGAAACAGCGATATATAGATATATAGAATGCAGATAAATAGCATTAAAAAACAGGATTAGTCTTATTAATAAAATACTTGGAATGTTTTTATTCCTTTTCTTGGAATTCTTCTTGCACTCAGTGAAAGATACATCTTGATCAACGGCACTTACAGATTTTCACAATTAAGATCAGATTCACTTTGAAGAATTTGAGTGATACTACGATCATTGGCGATGTCCTCGTAAGGCACCAATAACTGACACATACTGCTTGAAAGTATCCCACCAACGAATACATCTCCTAAAATAGAGAATGATGCAATACCAACAAAATATATATATATATATATATATATATATATATATATATATATATATATATATATATATATATATATATATATATATATATATATATATATATATATATATATATATATAATTTTAAATTCTTGCTATTTGGAGATTCGAACGCGAGTCCTCCATTCCTATACCATGTTGACCATGGACACATGGACACAATGATGCCTCAAGGTCGGTAGTATAGGCATTAGAAAGCATGCCGACCTACTAATAAATTCGCATGTAAATACACATTAATTATGGATTACATAGAAATTTGCGCGTGAAGGCAAGGCAATGGGCGACGTTTATCCGCAATCCCTGGTTCGAATCTTCATATAATATAGTATTATCAATTAATATCTATCTATCTATCTATGTATCTATCTATCTATCTATAGGAGGTCATACATTTAACTATTTTTAGTGATTTAAAAGTACGATTTCCAATGTCCCTTCTCTCTTGACGTCTGTACGGTGTGTTTGTCTTGATAAGTATACACTGTCTTCCTTCTTTTATAAGACTACAGATTATTCTACCTTATATTTAGGCTACTTTGTTACAAGGAAGATTTTTCTCGATTAATCCAGTGATTTTGTTTCGTATATGGATTTCAAAACGCGTGATTTTAGTAGAAGAGACTCTATTATTATTCAGCAAACTTTGCATACAAATGTTCTCATAACATCACAAGAAAGTACTTAGAATTGCTGCAGGCTTTGTGGTTTCATTATTATGACAACTTTCCTTCGTGGGAAGATTTTTTAATATTATATTGATATTTCATATAATTTTTACAAGTAATACATGTTTTATGACAAATCAGACTTAGTAATTTTGTTTTCGTAAATTCTCTTATTATAAAGAAAACCGTTTGACAGCATGATATACATGCACAAGAGCATGAGTGTAATATGTTTGTACCAATAACAAAAGTTTCACGTTTGTGAGCTTTGCAAATAGATTTTTTATAAATAAAACAATCCCTCAAGACATCGATGTTTTAGCCATTGGTATCGGAATACTGGGAAACGTTGATTAGTTTGAAAATGGTCAAATAGTCAGAAGACATTTCTGTAAATGTACAGTATAGAATAGCACATTCAGAATCCACATAATGAGAACGCATTTACAACTATTTTGTACAGATTCAAGAGAAATGCTTAGAAAATTTTGCGAGCGTCATAGTCTTTGATTCATAGGCATCTGAAAATATTCAAATGGTCAGTTATTCAACTGCGAAGATGTTTTAAGATTGCCATGCCAAGACTTGTTTTTTGCGTTCCACCAGTTTCTATGGAAGAAAGTCAATAATACTGTTCAAGACGTAATGGATTTTCAAGTACTGTTAAAAGAACCGCATACGCAGGGCGAGAAGATTCCTTTGTTTTTTTTTGTCACCATGTCGTGTTTTGTTAGCACTCACTTACCACGAGATTTGTTGTGGCAAGTTTATGAACAGTATATTCAAAGACACGACACCAAATGGGAGCTGAACTATTTAAAGTTAGCAGTGTAATTATAAGCCTTCATTCGGCATTTTCTGGAAGACACTTTCTGGGAAGCTGAAATGTGAGTAACCGAACGAACTTATATATATATATATATATATATATATATATATATATATATATATATATATATATATATATATATATATATATACATATATATATCAACTAAAGGATCAGACTGTAAAAATGAAAGAGTCACAATAGTCAAATATTTACAGTGAGCCATTCAAAATTTCCAACAAGACTTCTACCTACACATTTCGAGATAAAAATAGGTCTGGAAAAATTGATTGGGTTCTAGAGCGTCCAAATGGTCAAAGAAAAGAAACCTCTAAGACATGGGAAAAGAACAACACATGATAAAATACGTTATATCAATGTCAGGAGAAGAAAAACACTGGCCTTCAGAGTGTGACAAGAAAGAATAAAAACAAAAAGAAAGAAAATAAAGAAGCAGAAGCAGAAACATAAGAAGAACCCATTCCTTTAAAGAAATTCAACAAGGCCTGAAAATAAGAATAATTATAAAGAGGAGGAACCGATATAAATAAAAACAATCAAAAGCTAAAGACAACCAATTGGATGATATTGCTGTAAGTTTAATGCTATTTTTCAGTACATGATAGGCTATAGACTGCGGCCAATATATAGAGTTGAGGAAGAACCCAAAAAGTCCTGGAAAGAACCACGGACTCAAGTGAAGGTACTAGAACGTATCTAATTTTTCTATGATTCAGCAAAGAACTGTTGGCACATTAGTACGACGCTAACCACAGCATACGTCACCACCTTCCCTTTTCGATGGCATCGAGTTTCGAACTCGGTTTCATTAGGACTTTTTATTACTAGGACTTCTATTTTTCAAATTCTTGGATTAAGTTTGGATTTGATTCGTAAAACCGAAAGTTCTTTTTCTCATTTTTAACTTATTTTTCTAGGGAAATAAATTATTTGTTAAATTTTACAAAGCTTCAAGTATTCACTTTCTTCTTGTTACGTTTTGTAAGAGCCTAAACGTAACATAACATTTACTTGTTATTTTAACTTAATAAGAATATACGAAAAAACATGTCAGTGAATCTTTGTCTTGTTCTTTCTCTACTAATATGGATAAGATATTCCAACACTATTATAACAAACATTGTTCTGTTGGATAGATAGTGTTCGAAGTTAGACAGTAAATTTAGTGTCAGATAGTTGATGACTGGGTTGTGGTCACTCTACATTCTTCATTGGTTAGTAGATGTGTCACTACAAACAAGGTGAAAGTTTCGATTTGCATGCACATCTTTCTTTTTTTTTTTAAATTAAATTATGTTTCGAAATTGGTACACAAAGTTCGAATTTTAAATTTATCTTGACATCGTTCATTTATCGCGCAATTCCGAATAGCTCGTTTACTTTTTATTTTTGAGAATAGTGTACATCTGTAAATGTTCACATTTAAACCGGCATTGAAAATTTGTAATGATCATATTTAAAAACATTTACGGGGTGGGGGAATCGCCCTGTAATCACCATTAAACTGTGCATTAGATTATAAACTGTAGGATTAAATTTAGACTCGACCATGTTTTAAATTTTTGAGCTACTTTTTCCGTCTCCCTTAATATCCACATGAGTTTCGTTAATTTGGATAATACTAGATTTAGTCTTGGTCAAGTTACTTTTCATTTTCTTCAGGATTATTTTAGGTCGGTAAATGTTCGGCATTTAAGTGCTAGGTTAGGCCCTGGCTAAATCTGAAAAATAAGTCCCGATTTGTTTCAGTAACCATTCAAGTCCAGTAGATTTCGGGGTTTTATGGATAGTTTACATCTAGTCAATAATAATAAATATAATGCTAAGCTTTTTATCCTCAGACTCCTCTTCAGTTCGAACATTTTCCGCTGTTAGTACTGTTTTTGGTCTTGGCAAATTTAACTTAATGTTCCGGGATTTGTTTTTCAGTCTTCGATAGAGAACAGAGAATTTTCGTAATTTTAGTAATCCTTATAGTCTAAATCAATTTAATGCAATGTTCCCGGGCTTTCTAGTGTTCGTTAAGTTTATGGACAATTTCAAAATTATCGTATAATATTCAGTCACATCCATTTAAGACTTATATTGAGCTTGTTTTCTTGATTATAGCTTATTATAAGGTCGGTGCAATACATAGAATTTTACCAGCATTGCCAATATACTTTGAGGTATAGGAAGTGTTGTATATAACACTCGCCGATACATGCATATACCCTCTAAGTAGCAGGTAACGGTTTGTTGGATGGTATGCGTGCCATCTGAAGTCAGCCACTTATAATAATGTAAGAATGTAGCCAAGCATTGATGAGGGGATAAATGGCCTTTTTGGGTAGTTTTTAAATGTTGGTTTCTAGACTCGAGGCTTTAAAAATGTTGAGATCTTGTATTAAAAACTGCTATCCGAGCATTCTGGGACGGCACCATGAGGACTTCCTCTCCACCTCCACCCCACTTATAGCGGTGTCCACTGGTCATCAGGGTGTGTTAAAAAACAAATGACTTATCATCTATATGCTCTAACATAGATCTTATTTAGACCAATGCGATATCGTGTTTTTGAATCCTGCAAATTAATTGTAATGAATCCAAGTGGACTTTTCTGAGCATATGCAAAAAACTTTTTTCAGCTTATTTATGTCTACGTCGACTGGGTATCAAGTCTGATGAAAGTTTCTCAGCGTACGTGTATCAACACCGTTAAAGATAACCAAATGGTTACAACTGTCTCTGATCACTTTGAGGATCTGAGCTACTGATATGCAACGTAAATGACATCTGTGTCTTTATGCCTACCTCGTGAAAATATTCTGGCTGGATTCGGTTGTTTGTCAAACATTTCATCGTCATAAAAGACAAGATCATTGATGCTGCGATTAAGATCTTCGACTGACGGAGCATCATTGATACCATCGATCAATTCATCATCATCTTAACCGGGCGGTACGGAATCATTGTAACTTCATTCAATTCCTTGAGGACTTCATCACATCCCCGGTCGCCTCCGCTTGAAGGTACTAAATAAAGTTTGTCCCATTTGAGCCATCTTATTATCAGGTAAGGTAGCAACTTAGTTTTACCAGTCCTAGACTGATCAAAGATGATGACGCAAATAAAACTGGGTAATGTTGGATGACATTTGGTTTGTTCTCGCTCTTGTTTTCGCTGAAAAGTAAATCACGTTCATGTTGTAGGAATGTGTTATCAAATGTTATCTTGAGTCAATATTTTGTTCGATGCAAGATGGTCACCGACATCGTTGGATTAAGTGAAACAACCACAAGGGATCGTCAATGAGCACTTACGGGTACGTGCATTAAAATGTGGTATAAAAATATACATTTGAGAGCAGTCCTAGTGGACAAAGTCGTAGTGGTGTATCGCAGCGTCGCTCGGGAAATTACCAGGAACTCCATGGGCTAAAACTCCGGGTGAAAAACATCTTCCGGTATCCAATTATTGTAGTTCTGGAACCAGACTTGATAGCAGACTTAACGAGAAAGACCGAAAAACAAATGAAAAATATAAGGGTGTCACTGGCAAACTGGTTGAGAAGATCTGCGATGAGCGGTAAACTAGCGGTGGGGGTCTAGCCACCTGGGTGGGCTATTAATTGTCCACTAATTATATAATGGAATAGATTTATTATAGTCTAAGATGATAGTGGAAAGGCACAGAGGTGATTAGAAAACTCGCTTATGCAGCGGGTGACAAGCTTGATCTGGTCGCAGATTGATTGTCCCGATAAGCTATATGGCAAATTTGTCTACCACCACAAAACACGATTCAGCGTGGACGGTTTGATGATAGCATCTTCAGCAAACGTTCGTCAGGAAGACAAGGCACGCACACATACATACAAATGCACATTGACGGTCGTTGACATTGCGAGTAGATACAAGGAAGCGTAGCGGATGCGTTTGAACGATTTTATCACGTGAACCTTTACGATAGTTGATGTAGGTTGTCCTAACAAAGAATTTATGGTGCAGTAAGTTCGCTGATGCAGAAAAGTAATGTTGAAATCAGACGCTGATACGCAGCCATACATCCTGATCAGTCTTTGAGCAATTTAATCAAACTCTTGCTAAGTGATTGTTTGGACATCAGCACGCAGAGGAATTATGGATAGCGGACACTCGATCTCGTGCATGGGTTGCATGATGGCTGTACCAGGGTGCCCTAGACAACTTCAATGGGAACATGAACAACATCATTCAAAACAAGTTTTTGCTGGGTCGCCGAAGCTGGAATATCGACGATAATATTATGTTGACGAGTATCCGCTGCAAAGTAGAACTGGTAACTCAGGACATTTCTCAATATGGTGCCCTTAGTATTCAGATTGAAGTGAATCTCGAATTTTAATGCAAGTACGGTCATTTGTACGTCGAATGACCAAATCGCTTAAATACTCCTCGCATTCACCATTTCCAAGAACTCAATCAGAATAGCAAGCTACCATATCAACAGAAATTACCTCATATTGATTGTATTTTTTCTTCCAAAGGCCACCGTGTCCAAATGCAATACATGACGCTGTATATCCTGAATGCAGTCACATGGTGTTGTACGCATTTATTATTTTTTCCGGCAAAAGTGAGCAACCACAGATGAGATTGTAAAAAAATTATTCAGCAATTCATCGATGACATATGTGTCGTCTGTGTATTTTAATGCTACTCGTGTCATCTGCTTTTGAAGTGCTTCTAGGCGATAAAGTTTGCCAGATAGTAGCACAAATTGATCAACCCGCCATTGGATCCGGATTCGGGATCACTCTGAAACAGAAAGACTGGTACTGTTTCGTTTTCTATAATATTATAAATACACTCAAAAATATTACCGTTATAAAATCTGTTTCTTGTTTTGAGGAGGAATTTTTTTACGCTTGCAGTCCACGAATGAGCGTTGTGGTCGACTATCACTATCGGGCGCCTTTCTTTTCACAGTTGCCTGAAATTGTACAAACTTCGTCGGTTATTGTTTTTACTACTGTCGGATTCCTTTTCTCGAACAATTTTAGCCCATTCGTTTTTTGTCTATCAGTACGTGTCCTCTTCACGCGTTCATAAAGTGTTATGTGACCTTGAGCTATGCTGCTTAAGATACCAGTATGGATGTTAGCACCGCTCATCAGCTGTAGATGATCGACATTAGGTTCGTTTTACGTATAAAGCACGTAAACAACGACAGTTACAGTATATGCTCGCTCATAATACGACCTGTCAATACATAGCAGCATTCCCGGCTTAGAATTTTGTTCTACGACGGCGAGGTGCTCACGTTGACGTGATTCACGAACAGGGTCGAATTTATCCCGGATAATCCACATCGGGACATTACGATGGCTTCCGTAATCAATCCCAAAACCGCCAGCCCTCTGGTCATTCATCGACGCGTTGATGAAAGTAAGGTCATGGGGATCAATCCTAGAATTACAAAGTCGAGATGCTGACCAAACTTTCGCGGCACCATCGCGTCTGAATTCCTCCTTAGCCGCGAGGATATATTGCTGTAATTGTAAATGATATGGTAAGGCCCTCTTGGCAACCTTTAGTCACCCATGGGCCTCTGGGAGTATCTTTCTTGCCAGTTACTCTATCGAAATCGAACCCTGGAGCCTTCTGGGGCTCGAGCACAGCTAATCTCGCAGCCACCTTCTCAGCTTCTAAGGCCCGAATTTGATTTCACAACGTTTGACCGAGGAAGCAGAGCCTGAAAAATATTTTTCCCTTAAATAATTTGCGACACTCCACCTGCTTATAATTAACGCAAAATGCTTATTTAATTAAATATCATCCTTGATTATTATAAAATGATGTCGCGAGCAAATAATAATAGCCGATGGCTGACAATTGGGTCAACAACCCCATGTGGACAATATTCATATAACAAGTATTGCGGCTAACATTCATCAAGCGATCAGAGGAGGTGTCTAGGGCCAAAGCCTTGCATAAAATGCGATATTGGTGTTAGTAGTAATTCTAAGCTTTCCGTTTCATGCCGTGGCAGAAAATACAGAACGCTGAAGCGGTACCATGTTAAAATAAACGGTGGCGGAGCCACTAAAAGTGGCCAGCCTACTAGTAATAGCTGAATAAAAGATGCTAAAGATCATTTCAACAGAACAAAATGTAACGCGCAGAAACTAGTCGTATAAATTTGTTAACTAAAGAAAATATAATTATATAATGGATTATAGAATCATCAACGATAAACCAAATCATTTATATGATTGTACCTGCGTCGAATGTTATGAAGAGAACATGAATTCGCGATGGAATGTGTTTTGTGTGAATGTGCTGCTTTTAACAAATTAGAGCAGGAAATTGGATTCGCACTTGTGAGGATTTCTGAGGAATCCACTTTTGTACTGTTCAGGTACCGACACAGTGACTGCGCACGCCCAACGCAGAGTTATACTTCACCGCTAAAAATAGAAAGGAACGTAATGATGCATTTCAGTCTGCCTTAATAGGCTTTAGGGACTATGATATCAACAAAGACCAGTTTCATTGTATAAACGCCGTGACAGGTATAAACACAACTCAAGTATACCTAGTTAACATGAATCGTTTTTAGTAAAATCCTGGAAGAAGGGGGGCGGGCTGATCTAAGAGACTATGAGACCAGGGGATGGATCCCTCATTCTATTTTATAAGGCACATAAATTAGCTTGCGTGTCTAGTACCATACCACTGCTTTCAAACGTAATTAGTACCGTACCACTGTTTTCAAAATGTTTAGTAATATTAGCTTGCTTGTCTGTATATGCATGTACACTACCGGGAAAGGCTGATTTCCAGGCGGGGTATAACCACTCTACGAGGTGTCCATAACCACTTAGGGTGGGAGTGGAGAGTTGAATGGGTGGAGGCCGCTCGTTTTCTTATCAGCAGTGCTTAACTTTATATATCAGTTCCTAAAATGTGTTTTGTCAAAAAAGCCTCCGTAGTCTAGTGGTTAATGCTGGCGACCACTGTCGCCAAGAGGAACTTCGCTAGAATCAGACTACAGACCAAAACAATTTTTTTCTGTATAATGAAGAGACAGCTGTGCTTGGCTGAGATGATTTTTAATATCGCGCCGACAGTCAAATTCGTAATTGCAATGATAGATGTTAATTGTTTAACCTAGACACGCATAATTCCTAAAATGGTCAAGTTTGCTTGGACCGTCCTCTGGACCTTGCTAGAATGTCGTTTAGCACCTATTGGTTCACTGGGGGTGGGGTGGTCAAGCGTGCTCACGCACAAATTAACATTGTTCAGTACAGATCTCTTTGACCGTTAAATAGTATAGTAGCAGTAAGTCTGTATACAGAATATATTTTTATTCTAAATAAATCCCAGGAAATACATCACCTGGGCACGGCCGTTCCCTTTTGGTGATTAATTAAAGAAATATATGTACCGTATGAACCAGGAAAATATTAATGCGATTATTTCTGCGATCGAGTAATAACAGCGAGGTGGTATTCCACTCATGGATTAACTTGATCCAGAAAAAAATCAATAACGATTTGGAATGATACAAGAGAGAGGGGAAGAGGGTATATACACACTAGCAGCATCATAGAATATCAATTTATCAAATTACTCCAACGAGGGATGGAAAAGTCCCTTGCACTGGTCGTTAGCGAAAGCGTTATTGTTGAATTTGTTCCACGGGCGCGCGCAATGGAGAAAATGAGACCAGCGCTGTCTCGAGAATATAAAATGCAAAAGATTGAAGGTGTACGTGCGAGACAGCTAAGGAAACTTGTAGTGGAATTTAAACATTCCAAATCCTTTGGATTCCGATTCTGATTGCAAGTAACCTGAGCATGTGGTTATTCGGAAAGTTAAATACCTAGAATGTCGGGCTAGAGCAAACACTCTCCTTCCACGTCCAAAGTTTACCGAAACAAATTCTAGACTGCTTAGGCCGCCCACTATAAACAAATAATATAAAGTATATTTTTTTGTTTATTCGCAGTGCTCTTTCTGTTTTGTTTTTTTTATTGGTCGGTCTCACGAGACTCTGTGTCACACATACAAACCTAAAGTTAGTTCGTCGCCGTCGGTCTCCAATAAATATCCATTTTGACCGGTCAGATGAAATCGTATTCGTGACAACGACGGACTATGACATCGCAAATAAACAGGATTAGTAGGCACTGACACAAACGAATGGCCAAGGGTGACCTCTGGAGAAAAGCTATAAAGAACATATCCTTGGGATGCTTGCATCCTCGGCCATGACACCCCTGCCTGATAATACCATCTACGGCATCACATACAAGATTAACAGAAATCATCGTTGTAATATTAACTATACTTGGCGATATAAGACGACCGCCACGATCTGAATCGTTGTAGAGATTGATAATATTTTTTGGGGATTTCATTTTGCTCCATGCCGCATTGCACTTCGGCATATATTCATCAGTTGTGTTGTTGAGTTCACGTTGCATTTTATCAATATCGAGTCCCGGTAGTTACAAAGTAGGAATTTGGGCTTCGGTGATCTTATGATGCTCAATAAATAACTTCTTTTGCTCCACCTCACTAGCGATTCATGTGTTAACCCTTGTCATTAAAAATTTAGCATTGGATTTCACAGCGTTCAGATGTTGTACCGTCGCAACGATATTTTGTGTAAGATCATCATTCGGATATTCAAGCGCCACATATGCACCGTCTTTACCGCTAATTCTATCGTCGCTGACTGAGACATTTTCAGAGATTGCCGAATAGAGCATCCCTTATCCTCTGGAAATTTTGCAAATAAAAGTCTGTTCGATAAATAATGAGATCGTTGTAGTTGTGGTTCTATGGATCCATCATAAGTCGGCTTTACCAGAGGCCTTTTTAACATAGTTCTGATCAGCAACCGATATATGTCAACGCCGTAATCAGGCGTTAATATTTGAATGGCTCATGTACCGTGATAGCGATCTCTGAATTTTCCCGTTTTTGATTTAATTCTGCGTTGAAGTTCGTCATTTATTTACTCGATTTGATAAGATCCTTTTGAAATGCAGACGACGTTCCAGTCTGGTACTTGTGTTCCGGTACTGTTATCTTTAGTTTTACTCGCGAATGCCAATGAACTGTTAACAGATAATACACAAAATGATTTTCCTCTGATGTTCGGCCAGCTACAAAAACTCCATAATTGTACCAGTGCGATCTCAAGTGACCGACCACTGGGCGTGCTTATCGGTAGAGGATGTCGAATTCCGGCTACACCGGCGACGCTGATATCGTTGTGGTCGTCGCCGGCGTTGTGTTAGCGATAATCTGTTCCAAATGTTTATTTATTCTGCAGACATTATTACATTATATGGAATCTAAATGGGGCGTTGGCGACGTTGTCGCCAGTAACCGATGGTCGCTCGAGAACGTCGATGATGCCCTAGCGAGCGACAACGTCGCCAATGATTTGTCAGTGGAATGATAACTGTTACTGGCTGAATAAATTTATCATCAGAAATTTCGCCGTCGTTCAGCCACGATGATATAAGAGATGATTATATGCGGAATGTGCATTTGTTGCCGTCGTCAACGCTTCTTTGTGTTCAAAAATCTTCTTTCACATAGACGTCAATAGATTTTTCCCGATAATTATAAGAATACCAGCAACGAGAATAGAAATGCTGTTTCCAACTGCGAATACTATCACGTAAGTCGCCGACAACGTACCCTTCAACATTGTTGCTCGAGCGACTACAGCGGACATCACATATACAGCCTTGTCGATGACAATGATGCGTCTGCTATATACATACATACATACATGCATACATACATACATACATACATACATACATACATACATGCATGCATGCATGCATGCATGCATACATACATACATACATACATACATACATACATACATATATACATAAGCCCGCACGCACGCCCGCACGCACACACACACACACACATACATACATACATACATACGCCCGCACGCCCGCACACACGCACACACACACACACACAGAGATACATCCATCCATCCATCCATATATATATATATATATATATATATATATATATATATATATATATATAGAGAGAGAGAGAGAGAGAGAGAGAGAGAGAGAGAGAGAGAGAGAGTGAGTGTTAAGGCAGCTCTTAAGTTTCCAAGTTTTAAATCTTACCACCAACAACATAGTCCTTATCTTGTGTGAAATGATGACCACAATTTTCTTCCTTCACTGGAAACACCATTGTTATTTGATCGTCAAGCTCTAGAAGTGGAATCGACCCGTTCTGAAAAAAACAGGTGAATTACTGTTTCATACAATTATATGATTTCGCTTTCCAGTAAATCTAAGAAAATCTAATGCTGTGACTTTCAATCCTATAATATATCTTCAGGTAATAACTTTTTCTCTTCGCGGACATTGAAGAGAGACGAGGATAAGAATTATTCATTTGTGATAAGCATTTATCGCTTCTCGACAAGATCGAAAGAATGTTATTTTATAATATCACTGAACATGCAGTTCATGGTTTTCTTCTTTTTCGCTAATAATATATCAAGAAAGATTAGTGTGATTCGTAAGAGTATCCATCAAATAAACATGATATAGATATATCACTATAACCAATTATCAATGTGTTGTATTGGTATTCGGTTCCTGCAGATCGTTTAGCAACTTGTATAGTTAGTACCCACAAATGCAGAGGTTCCCAAAAACATTTGGCCTCTACCCTAAAAAAAAGATTTGTTCTGAACCTCATGACCCCTTTTCGACATTTTATTAAGATTTGCCACCCTCAAGAAAAATCCTGGCGACCTTCCATGACCCTCCAGAACGTCCTTCCTATCTGATTTTGGTCGAGACCTGGTGGTTGGGAACCACTGTACTAATCCAATGTGGGTTTAAATGACATGTGGAGACAATTTATACTTGTAGAATCTGCTAGAAATAAAAATACCTTTTATGTAATTACAGGTCATTTTAACAAGATTGAATCCGAATGGGTATGGGCCAAAATGAAAACATCTAACACCAAGTACGGGAATGAGGTGTTTATGATAATAAAGAATGAGGGTCTCAATAAACCCCCACCTCAACAACAAACGCAACAATCAAATGGAAAATTAGGATTAAAAAGAAACAAACAGAACACTGAATATGTTCAAAACGGGTGATAAAATTCATCGCTTTCTACAAAGTGTTAGTGTTCTGTCAAGAATGAATTAAACAGGATTGTTATACTAAGCCATGCCATCAGCAATATTTTAACACCAAAGCAAGAGCTAAACAGCACCATACTTATATCCAAAACTTGACCGGGTGATATAACCAATGATATTAACTTTGTCATATAAACCTCGCGTGCTCTAGCATTATACTATTTTGCGTATATTCTTCTGATAATGTACCGAAGGTCTAACGTTCGAAAATAAAAGCTGAAAAATGGTTAATTCAAAAGACACCAGCAACGCATGAAAACAATTGGAAATATAATTTAGTAATGCTATAAAGCTAACTCGTGCTTGCCCCTATGGTTGTAGAAAACTATCTGTAAAGTAAACATTCGTTGTGCCAACATATAAAATGTACATTCTATTAATACTATAAAAACAATTCCAAGACCTCACAGTTGTGGTCTGACATTGCGGGCCCCCATTAACTAACCCCAACGTTAAAGAACCTGTGCACATCATTAAATTTGTCTATTTCTCTGCTATCTACAACGGGATGTAACTACTTCTCCTCAACATATTTGTTTAGTCAGGGTAAAAATAAAACTACACCGGATAACGCTGTATGCGTCTACAAAATCTACAAAATATAATTGTTCTGATGTAACACTGAATTATTTTCATGCACTATCCCTTGTCTCAGAAATATTAACTACTGTGCAATATTCTATTTAGCAAGGAGTATCCGAATTTTTTGGGACATTTTACATCATACAAACAATGGACGCTGTTTCCCCATACTCAGTGAATCACATCTTGACAATATACTTTAAAGATTTGTTATTTTCTTTTGTGCTCTTTTCGTGGCTATATCTGAAATTTCTTTTTGATCAATTTATAGAATGAAAACCAATTTATATATTATTTAACCATCCTATCTCGACGCGTGAGTGAACCGTGTTATTTATTAAGAGCATGTACTTTATTATATCCTTCCTGCATAAATAAAGAGAAGGCATGACTTGAACGATATTGTCCGTTGGATCAGCTAAAGGATGTTCAAATTCAGATTTTAATGCCGCAGATTAAATAGAACATAAATATACTACTGTGAAGTCTTCAATTTGAAAAAATGTTTGAAATAAAATAGAACAGGTCCAAAAAGTAAATCACACTATTTTAACAGAAACAAAACAGGTAATGCCATAACTGACAAAGGCCATTAAACTCACGATCACAGTGAACAAATGTGACCGTTATATAATATGTCATTTGTAAATAAAAATTAAACCATTTTAAGCGATAACACGGAATGGAGATATAAAACCACTAAAATATAGACAAAGTTCACCAAATTTGGCAGAAAGCTGCGTAGTCTGTATATTATAACCCCGTGATTGTTAACAAAAACAGATACAAATTTTTCTAACATGGAAGCTATGGCATGATTAAAAAACACCTGCATAACAGTTCCCTCTTATTCCTCCTATAAATGTTTTCATTTAGCTCTTCGTCACGGCAAGATGAATTATAGGAATGTTAAAATAATGAATAATATTTTGATTAATAATTCTCCGCGTTTAACTAGATAAATTAATGTAAAGGACTGCATATGCAAAATAAAGCTAAGTGGAAGCATTGATTGAAATGTATAGCATAAGTAAATTTCCTTACTCACTTTGAATAATATATTCAGTTGCATCTGATATCTTCCTTGGACTGCGGAAGTTGCTACTGAAACATAACGTCCTTGTTCGTCATATAATTCACCACTGGAACTGAGCAAACGTGCCAGGACAACTGCAGCACAGGAAGATATTTTTTAGCATTGTGAGGAAATAAGTTTCTATAAATTTGCCGTTAACAATTCCAAATTTTCTTATGTATGTATGTATGTATGTATGCACGCATGCATGTATACATGAATGTTTCTTTCCCATGATATCGGCATTGTAACAGGATGTTTGTATTTGGCAATGTTTCCAGATTCTTTTGACACTAAGACATTACCATTCAACCCCCTTTACATAATCAGTCGAAACGATCTGGATTGTCGGTGCTGAGTCTAGAGGAAGAAAACTGATTTTCCATATTAGGATCAAATGTTATATACCCGTCATATTAATGCCCGGTCCATTTTTTAGATCTATGAGAGCTTCAAACATGAATGTAATAACATGTTATGGTAAACACACACACACACACACATGTGGAGAGAGAGAGACAGAGAGAGATAATTGCCACGTGTAGCAAGCTATATCATGCGTACGTATCCTTTTCAAAAACAGATTTGCATCATTTAGCTCAAGCCATCAGTAATACGATTGAAGAATATATTCTCTCTGCTATATTTTTCTTTCTGCCAATGATTTATACTTCGGACGAAGCACTTGATAATTGTTTTATTTATTTCAGAGTAAGACATGTAGTTTGATGTCCCACCTAGTCACATTATCCTGACCCAAGCCAGCCAGTCCTAATACTAACCTCTTAATGCTGAGAGCCTAGCAAGGCGGCCATTAGTAACATTTTGTATTATATGTCTTTAGCATGACTCGGCCTGAGTATCAACCCGCGACCATCCACATTCGAGGTGGAGATGTAGAAGGAATAGTTGTTATAGTTTTCGTGATATTTTGATTGGCTATGAACATGTAACAGAAGAATGTGTTGCAGTGGTGATGGTAGTAGCATTAGCAGTATGGGCAGTGTAACTCGTATCAAAAGTGATTCTTTAGTATGAACAGTACTACAAACACTACCACCACTATCATCATTATCAAATGTATTCTCATTCTTCCTGCTTTTGTTGATTTAATTTAAGTGTAAATCCTGCAAGTATACTTCTAAATTCACCAACCTGTTTTGTTACTAGCAGGACACATTACCGCCTCCCATGTCAGCATTGAACAGTTACAGGCAGCGGTCACGTGGATAGCTGTCAACAGTACCAACAGAGCTTCTAGCCTCACAATGAGACAGCAATCTTAATAAATGAAAGATTTTGTTCATGACTCTAAACATTCAGTAAGAAGTATGATGCTCTGAAATTGTGCAGACTTGTAATTATCTTAATGGAAAAAATATTTCAAGCCATTGTTATAAATAGATAATAAATAAAATTGGCTATAAAATCTAATATATATATATATATATATATATATATATATATATATATATATATATATATATATATGAGATATGCTTGCCTTTGCGTGTCATTTCAGTACAAATGGCACTTGATGAATTAATAATAGTCGTTAAAATTTTTAATAAAACGTTACGACTTAGTTCTGTAATTTTCTCCATCAAATTACGTGATCATTACTTGTAAGATACTGAATTTAATTAATTATAATTAAGAAACATTAAAATTAAAATACTGCGACTTAATTCTGTAATTTTCGCCTTCAAATTAATAATCGCTACTTATATGATTTTGAATTTAGAATCTTTTATCCTAAATTTTCAAAAAATTATGAATCCATAACGAAACGTTTCTTAATTAACATTATTTTATTAAATCTATTAAAGGATGAAAATTATGATTTGTTACAAGACAAATATTAGGCTTACCATCCATCAGGTTCCAATTATTTTGACTGTTTCTTGACACGATGTTAACAGCAACGATCTTGATTTGTGCTGAAGAACGATTCAGTTTCCTTGTATATAGTCCAAATAGAACGTGGTATAAAGGTCAAAGAAGTTGATCTATTTCAAGCTTTTTCCGTGTTTGCTTAAAAAGGTCACTGTATGGACCATACTTTGTTTACTACGTTCAAAGGTTTCAAACCCACCGCTTAGTGAAGCGAATAAGTCCCTTATAATGACCATCAGGTGCCAATAATTAAGAGTCTCGCATGAAACATAATTATGTTTATTTATATATACGCATATACCTATATATGTGTATGTACATGAATACAAGTGCGTATGGGCACGCGTGTATACATACATGTGTCTTGCTATATTTACTTTAACGTTGCTATCATTAGAATGCATTGCCATGTCCAGTGTTAAGGGTGTGTGTGTGATTTGGATTTATAACGTAGCTATAACAATTTTCGAGTCATATCGCTTCAATGCCACTAACTTCAATGCTGAGTGCCAAGCGATGCAGCTGCTAGTGTCATTTTTATTGTAGTCCTTGATATGACTCAGCCGGGGTTCCAACCCGCAGCCTCCCGCCTCCGAAGCGGATGCTCTAGTCACTTAGGCTCCATTGTTAAGGTGCTTACATTATATATCGAAGGAAAACATGTATTTAGTTGATCTGTATTGAATTGTTTAGCATATAGCTATAACACTATATCAAGTATTTGTTTAAACTTAAAATCACTACATCACTTCTCCAGCTGTATGCAAAAATTAGCCAGAAAAACTATAGAAAGACAGTTACACGAGTTTAAATGTTCAAATCTTACTAAAATATAAGTTTAAGTTATTTTGCCAAAAACAAAACAAAAATTATCTAAATCTCTAAAACTTGTAAGCATGATCTCATCTATTGTTTTCTTTATCTTTTCAAACTAATATTCTTTTCTCTCTTTCTTTTCACTCTGTCACCATTACGATGTCTTAAGTGGCTATAGCGTACGCCTATACAGGAGTTCGCGGGTTCGAACCCCCACGAATTATACAAAGGACTTATAAGAATGGAACTAGCAGCTTCATCGCTTGACGCTCAACATTACGAGGTTAGTGTTAGTAATGGTCGGCCTGGTGTCAGGAAGTATGACTGGATGGGACATTATGCCAGAAGCCTGCGGCATGATACCCCAGAACATAAATATTAAACTAATCCGTGGCACACATTATTAAAATAATCCAGTATAAATGGTGGTGAATTATTGTCAACAATATATAATACTAATTAATTAACATGGATGTTATGGTAAATAAATAATATTACAAACTAATAATGGTTTCGTTTTTTATTTTAATTGTACCAAATATATAGTCATAAGAAGGTACCCTTTAAAAAGTATTATGTTTGCGCAAAGAACAAATAACATATAATAAAACAAGTTATTTCGTTATCAAATTAAAGATAACAATTGTTTTCAACATATTGCATTGCCATATTTTAGGAGCTTTGGATCGGACCTCATCTTCTAAGAACTTAACAACAGCCTCCCCCAAACAGAGAAGTGGATACATGAAAAATGGCAAGTGCGTCGATCATAAACATTGTACATGAACACATAATGAACACTTCATCATACTAGTATAGGGAAAGAGCGGAAACAATGTAAGAAACATTAACATTAAATAAGTGTAAAACAACTGGTGTCAAGTACAGAAATGGCGGGGAAGGATGTGGATAGGGGATGGGACTTAGGACGATAAAGGTAGGATTGGCAGGTGCTGGAGTGAGAACATGCCAATAGATAATTTGCCTTGGACGATTACTGAAAATTTAAGTACATTTAATAGTAATTGGCAGATTTCAAAGATGCAATAGTTTGGGTCATTTGATGTCTTGGCTGATCCAGACAATACGAATTTATAAGTAACTGTGATGAATAAGTGGTTTAAATAATGTATTAGTCTCATTCTTGGTACTGTATCTTTCTTGTAAGTAAAATATAATGGAGGTCAATCTCATCATCCTCTTTTAAACATTATACAAAGAACAAAAGTAATAAAACAGCTAAATATGTTACTAATGTTAATGATGTAACAACTGCGATTGATGTCGATGTTAACGCAATTACTGCATTGATTAATGTTAATGTTACTGATTTGAAAACAAAAATTGATGACAAGGGTAATGAGTTTGACCAACAGATTCAAACATTAGATGAAAGTTTTATTTTAAATCTGACACTGTTCGGACGAGACATCTTATCTTAAAAACAGACGCAGAGACTCAAGATTCCTCGGCTGATGTGACATAGCAACAGAAACGCTTTTACACTACAATTAAGGCAAAATTTCAATCCATCAGGAAAAAACATCAGAGTAAGTATAGTCAAGCTGAAGCAATTAGACTATGATTTGTGAGGAAGTGTCGATATGTGCTGTCATGTATGTGAGATATTCCTGAAAAATTGGACCTTTCATTCCTCTCTCAAACGACATGCCAGTAAATTATACAGCGCCGTTTATTTAGCAGTAATACGTCGACCCAAACAATAAAACTATCAGGGTAGACATCGTACATTGTAGGACAAATAACCAACCAAAAGACGAACAGTCGTCGCTGACTGTTTCATATGTGTGACACAAAGGTTTAGTATATATGTCGCTCAGATGTAATATATAACACACACACACACACACACACACACACACACACACACCTTAGGGCCACCTTAGCGTCAGTGGGAATTAGCATTAAAAATCACCCTGGGCTTGTTTAGCGTCAAAGGAAATTTAACATGGGGAAAACTGTCCCGCCACTCTGGCGTCAAGGGGAATTTAACATGGGAATAGATCGTGGGCCTGTATAGCGTCAATGGGAATTGAACATGGGAATAAATCGTAGCCTGTTTAGCGTCAAGGGAAATTGAACAGGGTGGGCCTGTTTAGCGTCAAGGGGAAATGGAACAGGGTCGGGACCCTATTTTAATACGGTCCCGACCTTATGGGTCTACGGAAATTGAACATGGGAATATATTTTGGGCCTGTCTAGCGACAATGGGAATTTAACATGGGGAATTTTAACATGGATGGGACTATAAAGGAACAATGGAAGTGTGCCTTCTAGGGACAATGATGGTAGAGGGCCAACCACAACAGAGACAGAGACAGACATACACTAGTACAAGCCTGAGATTTATATTTAAAGCATTACCAAGACCTGAAATTTTGCTGGGGTGTTCAAAAATTTGCATAATTGTAATGATGCTATAAATAGCTATAATCAAGGAAAAGCTCAACGACAAAATGGATGTGACTAAAAGTAACGCTAAAATGACGAAATTGTCCCAGAATTTAAAGGAGAATAAACATATCCCCGAAAATTAAGTTACAATGGTTTAGACTAAAATGGATAAACTTAGTAACTACTTACAATATCAACTTGTGTGACGATCGTGGATAAACACCCATGTATCTATTTATAGCTATAATCAGCTGAAATTCTTATGAAATCTCACTATCTATTTATACTACAACTTGTGGGATATTCCTTTAGAAAACCTCACTATCTTTTAATAGCCTCACCTTGAGTGACGTTCCTGTTTATGAACTTTAGTACATATGTATAGCTAGAAACTGTGGAAAACCCCAAGTCCATATTTATGGTCTCAAAATTTCCAGCGTCAGTGACGTCACTGTACTGAACACTAGGGGATAAATGTCAACAGTGTTGCAAGTGGCTGACCTGAATACGCGCTACTCTAGGTAGGTAGGTAGAGTGTATTTGATAGGCATAAAGTGAGTTTTATAGGGACAAACAGAGACCAATACACACACACACACACACACACACACACACAACGTACGCGCGCAGATATACTCACACACACACACACACACACACACACACACACACACACACACACACACACACACACACAGAGGGAAGAGGAAAAAGCAAACCCACAAATATGCTATCAACACAGAGGGAAGCGGAACAAAAAACCCAAAATATACTATCCACACGGAAGGGAGGGAAAACAAACCCAAATATACTATCCATACAAACGTACGCGAACGCATACAAACCCCAAATATACTATCCACACAACGTCGCTAACGCATACAAACCCAAAAAATACTATCCACACGGAAGGGAGGAAAAACAAACCCAAAATATACTATCCACACGGAAGGGAAGGAAAACAAAACCAAATATACTATCCATACAAACGTACCCGAACGCATACAATCCCCAACTATACTATCCACACAACGTCGTTAACGCGTACAAACCCCAAATATACTAGCCACACAACGTCGCTAACGCATAAAAACCCAAATATACTATCCAAACAACGTCTCTAACGCGTACAAACCCCAAATATACTATCCACACGGAAGGGAGGGAAAACAAACACAAAATATACTATCCACACGGAAGGGAAGGAAAACAAACCCAAACATACTATCCATGCAAACGTACGCGAACGCAAACAAATCCAAAATATATTATCCACACAACGTCCCTAACGCATACAAACCCAAAATACACTATCCACACGGAAGGGAGGGGAAAGAAAACAAAATCTACTATCCACACGGAAGGGAGGGAAAACAAACCCAAATATACTATCCATAAAAACGTACGCGAACGAATACAATCCACAAATATACTATCCACACAACGTCGCTAACGCATACAAACGAAAAATGTGCTATGCACACGGAAAAACGAACCTAAAATATACTATCCACACGGAAGGGAGGGAAAACAAAACCAAATATGCTATACATACAAACGTACCCGAACGAATACAATCCCCAAATATACTATCCACACAACGTCGCTAACGTGTACAAACCCCAAATATACTGTCCACACAACGTCGCTAACGCGTACAAACCCCAAATATACTATCCACACAACGTCGCTAACGCGGACAAACCCCAAATATACTATCCACACTCGGGAGGAAGAAGAAAGAAAACAAAACAACCAAATATACGATCTACACAACGTACGCGAACACACACAGACAACACACATACACACACAGAGGGAAGAGGAAAAAACAAACCCAAGTATAATATCCACACAGAAGGGAGATAATACAAACCCCAAATATACTATCTACACATGGAAGAGGAAGAATACAAATCCCATACCTACTATCCACACGGAGGTGAGATGTAAAAAATAAACCCCATATCTACAATCTACGCAGAGGGAAGAAGAAATGAATAACCCAATATACACTATCCTCAGAGAGGGAAGAGGAAAAAGCTATGATATACTAACCACACAGAGGGAAGAAGAGAACCATTATACACTATCCACACGGAGTGAAGAAATAACCCTTTATATATACTATCAACATAGAGTGAAGAAAATAACCCATTCTATTTCATCAACACAGAATGAAGAAGAAAAAGGTTTTTGAAAGCACCTAAGCCCTCACCTGCAATGACCAACTCTGCCAAACACCTACACCCCACTCCCACCCCCAACACTACAAAACCCATTTAACCCGTTATTTTATGGCATCAGTGTGTGATTTAGGAAACATCAGGACACAAAATGATGGATGAATAGACTGACTATTGTTTACCGACTTGCATGCCTACAGAGCGTGCGTGAAGGAAAACATCCTTTCATTTCAATTCTAACTAAAACATGTTCCAGAGGGATAGAGAGAGAGGTGAAAGAGCACAATTTCATAAAGTGTGAGTAAAAACAAAACACGCCATCCTTATTATAGAATGTCAAGTCTAAGAGACACTTACGTTCTCTTTCTGGTCTATTCTCTTTTAGAAGGTAGTATGAAATTTCACATCAGGGCCAACGCATCGGCTTCCATTGTCAATTTTTCCATTTCCATGTCTTCACTGGCGCAAGTTCTTCATCATCTTCAATTTCTTCTTCTTCTGAATCCCTCTTCTCTTTCTCGTCTTGTTTCTGTTTCTTCTATTTTCTCTTAGGGCACTCTGAATCCCAGTGTCCTTTCTCCGATATTAGGTATCTTGACTTTTGTCTCTCTTTCTTAGACGAAGCAGGTATTCTGGAGACAAATACCCATTTACCTTTGCAGATATAGCAAACGTCATCAGCACTTACACACTTTCGTATGACTCTCATCAAATCAACGACCAAAAGAGGAAGTTTTGTTGCCACTTTCGCCTGTGAATTATGCTTTCGTATGACTTTTAACAAATATTTGACCAGCAGGTCGATCTGTGCTGACTCTTCCATCTTCTTGATCGTTTGAGAGTCGAATGAATACTCTGACGCTAAGACACTCTCCCTATATACAGGGACCTGCTGCGTATGAAACCGAGCCAAATGTAATTTTGCAATAAGATGAAACGATTTCATTGAGAAAGTAAAAGGCAAAGACGTGCCGTGTCGCCTCACACAAGAGCTGAAGTGCTAGCTCAAATCCGTGTCAGCGATTTCGAAGACGACATAATTGAGCTTTAATCAATGCTCTCCAATTATGCCACAAAACCACGAGTCCTAATTCACACCAAAAGAAATTTCATTCGGTCCGTAAAAAATAGTATCACATCTGAGAAACGCAAAAACGAACTTCCAGAAAACTGAGAACGACGGCTTACACCTACAACGTAAATTTATGAGTTCAAGTAGTGCGTAAAACTTAGTCAAATTAAATTTTTATGGTCAAGACGAAACGATTTATTTTAGAAGAATAAAGCAGACACCAAGCGACGATGGCGATCTGTGTCACATAACACTTTTCAAAATGTATTATTAGAGGTTTGTTCTAGCGATCTACACGGTTAAATTAAATGTTGATGTATTTTGCAATAAGACGGACACAATTTCCATGGGATCGCCCATGGTACGATTGTTCGTGCATTAGTTTAATTTTTAAAATTTTTTCTTATATAAATCGCCTATAGGATAGACCCAGTAAAGCATGGCCATTCTCGTCACTGTGTGAATAGCTACTCAAGTTAATTCGAAGTGAACGCGGTAAGAAAATAAGTATAGCCAATGAAATGGCTTACAACGGGTGATGCATCGTTTTTTTCTAAGACTGTGTGGCAAAATAATCCCTACGCTCTTGCGTTGTTACCATTACAGTGGAATGTGAACTTACAAGCCCTCTTTGTGTATTATACCATTTCTTCTTACCACATCAAAAAACTGAGCGTCACAGTATTGGTTCGCGTTTTCAAGCTGACCATTTTTTTATATCTCACTTAAACATTTTAACATAAACACTCACACTCACATCGGTAGAGTCAGAACAGACGTGTTACAGTATTGAGGGGCATGTTGTCTTTTTTTTTCTTTTTTTCTTCAAACTAATAAAATTTGGTGTTTGTATGAAGTAAAGAACCGAAAGTACAGTGAACCTTAAGGATGATGACCCGGTCTGTCTGTCTATTGATGTGTGTATTTACTTAAGAAGAAATATGACCTCTAAAACCCAAAGAGATACGGCAAGCATGATTAGAATGAACACAACGATGTTTTCCTTCACGCCCGTGTAATTTAGAGTTTCAATCCTCTTTCAAGACAAACTTGGTCTCTTTTTGAAGGGCTTGAAATAAAACAACTGAAAAATATTAAGCACTTTGCTATAGATAATTTCATCAACAAACTAAACAACATAAATACCGTTACAACAATAGAAAGCCTTAAATCTTCTATCAAAAGGAAATGCATCAAAAAATTAAATATTAACGATAACTAACCAATGAAACCGAATTTAACAAAGGCAATGACATGTGAAGAAATGCCTCTCACTTTGGAAAGGTAGGCGAATGTAATCTGTCATGCTCCATCAACTTGAAAAAATTTATAAACAGATAGAAACCTGAATTCAAAATTTAGTTTTTTTTCTTCAAAATTGTTTCGTTTCTTTTTTCTTTTTTGGAACAAATCCAAGCACTAATATAGAGTGGAAAAGGGAAAATGCACATAAAAGCTTTGATATTTCTGAAAAAATGAGGGGATATTCCTAACGTTCATAACCACCTATATATGCTTGGACTTGTCTGTGACTTATCCACAAAACAAGATGTACATATTTCTGGTCAAGCTGCAAGTGTGTGCGTGTTTTGGAAAATGGTAAAATTTGGATATACAATTTTCTCGTGACACTTATTAAGTGAAGAGTCTGTTCAAGTGTCAAAAGCCAAAGTCATATAAGTTTTGTATTTTGTACGGCTTGTCAAGGTTTCCGCTTTAGAAAATGTGAAGTATCACAAGTTATTATCACACACAGAAGTGGAACATAGGGGCTTGCAAAAAAGAAAATAACCCAGACAGTTGGTGTCATCAAGAGTGCTAGAGACGGTACCCGAACTTGCTTGCTTGCTTACTTGAATTAAAGTGATTTTCGCTCCAGTGGAGCATGTATCACTGGTTTAATCACGCACCGCGTGATTTTTAATTACACCTGGGGATGGAAAGAGAGCCTCATTCCCAAGGCTTTTATGTACTCACAGACGACTTTTAAATTTAGCCACTCAGGTGTAGGACTAACTAGTCCTTAACAACCTGACTGAAAGGCTTTAAACATGAGCAGGAATAATCTCACCACACACTCATTTTTCTCTCCGAGCGTGGTAAAGGAGGAAAAAGGTGGATGTTAAGTACTCACCAAAACGCTAGCCCGTACTTATTTCAAATCAAATCGAGTCACCAAAAAAAAGACGTGTACGACATCGAAGGCATTCTCAAACGCAGAAACCGTCAAGTGGGCGAACGACGTGTCAAAGAAGTCAAAGTACGTTGGAAAAGATATCCACCCAGTTTTGATTCTTGGATCGACGCTTCGCAAGTCATCGACTATAAAAAGAAGTGACCATCATGCTCTTTCACACAGATTCAGCTACTGCGATCACTCCTTCACCCAGTTCTTCTCTGCAAGATTTACAAAAACAACCTTTGTGGGTGTGGTGTGGAGAACGTGTGCCTAAAACGCAAATCGTCTTTTTTTTCAAACCTTCCTGGTGTATTGTGTCATCGGTGCAGCCATTGCCAATTTGAGTTTGCAACAATGAGACAAACAATTGTGGACCATTTTATTGATCAGTTGCATCGGTTACTTGCTTCCCAATCCTTCCCTGAAATTCTCCTCGAACGGGAAGAACGGGAATCTTGCGTCCAGTGTCAGTCACCACTCCAACAACAACAACCCCATTTAGGGCGGAGACACTCCTCTCACTTCCAGTAACACCTCGGACAACCCAAAAAAATCTCTGAAATTATGAGCCACCATAACCAATTTTAGTTAACCTTACCCAGTGACAGTTCCATTGAGGTGTTTCCCAAGAACACTTTGTGCTGTTACACGGTCAGGCTACCTCAAACCATCCAGCTGGATCACGAAGCCCATTGGGATGTGACTTTAGTGGAAATCATTCACCCAACACAAATCAAAAACATCACCGAAAAGCAAAACACTTTCCAGGTGGAAATCCTGAATGCCCAATTGGAAGAAGAAATCAATAAAATCGGGTTTTTAGGGGACACAAGACCAGCAAGCAATCCAGCCTTCATTATCGACACCTTGAAAATTCCTTCAGGTTATTATTTTAGTGGTGAACATTTGGTGGACACTATTGCAGATAGGTTCAACTTAGCCTTTGGTAAAGGACTGAACAGAGCCAAAACGGTGTGAAGATTGAGTACCATAAAGTGGCTCATCGTCTCATGATCAAATTTCAAGATACGGACACATTGTCCCTCAGGTTCAATGGTAGTTTGTTTGAAATTTTGGGTGGACGTGCAGAAATGGTCGCAAACAATTTGAGCCCCAAGATCAACAGTAATATGGATTTTTACAGAGCTTTTGGAAACCCGGTAGAACTGAACCAAGGAATGAATTTGATCTTTGTGTATTCCGATGTGGTGGAGTACAATGTGGTGGGACACACCTCTGTGCCGTTACTGCGTGTCATCCCTTTCAAAGTGGATAGTACCACGAACAATGACCAGGAAAGTGCAAACACCTATCACGTACACCGTGAATTTGTACATCCTCACTATTTACCCGTCAGTAAGTCGTATTTGGACACTGTCAACATTGCTATAAAAGGAGATCTGGGACAAAATATTCCATTCTCCAAAGGGAAAGTTAAAGTGAAACTCCATTTTCGAAAACGGTTCTCTAACGAATTGTAAGTCAAGACAGCGACGATGGACATTTCCATCCTATAAAATCCGGACAGATTCGTGTGGAAATTCAGTTTGCAGAAAATCTAAGCGCAGATAATACGGTGAACGTCATCCTGTATGCTGAATTTGACAATACGATATAAATCAACAGTTTGAGAGAAGTCATTCTAGACTACTAGAAGTCATGGAAGACGTTTATCAATGTTTATATAGTAGGGATTCTTTGGACATGGAATGTGAAGATCCTGAGGAAGGAGAACCCCAAGACAAAGACGAAGGTGTCATCATGATGAAATCTAGATGGCCAGAACAAGAAGCACATTTAGTTTCCTGTTATGCTATAGTCTTGGCAGAACAAATTAAGGAATTGATCAAGAAAGATTGCTATGGATGTCATAACGATTATCCAAGTCAAATTCAACACGATAAATGCCTGATGCTGAGTCAAGAAGAAAAACCTAGAGACCACAAATAACATCTAGTCAACAGCCGACTATACCTAACAAACAACCCACCCCGGAAAGAGTGGTGGCAGAACAAAGGGCCAATTATGTTAGACAAACGGTATGGCAAACTCAAACTCAATTATCGGAGGCACTACATTCTTCTCTCACTCCGATACTACAGGCAATCCCAGCTGAAAGAACAACCACAACAACAATAACAGCGACAGACACCATAGCAACGGATTTGAAACTATCTACCTCAACTGAAGAATTAGTATCAGAACCAGAAGAGGAAATAGATACGGTTGAGGAGGAGGAGGGCGACGCTGACCCTCGTTGAGAAGTACACCGAAATGGGGCTATATCAAGCATTGTATGACGTCAACAAAGCAGGGCAGTTTATAAGAGCCATACAATACGTTGCCTACAAATCTCTAGACACCTTTAAAACAAGACCTTCTCAATGGGGATTTGGGGTCAGAGTTCTCCTCCAATTCTACAGACAAGCCTACACTGGATACCCCCTCAGTCAACTTGTAGAAGCCGTTGCTTACATTGGCGCCCATCATGGCTACGCATTTCCTGATATCAAGAATCATGAGACCAGGAGTCCGGGAAAGATCGTGAGGGCGAAAGAGAGACGTGGTACCTTCTAGCAGAAAAAAACAGCCTTTTTTAGGGCTCCAAAAGATTGCCTTTTATTAAATAGGGAACCATATTTGGCTTGTTATCCCTCCTTGACTAAACTATTCTCGAAACAAACTAGACCCATTGGAACACCGCAACAAACTTAACTTGTTAAACCTAACAGTGGTCAAACTGGTATATCTCGCTTAGACATGTTAATTTAAATAAGGTCAGTATGGCTATTTTTATGTACACTAAGCACTAATATTAGATAGATATGTTATGAAGTAGGAAATTAACAGACTCGTTAGATTTTAACTAGTTGCACAGGTGGCTAACACATTATTGGTACTTTTAATTGTGCATTAGCAAAAACTGGACTTGATTTGAAATAAGTACGAGCTGGCGTTTTGGGGAGTACTTAACATCCATGGCTGGCTTGCTGAATACCTTTTTCCTCCTTTACCACGCTCGGACATCGTACACGTGGCAGAATGTGGAACGATTTCCACCTGCCACACGCCCATGTGTCCTAATGTGAAGTCATCGCTGCCGACCAATCGTAGCGGGCGTTACATACTGCTTGGGTTGACACCTGAGGCATTTCAATCCAACTAAGAAAAATGGTACAATACACAAAGAGGGCTTGTAAGTTCACATTCCAGTCTGTCTGCACTGTAATGGTAACAACGCAAGAGCGTAGGGATTATTTTGCCACACAGTCTTAGAAAAAAACGATGCATCACCCGTTGTAAGCCATTTCATTGGCTATACTTATTTTCTTACCGCGTTCACTTCGAATTAACTTGAGTAGCTATTCACACAGTGACGAGAATGGCCATGCTTTACTGGGTCTATCCTATAGGCGATTTATATAAAAAAAAATTTAAAAATTAAACTAATGCACGAACAATCGTACCATGGGCGATCTCATGGAAATTGTGTCCGTCTTATTGCAAAATACATCAACATTTAATTTAACCGTGTAGATCGCTAGAACAAACCTCTAATAATACATTTTGAAAGTGTTATGTGACACAGATCGCCATCGTCGCTTGGTGTCTGCTTTATTCTTCTAAAATAAATCGTTTCGTCTTGACCATAAAAATTTAATTTGACTAAGTTTTACGCACTACTTGAACTCATAAGTTCGTTTTTGCGTTTCTCAGATGTGATACTATTTTTTACGGACCGAATAAAATTTCTTTTGCCTTTTACTTTCTCAATGAAAACGTTTCATCTTATTGCAAAATTACATTTGGCTCGGTTTCATACGCAGCAGGTCCCTGTATATAGGGAGAGTGTCTTAGCGTCAGAGTATTCATTCCACTCCCAAACGATCAAGAAGATGGAAGAGTCAGCACAGATCGACCTGCTGGTCAGATATTTGCTAAAAGTCATACGAAAGCATAATTCACAGGCGAAAGTGGCAACAAAACTTACTCTTTTGGTCGTTGATTTGATGAGAGTCATACGAAAGTGTGTAAGTGCTGATGAAGTTTGCTATATCTGCAAAGGTAAATGGGTATTTGTCTCCAGAATACCTGCTTCGTCTAAGAAAGAGAGACAAAAGTCAAGATACCTAATATCGTTGTCGGGAGAAAGGACATTGGGATTCAGATTGCCCTAAGAGAAAATAGAAGAAACAGAAACAAGACGAGAAAGAGAAGAGGGATTCAGAAGAAGAAGAAATTGAAGATGATGAAGAACTTGCGCCAGTGAAGACATGGAAATGGAAAAATTGACAATGGGAGCCGATGCGTTGGCCCTGATGTGAAATTTCATACTACCTTCTAAAAGAGAATAGACCAGAAAGAAAACGTAAGTGTCTCTTAGACTTGACATTCTATAATAAGGATGGCGTGTTTTGTTTTTATTCACACTTTACGAAATTGTGCTCTTTCACCTCTCTCTATCCCTCTGGAACATGTTTTAGTTAGAATTGAAATGAAAGGATGTTTTCCTTCACGCACGCTCTTTAGGCATGCAAGTCGGTAAACAATTGTCAGTCTATTCATCCATCATTTTGTGTCCTGATGTTTCCTAAATCACACACTGATGCCATAAAATAACGGGTTAAATGGGTTTTGTAGTGTTGGGGGTGGGGGTGGGGTGTAGGTGTTTGGCAGAGTTGGTCATTGTAGGTGAGGGCTTAGGTGCTTTCAAAAAACGTTTTCTTCTTCACTCTGTGTTGATGGAATATAATGGGTTATTTTCTTCACTCTATGTTGATAGTATATATAAAGGGTTATTTCTTCACTCCGTGTGGATAGTGCATAATGGTTTTCTTCTTATCTATCATGGCTTTTTCCTCTTCCCTCTCTGAGGATAGTGTATATTGGGTTATTCATTTCTTCTTCCCTCTGCGTAGATTGTATATATGGGGTTTATTTTTTACATCTCACCTCCGTGTGGATAGTAGGTTTGGGATTTGTATTCTTCCTCTTCCATGTGTAAATAGTATATTTGGGGTTTGTATTATCTCCCTTCTGTGTGGATATTATACTTGGGGTTTGTTTTTTCCTCTTCCCTTTGTGTGTATGTGTGTGTGTCTGTGTGTGTGTGTATGTGTCTTCGCGTACGTTGTGTAAATCGTATATTTGGTTTTTTTTTTTTCTTTCTTCTTCCTCCCGAGTGTGGATAGTATATTTGGGGTTTGTCCGCGTTAGCGACGTTGTGTGGATAGTATATTTGGGGTTTGTACACTTTAGCGACATTGTGTGGACAGTATATTTGGGGTTTGTACACGTTAGCGACGTTGTGTGGAAAGTATATTTGGGGATTGTATGCGTTCGGGTACGTTTTTATGGATAGTATATTTGGTTTTGTTTTCCCTCCCTTCCGTGTGGATAGTATATTTTAGGTTCGTTTTTCCGTGTGCATAGTACATTTTTCGTTTGTATGCGTTAGCGACGTTGTGTGGATGATATATTTGGGGTATGTATGGGTTTGCGTACGTTTGTATGGATAGTATATTTGGGTTTGTTTTCTCTCCCTTCCGTGTGGATAGTAGATTTTGTTTTCTTTCCCCTCCCTTCCGTTTGAATAGTATATTTTGGGTTTGTATGCGTTAGCGACGTTGTGTGGATAGTATATTTGGGGTTTGTACGCGTTAGCGACGTTGTGTGGATAGTATATTTTGGGTGTGTATGTGTTCGCGTACGTTTGCATGGATAGTATGTTTGGGTTTGTTTTCCTTCCCTTCCGTGTGGATAGTATATTTAGTGTTTGTTTCCCTCCCCCCTTCCGTGTGGATAGTATATTTGGGTTTTTATGCGTTAGCGACGTTGTGTGGATAGTATATTTGGGTTTTTATGCGTTAGCGACGTTGTGTGGCTAGTATATTTGGGATTTGTACGCGTTAACGACGTTGTGTGGATAGTATAGTTGGGGATTGTATGCGTTCGGGTACGTTTGTATGGATAGTATATTTGGTTTTGTTTTCCCTCCCTTCCGTGTGGATAGTATATCTTGGGTTTGTTATTCCTCTCTTCCGTGTGGATAGTATAATTTGGGTTTGTATGCGTTAACGAAGTTGTGTGGATAGTATATTTGGGGTTTGTATGCGTTCGGGTACGTTTGTATGGATAGTATATTTGGGTTTGTTTTCCCTCCCTTCCGTGCGGATATTATATTTTGGGGTTTTTTCCGCTTCCCTCTGTGTTGATAGTATATTTGTGGGTTTGTTTTTTCCTCTTCCCTCTGTGTGTGTGTGAGTATGTCTGCGCGCGTACGTTGTGTGTGTTTGTGTGTGTGTGTGTGTGTGTGTGTGTGTGTGTGTGTGTGTATTGATCTCTGTTTGTCCCTATAAAACTCACTTTATCCCTATCAAATACACTCTACCTACCTACCTAGAGTAGAGCGTATTCAGGTCAGCCACTTGCAACACTGTTGCCATTTATGCCCTAGTGTTCAGTACAGTGACGTCACTGACGCTTTAAAATTTGAGACTATAAATATGGACTTGGGGTTTTCCACAGGTTCTAGTTATACATATGTACTAGAGTTCATAAACAGGAACGTCACTCAAGCTGAGGCTATAAAAAGATAGTGGGGTTTTCCAAAGGAATAACCCACAAGTTGTAGTATAAATAGATAGTGAGATTTCATAGGAATTTCAGCTGATTATAACTATAAATAGATACATGGGTGTTTATCCACGATCGTCACACAAGTTGATATTGTAAGTAGTTACTAAGTTTATCCATTTTAGTCTAAACCATTGTAACTTAATTTTCGGGGATATGTTTATTCTCCTTTAAATTCTGGGACAATTTCGTCATTTTAACGTTACTTTTAGTCACATCCATTTTGTCGTTGAGCTTTTCCTTGATTATAGCTATTTATAGCATCATTACAATTATGCAAATATTTCAACACCCCAGCAAAATTTCAGGTCTTGGTAATGCTTTATATATAAATCTCAGGCTTGTACTAGTGTATGTCTGTCTCTGTCTCTGTTGTGGTTGACCCTCTACCATCATTGTCCCTAGACAGACCCAATCTATTGTCCCTTTATAGTCCCATCCATGTTAAAATTCCCCATGTTAAATTCCCATTGTCGCTAGACAGGCCCAAAATATATTCCTATGTTCAATTTCCATAGACCCATAAGGTCGGGACCATATTAAAATAGGGTCCCGACCCTGTTCCATTTCCCCTTGACGCTAAACAGGCCCACCCTGTTCAATTTCCCTTGACGCTAAACAGGCCCACGATTTATTCCCATGTTCAATTCCCCTTGACGCTATACAGGCCCACGATCTATTCCCATGTTAAATTCCCCTTGACGCCAGAGTGGCGGGACCGTTTTCCCCATGTTAAATTTCCTTTGACGCTAAACAAGCCCAGGGTGATTTTTAATGTTAATTCCAATTGACGCTAAGGTGGCCCTATTCACTACTTCTTTTTCTGTGCTGCAGTTGTCCTGGCACGTTTGCTCAGTTCCAGTGGTGAATTATATGACGAACAGGGACGTTATGTTTCAGTAGCAACTTCCGCAGTCCAAGGATGATATCAGATGCATCTGAATTCAATTTTCAAAGTGAGTAAGGAAATTTACTTATGCGATAAATTTCAATCAATGATTCCACTTCGCTTTATTTAGCATGTGCAGTCCTTTACAGTTATTTCTATTGTTAATAGCGGAGAATTATTAATAAAAATATTAATCATTATTTTAACATTCCTATAAATCATCTTTCCACGAAGACGAACTAAATAAAAGCATTTATAGGAGGAATAAGATGGAACTGTTATGTAGCTGTTTTATAATAATGCCATAGCTTCCATGTTAAAACAATTTGTATCTATTTTTGTGAAAAATCACCGGGTTATAATATACAGACTACGCAGCTTTCTGCCAATTTTGGTGAAGTTTGTCTTTATTTTAGTGATTTTTTACCCCTCTTCTGTGTTATCGTTTAAAATGTTTTAATTTTTTATTTACTTATGGCATATTAGAAAACGGTCACGTGTTCACTGTGCTCGTGAGTTTAATGGCCTTTGTCAATTATGGTATTCCTTTTGTTTCTGTTAAAATACTGTGATTTACGTTTTAGACCTGTTCTATTTTATTTCAAACATTTTTTCAAATTGAAGACTTCCCAGTAGTATATTTATGTTCTATTTAATCAGCGGCATTAAAATCTGAATTTGAACATCCTTTAGCTGATCCAACGGACAATATCGTTCAAGTCATGCCTTTTCTTTATTTTAGTAAGGATATAGTAAAGTACTTGCTCTTAATAAATAACACGGTTCACTCACGCGTCGAGATAGGATGTTTAAATAACATATAAATTGGTTTTCATTCTATAAATTGATCAAAAAGAAATTTCAGATATAACAAAGAAAGGTGCATTTTCTATTTCCTATCCAAAGCCATTTTTATAAAAAAAAAAAATTTTTAAAGTATATAAGCAAAATATTATTCACTTAGTATGGGGAAACAGTGTCCATGGTTTGTATGATGTAAAATGTCCCAGAAAATGCGGATACTCCTTGCTAAATACAATGTGGAACACTACTTAATATTTCTGAGACAAGGGATAGTGCAAGAAAATAATTCAGTGTATCATCAGAACAATTATATGTTGTAGATTTTGCAGACGCATAAAGCGTTATCCGGTCTAGTTTTATTTTTATCCTGACTAAACAAATATATTGAGGAGTAGTAGTTACATCCCGTTGTAGATAGCAGAGAAATAGACAAATGCAATGATGTGCACAGGTTCTTTAACGTTGGGAGTAGTTAATGGGGGCCGCAATGTCAGACCACAACTGTGAGGTCTTGGAATTGGTTTTGTTTGACTATTAATAGAATGTACATTTTATATGTTGACACAACGATCCACAAATCTTGTCAGGAATGTCTACTTTACAGATAGTTTTCTACAACCATAGAGGGAAGCACGAGTTAGCTTTATAGCATTACTAAATTATATTTCCAATTGTTTTCATGCGTCGCTGGTGTCTTTTGAATTAACCATTTTTCAGCTTTTATTTTCGAACGTTAGTCCTTCGGTACAGCATCAGAAGCATATACGCAAAATAGCGTAATGGTAGACCACGCGAGTATTATATGACAAAGTTAATGTCATTGATAATTTCATCCTCTCATTCTTTATTATCGTAAACACCTCATTCAGTACTTGATTTTCGGTATTTTCATTTAGGTCCATACCCATTCGGTTTCAATCTTATTACAATGACCTGTAATTATATTAAAAGTCTTTTCTCTAGCAGGTTCCACAAGTATTAATTGTCTCTGCATGACATTTAGACCCACACTGGTTTAGTACAGTGGTTCCCAACCAACAGGTCTCGACCAAAATCAGGTAGGAATAACATTCTGGAGGGTCACGGAAGGTCGCCAGGATTTGTATTGAGGGTGGCAACTCTTATCAAAATGTCAAAAAGGAGTCGTGATGTTCAGAACAAATATTGGTTTTTAGGGTAGTGGCCAAAAATGGTTGGGAACCTCAGCATTTGTGGGTATTAACTATACAAGTTGCTAAACGATCTGCAGGAACCGAATACCAATATAACACATTGATATTTGGTTATAGTGCTGCATCACTATCATGTTTATTTGATGACTACTCTTACGAATTACACTAATCTTGGCTGATATATTATTTTCGAAAAAGAATAAAATCATAAACCGCATGTTCAATGATATTATAAAGTGCCATTCATTCCGTCTAGTCGTATCGAGAAAGCGATAAATTCTTGTCACAAATGAATGATTCTTATCCACGTGTCTCTTCAATGCCTGCGTATAGAAAAGTTATTACTTGAAGATATGTAATAGGATTGAAAGTCACAGCATTAGATTTTGTTAGATTTACTGGAAAGCGAACTTATATACTTGTTTGCAACGGTAGTTCACCTCTGTCTTTTCAGAACTGGTCGATTCCACTATTAGTGCTCGACGATAAAATAAAAATGGTGTTTCCAATGAAGGAAGAAAATTGTTGTCATCATCATTTCACACAAGACACGGACTATGTTATTGGTGGTAAGATTTAAAACTTGGAAAACGTAAGAGATACCTGAACACACACACTCTCTCTCTCTCTCTCTCTCTCTCTCTCTCTCTCTCTCTATATATATATATATATATATATATGTATCTTTGACCGTTATGTGCACAGTTAATTACAAAACATTCCTGATAGACATATGATAAAAATATTCATTTCTTTGCTTGCAGTTTACGTCTATTCATCACATCTTTCACAGGATGTACTTCTGCAAGTATTAATCCGCTAAAATGTATATCTTAGGTATCATAAGTCTTTCGTTCTTATTACCCGTTTAAATATAATGAAAAACGCTTTCAATTAGCTACTCATCTCAATACACCTTTAATGTATGCATACATTGGATGTATATTGAATTTGGTTTAAATTATGAGAACTATTCTACAGGTGATATGCGTTTCCGCTAGTGTTTAGAAAGGTACTTCCAGTAAAAAAAAAGAAAAAGACACATTTTAACAAAGTTGCAAACCGATTATTTAATATATAGCAGTAGTTTCATGCTTTACAAGACGGTACTTCCTTCAGTTCCAGTGGCTGTCACGATTATCGCTAATCGTTATGTTTAAACGAAGTTTAGGGAAATGTGCTTATAGACCGTACATTTGACATGTATATATCCATGTGATATCTTGCATTGGGTTGTACGGTGTATCGAATAGGTTTACATATAAATGGTGCTTTAGAGGTATTTTTATGTATTTGGGATAATAAGTTATTTGTGGGGTTTTATGTGACATTAGAACACTGAATAAATTAGTTTTCATCATTGTACGTTATAGTCATTTGCAGAGACATGAGTGAATTATAAACCAGGATAAAATGAGACAGTTTAATTTGGCTGGTTGTCTACATTAAGGAAACAGACGAGAACAAAGTCTTAGATTTCTTATAATTTGTTTTAAACATTATTAGGATGCCAACAAAGTAGTAATAGATTTAAGTTACAAATTTGTTAATTAAAGTAATTAGAAAAGCATTTACTAATTGTGGTACAATAGGTAATTCAGCATGTACGTAACGACATGTGCGCAAAAAAATATGACTATTCCGGACTCTTGATTTTAAGGACATGATAATATTTTGGACTAAAATTATGTCATTATCACAAAAATTATCGAGATATAAGGGCTTCCTACCTTTCCAAAGAACTACAGTCGAAGTTCTTCAGGACTGACTAGAATCCATTTTATTTGCAAACTGTGTGCAGAAAATGAATTTATGTTCAATTTCGCCAAGTTTTATTACAAATCAACTTCTCCTTGCCACTAAATGGAATTTTTTATAAGTGTCTGTGGCATTACATTTTTATCATATACAGACCCCATGTTGCTGGACACTGCATCACAGTCTGTGGACAAAATGATATGGAATTGTTTTTATTATCTTTCATTCACTTACTGCCCAATAGTGCATGGTACTTGACTAAAAGAAATCGAATATCACTATTAGCCATGTCTTCACGCTTTAGCCATGTCTTCACAAACTGAATACCACTCTCCACCCACCTGTAATGAATTGTACATTAGAACAGCCCTTATCACATCATGAAATATGTGTATCTCGCTGCGAACGATGCCACGGAATTACATATACTTGAGGGATGTTTATGCTTTATATCTGAACTAAAGTGTGATCGGATTTCGTTTCCGGGTAACCTGAGAGTGATTTATTACGTTTTACACTATTTCAAAACGCTGAGTGTGCTTTATCCCATTCTGCACTTGCAAAGTGCTTTCAACGAGAAAAACGGCAAACATAGTTATCTGACCATGGAAAGCACCATAGCCAGGGTACTTGTAGACTCAAGTTAGACACAAATGTTACAACACAAAATATTCTGTCAGGAAGCTATCCATTCTGCCGGAGCACTCTTATCATGTAGAGGTAGATGAAATATACAATTACATTGTCTTCTCACTATCCGTAAAATGTGATAGAATTGTTTGATATATTTAATGTTCCAGAATTCATTCTAAGTTTTAGATTGGTGTGACTTTATCATATAACATCATGTTATTGGATACACCATGGTCTCCTTCAAGGTGGCCACTTTAAACTGAAAAGACGAATCGAATTTAAATAATGAAGATGGACTAAAGCATGAGAAAATGTTTAGTTTTTGTCTGTAAGATTATTTCATCGGATACAGATTCATATACTCACCTGGTTATTGTAATTTGTATGGTCGTTACGGTGAAATAATTTAACATGTAACTTCACTTGTGCGCATGCTTAATGTATATCACGGGATTTGTATCTGACCGTGTTTCAAGTACTACTCAGGTTTAGTCATTATACTTTTAGCTGTTTGGGTTTTGATGTCTGAATGAGACAGTGTTATGCATATTTGATTTAATTATATCTGATCTAATATATATTTATTTCAATTTAATTGTTTGCTTGTCAGTTTTAAAGTTTTATTTTTCATTACATGCTTTGGTAAATGTATTCACTAGAGATGACACTTTTTCCAGAAAATAGTTTGACCTTGACTGTTCGTTTTAGTAAACACCAGGTGTTGACCTAGATCCTGACCTTGATTCAAAATTAGTAGCAACCACGTAAATAACTTCTATTTTTATTTTAAAATAATTGGTTGTTGTCGAGGTCATGATTGGACTACTGATTTAAAATGTAAACAATTTTTTAAAACTTTATTTTTTAGAGTAAAAAGATTGGTTTTCGTCAGGGCCACACTGGGTGTACGTGATCTTTAACAAGTAAATACTATCGACGAGGTTCTGGAACATGATCACGTGACCCCTTTTTACGTTTTACAATACGATAAAACCTTTGTTTTGGATAGATATTCTCATTAGTTGGGCTTTTTCTTTACACTGGAAGGTGTATGTTGTGCTGTTTGGAGTTATTTCAATTACTTGGATTCAAAAGGATTGATTCTTTTTTTCCTGGAAAATACGTGTGCTCATGTGAAATTCTGGAACAAAGACAGCTCTTATAAAAAATTATTTGGATTTCCAAAACCGGAGTGATATTTCTTGTTTCTACAAGGAACTGTAGACTTCAACACTACAGATTACAGCATACGCCATCGTCTTCCTTCTTGGATTCTTCGTCTGGACTCGAACTTGAAATAATTAGAACATTTTATTATTAGGACTTCTAAAATTGTATTCGTGGATTATTCTTGGATTATTTTTTTGGATTTGATTCTTAAAACCATAAGTTCATATTTTTCCATTTTTATAGAATTTTTCCAGGGAAATAAATTATTATATTTTTCAAAGCTTGTTGTTTTCAATCTTTCTTGTGTTACTATTTATTCAAGCCTAAACACGTAACATAAGAGACAGTAAGGCTGAAATTGGAGGTGTGATTTTGTAGAGCTGATATCTTTAATGCAGAGTCGTAGGAATCTGCTTTTTTTTCTCCTTTTTTTAGGTATTTTTTTGGTAAAGTCTATGTGCTGCTGTCGCCGATGACGTTGTCTCGGAGAAAGAGAGTGGCTGTCTCGTGTTGAGGTACGAAATCTTCGGGATCAACTGTTGTGCAGCAAACAATGAGGGCTCTTAAAGCATCCTTTGGCAGACAGAGAGGGGCGGGCCGATGTTTAGTGGCTTCTTGATCAACTAAAAGCGGGGTGGGACTGAGATAAGTTATGATCGTCATCTGGACGCAACAAGTTGTATATTCTATTCCAATAAATTGTGTTCATTAATTCTTGATTACTCGTTCAAGTTGTATATTATGATTCGTTAAATTATTGACAATATCCATTGCCTTATATCAGTAGCTTAAATCGTTTCGCGTCATTTTACTAAATCCATTGTTTGATTTTATGTGCAGGAAATATATTCCGATTTAATAATTTTTTCAATCATATAACAACCATCTCATTCAAGACACTGTTTTAGTGTCCTAGCTAATATTTAATTCCAAGCTCGATTATCATATTACAATATAGCTTCATCACGGTGCAACTATTACTCGATATTTTGCTTAATCAGGGTAAAGATAACAAAAAAAAAACATGTTGGTACTACAAAATCTAATGTCATCTCTATAATGCTACATAAATGCTTTTCGTGCAATATTCTGTGTCTTAGAATTATTTTATACTAGCCATTTTATTTGGCAAGGAATAACCGAACATAAAGGGTTATTTGTACAATGCAAACAATGATTTTTTATATATTTGCTCATACTTGATCAATTGCCTTTTGCATAAATTCTTTAAAGATTGTAATTTTCTCTTACTTCATAGGATATGGATAGGAAAAATAAAATGCACATTTGATGGCTATGTCTGAAATTTCATTTTAGTCAATTCTTTTTTAAAAAGTCTTATCAATATGGTTTTTAAACATTTTATAAAAACGTGTGAGTGAACCATTGAACAATGATAATGAAAGAATATGTATGCCACTGATTTAATATAATTTTAATATACTACTTTGAATTCTTCAACTTATCAATCACTTTGATAAACTTGAAAACTATTTTCAGTAAAAAGTCATCACAATATTTAAAAAGAAACAAAACAAAGTAATAACGCAACCAACGAAGATTATGAAACTCTCCATCATAGTGGACGGATATGACCTTTATTCAATAAGCAATTAGAAAATAGAAGCTGGCAAAATTTAAGATCAACGTAGTGTGGAATATCAGTTCATTAAACATTTGATGGAACTTTTCTAAAGAACATTGTGCGTACTATACCCGATGAGTGCTAAAGAAATTTTTTGAAATGTTACAACTATGGGAAATTAAGTTGAGAATATTATTAAGGACTTGTAGAACAGTTTATTCTGCACGCATTGCATATAAAAGTTGTTATATGTGTGTGTTTCCCCCAAACGTGTGTTGTTGGTTTATTTTATAAAGAGAATTTTGAGAAAAAGTTTTCAAATTTTTATTGGGATATTTATATTTTGTCCCTAGTGTAACCTATAGGGTTGTTCTTCCGAGATAGGTTCCTATCACCTTCCTCGGAATTCTTTCCCTAGTTTTATAGTTGACCTGTGCTAAAGGTCTCCTACATCCCATGTGTGATATGTGTATATATGCTATATTGCATGTGTGCTATATTATTTTCGTGTAGGGACAGCATATAATTATCGAATTTCTCCCAGTTGTCTTATTTTATTCTCATTGGATACAAATTTCCATTGTTTTAATTTATTTTTGTTTTAAATTTTGAATTTTGAATTTTGGCGAGTGAAACGGTGCACTGATTATTAGGGGAAAAAAAACTATTGTATCATGTGTGTGATTAAATGTGTTGTTTCTCGCATTAATTGAAAATGAGTCCGGCTGCACTCGAGCGAGGGTCCATAATTCCTTTATTTTGTGTATTTCTCCCAAATCGAGCAAGCCGCCTCTTATTTATTTAGTTAATTCCAAAAATTTCCGAAATGTTTTTCAGTTGGTTCCCACTTAATGGGGAGGTAACTATACTGTAAGGGAGCAGTGTAGTTAGAAGGCAGAATGAAGTATATAGAAAGATAGACTCCTACCATCCAATCCTTATTTCCCATATTTCCCTGTATTCATGTGTGTATGAAAGTGTTCTACATGGGGTGGTTTTTCCAAGCTCTTTCATCGGCCTCTTCACTTCGCGTGGCGCCATGTCACATAGCCCCATGACTTCATCGTCTCGTACTTTCCCCATATAGGCTCCCTGTTCCCTTCCCTTCCTTATGAAATTAATTTGTGTAATTCTAATTTCTAAATGGATTGCATTCATATACTTCATTCATTATTTGCATTATATTATATTTGGGTTAATAGACTGATTGCAATTAGGTTCCAAGCTGGGGGGTGAGTATGGAGGCCATGGTCCGCTTCCGGTTACATGCCCTTAATAGGCTGCAATCCAGGGCCCCCCTCTCCTCCCCCTTCTTTTCACTCCATGTTCTCAGTTATTTCCCTATAACTATTACCTGCCCACAGACCTTCGTTGTTTCTACTACATATTCAGTTATTAAATATAATGTATTTTTATCGAAATTGCCATCAAGGTTTAGTATACTTTCCTTTTTATATTTATTCCTTTTGCATATTTCAGCTATTAGTTTTAATCTAGGGATTTTTCTGGTTTCACACTGAATAATTGTGTGTGTTTTACTGAAAATTGCGTTTTTACACAATGGACATTTTGGCGGTACTCTGACCATGTGCCGTCTCACTGCTACCTCTCATGTCAACCACGCATCATGCATGTATTTGAAGCAGATGCTTAGCATTTTGAGAGATCCTAGTTTGATCCAGTGTCCCCACGCACTTTCCCAGTTAACATATAGGTTTTCTTGTTCTACTTTACTTTTGTTTTTCGTTGTAATTTTTTTCTCTTATCCTCTTATACGTAAGTTTGTTATTTAAATCCCACAGCTCATTAGCATACCTATATTTTTTGTAATAATTCCTTTATATTCCTGAATTTCCTAGGAACTTCCATTTTTTTGACTGATTTATTATTCTGATAAATATCTCGTCTTTTCTCATGAAAAACTCGAACCAGTATATATATATATATATATATATATATATATATATATATATATATATATATATATATATATCCCCTCCCATGGTGATTTCGGTTCTATCTATATTCTTTTGAACCTATTTAAAATATTTGCTAACTTGATTAGTATTGGGCTTGGTATTGCTAGCCCACCCCTTTCCCTTGCTTCATATAATGTTTCTTTTTTAACATAGTGTGTTTTAAAGTCCCAAATATAATTTATAATTTCAATATCACTCTTATGTAGCATTTTGTTTTCAATATCAATGAACTTTAAAATAAAATTTATGTTTGCATATATGTATGTTTTGGCCACTTACGCCCGCTCCATGAGGCAAAGTGGCCTGAGTGCCCAGATATTCACATTTTCGTCTATTTTCTCTCTCATTTTCTTACAATTTTCTTTCTCTTCTCCTTTCCCAAAATAGGTCCCTAATGCTTTGTTTCTTTCCTTAATTAGCTGCGGAGTAAAACCGGGGTGGTTTCCCCTCCAGCTTCCTATTTTAAGAATTTCTGTTTTCTCATGGTTGATTTTAGACCCTGAAGCCTTTCCAAATTCTTCAAACTCCTTTTCTAGGTGTTTGAGGGAACTTGGGTCATTTATAAAGGTCTTGCAATCATCAGCATGCTGTAATATTTTTATTTCCTCTCTTATATTCGGAACTTTAATACCTTCGATCTTTTTATTAAGTCTTCTTTGTCTACATAGAAATTTATATTGCTTTTACATATAATAGCATCGATAGCGGGCATCCCTGCCTCACCGATCTTTTAATGTCAAACTGTCTAGTATTCCATTGACCTGTACTCTTGAAGTTATTTTACTGTACAGGATTTTGGTCCATTTGTGGAAATTGTTTCCAAAACCGAATTTTTCTAAACCTTTTTGTATGTAGTTGTGTTCCAATCTATCAAATGCTTTTTCCTGGTCAAAAAGTACCATAGCATCTTTTAAACCACGTTCATTAATATCATCTATAATTGTTTTAATGCTTAATATGTTATTTAGGATGTCCCTTCTTTTTGCCCCACAAGTTTGGTTACTATTTATTATTTTACACATTCCCTTTCTAATTCTTTCTGCTAATAGTTTACTTACAATTTTATGATCCATATTTAGGAGGGAGTTGGGTCTCCAATGTTTTAAGTCCTCCCTATCTCCCTTCCCCTTATATATCAATGTTATTATCCCTTCCCTCATGCTTTTGTCATTGTGTCATTTCTTAACATATTATTATTAAACTACCATTCCAGGATGGACGACAACTTACCGCTGAATCTATAATAAAATTCCACTCTGAGTCCATCTCCACCTGGGGATTTCCCTTTTCTTAACTTTTCAATGGTATTTGTAATTTCTTCCGTCGAGATGAGCTCATCGCACAAGTCTGTGTTCTGATGATATCATATCGGAATCAATTCCTTGCAAGTATTCATCTATTGTACTATCTTCTATTTCTTGTGATTTATATAAGTTAGTATAAAATTCTTTCATATAATTCAAAATTTTGTTTCCATCCGTTGCCCTCTCATTATTAGCTAATTTTTCAGCGTCGATGCATTTTTCTCCCCCTCTTCTTAGTTCTTCTCTTTTATAGAACCCTTCTGCTTTTTTGCAAATTCCAGTGAATTGTCCCGCTCAGATCTCCTTAATCTTTTGTTCATCTTCCATAATTTTGTTTAGTCTGTCTTTTAATTTCTTTTCTAATTCTGATGTGTCTTCCTTTTTCAACTTTCTACTTATCGCCTCCTACTCCAACTTTTGTTTCACTATTCTTATTTTTGAAAACTTTATTGCTCTATTTTGAAGGTTACTTTTAGTTTGTCCCATTCTTTGATAATATCTCTATTTCCTTTATCCACGAATTTCTTGATTTCCTCCCTAATTTCCTTTATAAATTCTGGTTCCTCTAAAATTCTATTATTGAGTTTCCAACTCCCTTTGCTCCACCTACTTTTATTTTTTATTTATATTTCTACAAATATTAGTTTATGATCAGATAATTTAAAATCCATGATTCCTGCATCTTTGTACATGTTTTATCATAGCTGGTACAATGGAATTTAGTCTGCTACATTTATTTATTTTATATTCATATGTGAATTCTCTCCGTAGCATATTTAGTCGTGTGTATACATCTACCAATTTATGCTTTTTAAAGCAGTTTTCTATTTCTGTCTTGAATCTTAAATCATTCGTAGTTGATGTTTCTGTTCTATCTATTGTATCCCCAACCCAGTTAAAATCACCCCCTAAAATTAGATTTTCCATTGTACATTTTTCAAGATATTTAGATAATGTTTCTAAAAATTGTTTTTGGTATTTGTTGGCTGGCATATATACATTCACAAAATGTATTTGCTTTGTTACAGTGTGTAGCAGTCTCCATTTAAAAAGCTCCCCTCTTCTTTCCTTTCCCATTTCACTCCCTTTTTATTTTTGATCAAGGTTGCAAACCCAACCCCCTCCTCTTATATCCTTCCCTGTATAATCATTTAATACTACAATTCCATTTAATTTTTCCTTACATAAGGATATAATTGCCTTTGTGTACCCATTATGAGTTTCTTGTATAAACAGAACGTCATAATGTAAGTCATAAACAGAAGCTCGTTTCTTCCATTTTTGTCTTTCCTCCCGGTTTCCGCTTTTATGGTTGTAGTAAATTCTTTTTAAAATCTATAATATGATGTATATTAATAATGTTATTTTATACGAATAAGTTAGATTAAGTTAGGTTTGATTTAATTGAGGGGACACAGGATCTCCCCCTAATGTGCTGTTCATTGGAGTTTCTGTCGACTTTTCTTCAGTTGCATTTGTCTCGTCTATTGTAATTTCCGTATCCATGTTCGTTTCCATTGTGTTTCCAGTCTGTTTTGTGCCGTCTGTATCGCTGTCATATTCTGTTCCAGTCTCAAAATTTTCATCACTTTCGTCCTCGTCTTCACAGTCACTGTCACTGTCACTTTTGTTGTCAATGTCGGTCTGTCCATCCGTTTCATTCATGTTTTCCGATCTCCGTTTTTTTTGCTTTGTGCATTTTGCAAGATATTTGCTTCATTTTTACTGTGAGCCGTTTCTGGTGTGTCAATTCCTGTTTCATCCATTGCTCCCTCCTGGGAAGAGCTAGACCCCGAGAAAGCATTCCTTTTTCATTTCTTATTTGGCAGCGGTGTAGATGTTATGGGTACCAGTCCAAAAAGGTCCGTTTAATCCCCCTCTGATTGTTCCTCTTGTAGAGAATTTTCCTCCTCTTGTAGGAATGCAAATTTGTTACTCAGGTTTATTTGCTCCTTTTGTGGAGTATGAAGGTTCCAGTCTTATTGGGACTAAGAATTTTCGCCCATTCTGTGGCTGTTTGTGAGTGTTCTATTTTAAGGTTAAGTTCTGGAGCTGCCATCACTTCTTTAGATTGCGTCGGCTCCATGTTTGGGTTTATGCCCTCATTTTCCTTTCTGATCTGTGTGATTAGATTTCCTATTTGTGTTTCACAGTCAACTAATTATTGGTTTCCCAATGTTGCCGCTTTACTTGCATAAGTAGGTGCTGCGGGTTGGTAAGTACAAACATTTTGGGGCTATGCCCAGTTTGGCTACACTTGGGACACTTCCTGTCTAGTTCAACCAACTCTTGAGCCTAAAGCCCATCACATAAAAGAAGGTTGGTATTCTTTTTGCTTCCTCTTAGATACTAAAAGTATTCTTACACCCGACTTTATTGGGCCGAAGCCCCATATAGTCGCCATCTTGTGTGTTCTGACTTTCGTCAGTAGTTTTGTCTCTACTTTATTTACCAGCTCTTTAGTGTCAATCCCTAAAGGCAGGCCTGAGACAAATACCTCCGTCAATTTCTCTTCTATCTCTCTAGTGAAGGGTGGTGTTTTCTCTACTTGGGCTATCATTCCCTTCACCTCAATTGTGTCAGTTGTAATTAAAGGGGTGTCATACTGTTTAGGGAATAATGCATATTCATTATACCCCCATTCTGCAACTCGTCGATCTTCCCTATGTCGATTCCCATCGTGTTTAGGGCTGTCAGTATTTCCCCCTGTTTGGGTACATTAGTTGCATTGCCAAAATTTATAGCTTGGCACCGGGGGGGGGGGTGATATGTCAATAACACCCTGTCCTCTACCTTTGTTTCGAATTATGCACTCAACTTTGTCCCACTTGGTTTGGTGATTATTGCGCCTTTGTCTGCATCTCCCTGTTCCATCTTAATCTCTGAGCTATGTTCAAGCCTCAAAGTTAATTTTTAGAGCTAGGGTCTCACACTACTATTATATGTAATTTTATTCCACTTCAAATAAATGATCAAAATAAGGCGGTTGGCCCTTTCAAGATTTGTAATCAAAATGCTAAATACTGCACAAAAAAAAAAAAAAAAAAAAAAAAAAAAAAAATTGAAATCCCCAGAGGACTCAAAGTCACATAGGCAAAAATTGAGAAAAAGAGAAAAGAAAAAAAAAATAAGTGAAATAATATTCCCAAATGGGAACACAAAGCAAATTATAAAGAAAACAAAGTGCTAACCTGGCATTGAGCTGTTTTCTTAATCCACGTTTTGCTTTGTATGTGCCATTGCCGACGATGTAACAACAGACTGTACTTGCCAAAAAGGAGTATAAGAATAAGACTTTTTATTCAGGCTTTAGTTTAGTTTATGTATAGACTCTTTAACATGACAAGTGAGCAAGGATATGTATTAATAAAAATTTTATGATGCATTTATACAAGTTAACAAGACCCAAATCTGCATAAATCATACTTACGTCTTCAATTTATCATATGTTATGTATATTTGATTTAATTTATATTTGATTTAAGTTCAATGTTTGTTAGTCTTAAAACTTTTTATTCCATTACATGTTATTTTAATGTAATTTTATTTACTGGATTTCACATTTTCCAGAAATTCAGTTCAGGTTTTCGTAAACTTAATAATAGAAACTTTGTAACTAATGCTGATCTAGTTCCTGACCTTCAATCAGAAACTATACAGGGTTCTTGTAAACAACTTTTACTTTTTTGTATTCTTTCCCAGAGTAAAAATCATTGGTTATAGTCAAGGCCATACTGGGAGTACGTGACAAATAATATGCAGCAATTGTTTCACACTCTGGTTTCTTCGGACGATTGACCCGCATCCGGGCATATGTTTTGCACAGTAGCCAGATTTAATATTGATGTATTGAGAAATAATTATTATTCTTGCCTTAACACTGGAGACGTCCAGGTGTGCTATGTTGTGACCAGTTTGAGTGGAATTGTTAATTTTTCTTCAAATTATTTGCATTCCAAAAGATTATTTTTCCCTGGAAATACTTGTGCTCTAAAGTAATTCTTGGACAAGGACAGTAATCGAAATTTACAGAATTCAAACACTGTATTATTATTTTCTGTGATTCAACATAGAACTTCTGACACATCAGGACGACGTTGACCATAGCATACGTCATCGCCTTCTAGTTTAGATTTCATCGGGATTCGAACTCATTTTCATTAGAACATTTTATTACTAGGGCTTCTATTTTTTAATTCTTGGATTATTGGGGGGGGGGATTTGATATGTAAAACCGTAAGTTCTTTTGCTCATTTTTGCTTTGTTTTTCATTGGAAATAAATTATTTGTTAAATTTTACAAGGGTTGTTGTCTTCACCTTTTTCTTGTTATTGTTTAAAAATGCCCAAACACGTAACACATATTACTAAAATTTGTCATGCTTGGTTATATTTGGTGATGTGCATGTTTTAACATAACTACCCTAGTAGTATGAAAATTTTATCTATGTTTAGAAATACGACAATCAATTCTCTGAATGTTTCTGACGATATTAAAAAGATCAATTTCGTCACTAATACTGATTTAAAATTCAACATATCACCATTATCATAATTATTCTGCTGAAAATATACACAATCAGTGGATAGGGAGCGGAGACATCCTGTGCTTATTTGCCTGACACCGAAAATATTGCTTGATTTTTAATCCGTCCTTTGTGACCTTAGTCTATTAGGACCAAATGAAAAACGACTATGACCAATTTTATGTTTTGGCATTTTTTTTTTGACAGGAAACACATTTCACTTTTGGTAAGGATTGGACCTTCTTGGTGTTGGATTGACATCACTGTTTTGATTAAAGTGTGCTAACATTTTACCCACTCTTAGAAAGAGGTTAGATCACAAACACTGGGGTCCGTTATATTTCGACACAGCATTTGCAATTAATGATAATAGGAGACAAAATGCACCATCGTTATTCCTACTCTACCATTTTCACACTTTAACAATCTCATAATTTTGTTTTACTGAATCATGGACGAAGTCCCAAGTCATACCCGGCATGGCACAAGTAAACGGTAAATAGAAAGAGCACAAACATTAATAACCTGATGATAGGTAATGACAGAAAATGCAAACGATTCAGCACCTATCTTTACGGCCCATGTATAAGAATCAGATAATTTGCTTCATTGCTTGATTATCCAACTAGGCCAAAACTTGCGCTAACTAAAATTATGCAGGTTGTCTAATAAAATCATCCAATTCAAGATTTCAGATGGTTTGCTTCCAACCACCATCTTACTGTCTTGCTAGATACTGTTCAGTAGACAGTAACACTAAGACATTACATACCAACACATTTTACAAAATGAATCTAAACGATTTGTACTGTCAACGTTGATTGTAGTGAAACATAAATTTACAATGCTAGGATCAATTACAGCATACTCGTCGTATTAATGCCTGCCCGATATCTGAAATCTATGAGAGCTTAACTAGCTTATAATAGAATTGTATGGTAAATATATACATGTGAGCAGCAGGGAAGTCGTACAGACCAGGTGGCTCAGATAAATTTAACCCTCCCACACAAACTTTCTCCGTAGAACCCTCAGATTGCAGAAATAAACCTTCCTGCGCAAATTAATCCGCGAAAATTCGACCCAGGATGCAATTTCAGGCATAAAAAAAAACAACAAAATTTAGGGGGGGGGGGTAGTAAAATTTGTTTGTGATTGCAAGATTGGGCTGCAAATTTATGAGTAAATCTGATCAAGACCGATTCGATACCTACTACGCGGATCATGAAGATTAATCGTGACAAATCCGTGCGGTGTTGCCTGAGCGTGACTGAAGAAATTTTTGAATTTATTTATATCCATGTCGCCATTGCACCAAGTTTGATGAATATTCCTCAGCGTGTGAGTATCAACGCCATTGAATACCGATAAAATATTACAATTATCTCTAATTACCTTCGGAATTTGCGTATATCGCTGCGTTACGTAAATCACATCGGTGTTCTTGTGTCGGCCACGCGAGAATATCCTAGCTGGGTTAGTTTGCTTATCCAGCATTACATCATCGAATACGACAAGATTATTAGTATCACCGTTTAAACTTTCCACTGATGGAGCTTCATTGATATCCGTTATAAATTCTATCGTGCCATCCTCAGTATTATCGCTAAATTCTTTTAATACCTGATAACATCGCTGATCATCAACAGACGGCGCAACCAAATACAATTTGTCCCATTTCAGCCATCGCATTATCAAATTTAGCAACAATTGCGTTTTTCCAGAACCAGATGGTCCAATGATTATCATTCTAATCGAATTTGGTAATGCCTCGATATGTTTTACTTGCTCGCGTTTTTTTGTGGCTGAAAAATCAATTACATTCATGTTATTAGAATAACATGGATTCATATTGTGTTAAGTGTCGCACTCGAACTGCTACGATAAATCCAATCGAAGTCGTTACACGCAACAACATAAATGCAATCAAGGGAGAATGTGAAGTTTGCAAGACAATTAAGTTTAGATTTGTAAAAAAAAAGTAGAACCGGAGGAGACATCGCAACCTCCTTAACAAATCTGCCTGGAGCTCCTTGGGCGAAATATCCCGGAGAGAAACATTTACCAGGATATAATTACTGCGGACCTGGTACAAGGCTAGATATAAGACTTAACGATAATAATCAACCAAATCCTGGCGAGGATCCAGTAAACGCTATCGATAACGCATGCTACTATCACGATCTTGCATATCGCAGCGGAGATTTACAACAAAGACATCTCGCTGATATTAAATTAATTCACGCAATAGATGCTATTCCTGATAAAAATTTCAAAGAGAAATTGGCAACTTGGTTAATAAAAGGCGCGATGAAAGGTAAATTAGTACTAGGTGCTGGTAATTTATAATGGAGCAAATATATTATTCTCCGCGAGGATTTTGGCGAGGAAAATCAGCAATTGCCAAACTTGCTAAGGCAGCAAAAGTAAAGCAATCTGTCGCTGAATCGTGGCTATCGAGACAAGCAGTCTGGCAAATTTATCTTCCTCCGCCTAAGAAAATATCATATGCGAGTTTCTCTGTCAGCGTCCCTAATGAAGTCCATCAGGCTGATCTTATGTTTCTTCCTTACGATACCGTCGACGGAGTCACATATAAATACGTGTTGACGGTTGTTGATATCGCTAGCAGATACAAGGAAGCGGAACCGTTATCGAATAAAACAGCAACAGAGATTGCTAAGGCGTTTAGCGAAATTTATTCACGATCTCCATTAACATGGCCGAAGCTTCTCCAGGTTGATCCAGGTCGAGAATTTCTTGGCGCGGTTACTTCACTGATGAAAAAGAATAATGTTAAAATCCGTCGCGGTATTGTAGGTGTTCATCACAATCAAGCTATCGTTGAGAGATTCAATAAAACTCTTGCAGAACGATTATTCGGATATCAATACGCGAGAGAATTTATCCAAGATAAACGATCTCACGATTGGGTAACAAGATTACCTCACGTGATTAACGCACTAAATAACGAAGTAACACGAACAATATCAATGAAGCCCGCAACTGCAATTACAAAACCAAATATACCACTAAAGCGAAGTTCCACAATTCCGCCTGTGCTAGGTAGTGTTATTGTAAGATATTTATACAAGGAAGGAGAAGCCGAGGGTGGCAGAAAAAGAGCAACTGATCCAACTTGGAGCGTTACGACACATAAAATATCAGCCGTAACAAGATCATCAGGAAGGCCAGCAATTTATTTTCTAGATTCACTAGCACCACAACGCGGATTTACCAAAGAAGAATTACAAATAATACCGAGAGATACTCAATTACCGCCGTCGTCACTTATGTGAAATTTAATTCTACCTAACTGAGATAATTTTCTTACTCGAGAAACTGCTAGATAAACTAAATTTGACCAGGAAATTCTATCATCGACGATCCAGACCTGGCCATCTACTGTTAATCCCTGTGATGAATGTATCGTTGCTGCGTATCCGAGTTTCCATGGCGATCTTTCTGCGTTTATTGCATCATTGACAAGATTAATATCAACGAAAATAATATCATTCAAAACTAATATTTTTTCTTCTCCACATGGCAAAATAACATTGATATTTTGTTTCCTAGTATCAGTTGGCCTATAACACAACGGCACCTGCAATGTTGGAAATTTATCACAATGAAGTTTGAATAATATTTCCTGAATAACATCGCGAACAATTTTTCTGCTAGCAACAATCAGATGATCTGGACGCCACAAAGTTAGAAAATTATCCATCGAAGTTTCGTCGATTATTTTTCTCATCACATCACATTGAAATTTATTAGGTTGCAATCGAATCATTTTTTTAAACTCGGTCAGTAAAATATCATTAGATCTATAATCAGCGTCAATTTCTTCATAATAATCTACAAAATTTCTAAGCCACCTATGAGGAGATTCACCATCAATAGGATCAGGTTGGCCGTGATCTCCGCACATTATTACAGCGGTATTTTTTTCTTCTAGCCAACCCAGGAATAATTTTAACACAACTAAATTTACCGTGCAAATTTCATCAAATATTATAATCTTGTTGATATATTTATTTCCCATTCGAGCTGAATCCCACAATCCACCGCTGTACTTGAAATAACTATGATACGTACAAGAATTAACGCCACGCTGTTTTATTTCTCGCGCTAATCTATGAGTTGGAGTCAACACGATCATATCAGAGTTTGAAAATAAGTTTATCGCTCGTGTTGTTTTACCGCTACCGCCAGGACCATTTAGGTAAACGAATTTGTTTCGTGAAATCGGATCAAACGCAGATACTGCTGTTGATACTTCATCACATTTATCTTTATGAAACTTATCGCAATCTTCCACATCCGCGTCCTCGCAATAATCTAGAATATCCTCGTTTTTTATTCTCCAAGTTCCCCAGGAACCATCGGTGATTAAATTTTCCAGCCTGCACTGAAATTTCTTATCGATATAAAACGAATCCGTTGCAACCCTTACCGCGATATCAGAAAATTTATTTATCATCGACAGCAAATTGATACTCACATAAGCGAGCATCGATGATCTTAAATGAGTATACTGCGCTGACTCTCCATCGAGATAAGTGATAACTGTACCTAACTTCGTTCCATCAATAATAATATTTTCTCTGTTGCAAAATATTCCACGCGATACTGTATCAGCAATAATAAAATCCATCTCGGCATCATTGATAAATAACCTAGCGTGGCGATGTTTATGATCAACTGATCCTCCTTGAGTAAATTTACCAATTATTTTTCTTCCAATATCTTTCGCGTTTTCACAATCTGTCGGCAACCACACCTCGGTTTGCTTTCTATACGATATAATTGCTTCACTTACCGTCAATGATATTAACATCGACGAATCCAACATAAATCTCAACAATACCGTAGGGACCCATCTTCGCTGAGATAAATGCCGACCAAACCAAATATAACAAATTTTATGCAAATTTTCAGCAAGTTCGAATGAAGTAACATGAGCGAATCCTGTCATGACAAAATCAGGTAACGGTCCGTTAATTGCCACTCTCGTCATTTCGTTGGTGGGATGGCCGAATTTAGCAAAGTAATCCGCACAATCGCCATATCCGAGAAAACTTCCAGGATAGCATGCGCTCATATCAACAGAAATCATATCTTCGAAATAATACTTGGTATTCCATAATCCTCCATGGCCGTATTCGATACAACTAAGTTGAATATCATTAAGAAACTCATTCCTCGTAGGTTTCCATGAATTTCTTTCTCTAGCAGCATGAGCGGCAACAGATGGAACAGTAAAGCAGTTTGTCAGCAACTGATCTGGATTTGATGAATACTTCTCCGCGATATTTCTCATTGTTTCGTGTAATATTTCATCACGGTAAATATCTCCGCGTGGTAAGATAAATTGATCGTATCTTTCTTCGCTAGAAAATAACCAAATCGATATTGGATCGGATTTGGCTAATAGTTTGATAAACCTAAACATGGCATCGGAATTATCTTTCCCAGATTCCACGGGATAAAACTTAACAACACGATCTCGCGGGAATATCATTACCGACTGACTCCACGCATGTGAATTATGATCAACAATTTCGATTGGTGTTCCTCGAGAATTATACGGCGACGAATATAATATTTCACCCGATAGCGTTTTTACTGTGATAGGAAATTTAAGTTTCTTACTTAACGCAGCAACATCGTCAATCGATGCGCCATCAGTAACTGTCTTTGCCCATGAATTAATTTTATCCAATCTCAATTGAGTCAGACCAGATCCACGTCGTGCATTTTTCATGTGCTCGATGACGCGCTCAGCTACACAATTTATTTTTGGTGATTCCCTCATCGTAGGTAGGTTTTTTACATCAGGATTATTATTCAGCCGATAAATTCCATAGACAACAGCACTAGAAGGATACGCCCTAGCATAATAAGGACCATCAATCCCTAATAACAATCCTGGTTTCGAATTTTTATCAAGAACAACATTTTTCTTACCGCCGCGTACCGGATCTCGTTTATCACGAATAATCCAAATGTCATCGGGCATTTGTGCAATAAATTTTATTCCGAAAATAAATCTCTCTTCTTTGTGTGAGTTTTTTATATGCTCGATTATCTTTTTTGCTCGCTCCAAATTCATCGTAGCATCAACAAAGTTAGTTTTCCATGTCGACCAAACATGAATCGCTCCATCATCAAAAAATTCCTTCTTCGCACGATCAACTTCAGGAATGATATATTCTGCCTCATCAAGATCAAATAAATCCATTATTATATTTTAGACAAATGTTTAAATTATATAATGCAATGCAAATGGATAATAGTTGGATCAACAAAATCATGCGATAAATCCTGCAGAGGTGAATATTGTGGCGCTCATATATATGCAATTCGACGAGGCAGTAAAGGACCACAGCGATGTTTAGTTTGCCAAGTTGGCACTCGAGGAAAGACACGATTATGTTTGTCCTGTGGAGGGAAAAATTATCGTGAGCTACGGAGATATTATGAAAAAAGATCTTCCTCGATAATAAAATGTGAAGAAGATTATATTAATCGTTTCAAAGCAAATTACGATTTAAACAAAGAGAATATCATATATGGAAATGAAATCAGCGATTCCCACAATGAAAATCACATGTGAGTATAAATCGCATCCCATCATCGAAGGTTACGAAGCATCTGAGGATGGTAATGTCAGAAACATCAAAACAAAGAAACGTGTTGGTAGTATTTGTAATTCGGGATATCTCAAATTTACAGTCCATAAAAGAAATGAAAGAACAGAATGTTATTCGAATCATAGATTTGTGTTCGAATGCTACAAAGGACCAATAGAGATCGGACTTGTTATCGACCACATTGACGGTAATAAACTTAACAATAAACTTTCCAATCTGCGCGCGGTAACCCAGAGTGAAAATTCAAGATTTGGTAATAACCGTGGATTTCCTAATTATTCGAGGACTGTTAAATCAGTGAATCAGGCAACAGGTGAGGAAATCGCGTTTACATCGATGTCTGCAGCAGCAAAACATTTCGTTATTGACTCGCATTCAGTAAAACGAGTGGCAGAAGGAAAATACAACGCAACATTTTCTTATGATGCTGATTCGTGGATCAAATTCTCCTATGTACCAATAATATTTGATTCGGAGAGTGACGAAGAATAATTGAATATCTCCGCAAAACAAAAAAAAAGATTAATTTTGAAAATTTCCCTGGATTTTATTTATTTTTTTCGCCCATTTTTTCCTGGGAGATAGATTTGGAAAATCTCGCTCACGATTTCACCAAAAGATTGATACTTACAGTTTCTCCTCGTATATCAAGTAAATTTCCTTTCTGATCCGTTAGTTTGAAATTTATTCTTGTCAATAATCGATTATGACATCGCAGGTAAAACGGATTCATTGGTTCCTTGATTATCAAGTAACCAGGAGATGCGCTAGGTGAAAATGAATACAATACAAATCCCTGATTCGCTTGATTCGACACTGACGAATCAACATTATAGCTACCCTCGACAACATCCGCGTGAAGATAAATCGCGATAACTTCCGTTATATTAACGATACCCGGCGATATGTGCCGTCCACCTTTGTCAGGATCGTTATTGTGTTTAAGAATTAATTCTGAATGTATTTTTTTGGTCCATGCGGCATGTAATTTCGGAAATAAATCATCAATGGTATCAGTGACGGATTTTCTCATCGCATCAAAATCAGAATTGGGAAATTTGAAATTTGGCAGTGTTTCCTCGGTTAATTCAAATACTCTCATGAATTTTTGTTTCTCACCCGAGTTCTTGATCAACTCGAATTTGCTAATAGGGAGAACATATTCGGTAATTGATATATCGTCAACTATCGCCTGAATAAACATATCATGATAATATTCAATATCATTCGCAAGTTGATTTAAAATTTTCACGTGCTTTATAATTTCGCTACATGAACCAGATTTATTTAGGATGCATTCATGAAATGATCCTCGCAATAAATTTAATTGTAATTCGTGTTCTTGAATAAACTCGTCTAGTGTTCTTCTTACCAAGATACCGTCTATGGGGGCTATTATCCTGTTAATGTGGGTAGCGTCGAAGATTTTCACATCTGGGGGAATTTTAGGAAGAGGCAGCCATGAGAGAATTCTTTCGTTAATAAAAGTGAAAGCGAACATTACTAGGTTAAATTTGTGGTTGTTCATGAGATTGATGGCGCTGTGGATCAGAGGCTTGTGTTTGATATCTCCATACCATCCTTCGTTGGTGGTAAAATCCGATTTTTTTGGTTCCGGTAGTTCTGGAAGAGTTTCATCATACCAACCTGGAATAATAACATCCGATTTTTTTGGTTCTACCAGAGGTGCGACCTCGGGCCAACCTAATATATTTCTAATCGATGATTGGTAAATATCTACCACGTACGGTGATTTCACTTCTATCATTGACGATAGTGTTGGATCATGTGCAGATATTTTTATTCCCGGAGTAGCATCGCCGGTTAAATTTGATATTCTAGTGGTAAACTCATTATTCAGCTGATCAATTTCATAACTGCCCGTTGGTATACCAACGACGATCCAATCGGGTGTTCCATCGGGTTTATTTTTATTTGCAAAAACAAGTGAATTATTTGGCATCAAATTACCGAATGATTTTGATCTAACATTAGGCCAGCTGTTGTAGACGCGCAATTGTGTTAATGCAATTTCGTTGACGCTGATTGGTGTTGAAAAATTAATGCTAAATTCTGGTTTCGTTGAACTTAACGATATTAACGTTGTTGTCGGCGGCGTCGTGTTTGTCACGATCTGGGCTAACTCGGACATTATTAATATTCATTTGTTCAATCTCCGAGTAAATACTGATCATTGTAGAAAATTCTAGATCGGATATAATACCATCGTTGAGACTTTCGGAAAGTAGCGATGATAATTTCGAGTACGCGTCACTGATTTTAGTAAGTTTATTCTTGTACGAAGATAGTTTCTCACTTGTGCACGAGGATATCTTTTTTGCGATAATATTTAGAACGCCCGCGATTGCTGTTGTTGACGAGATTATTATTGTTGCAACGATTGGCGCTATCATTGTTACCGCGGATAGAATTATTCCTGCACCAGCGACCACAGCTGATACTGCGTAAACAGCTACATCAATAGTAACTAATCTACGTTGATACTTCTTTATTTTTGTCTGATAATCGTCGAGGAGTTTTTTTAGCGAATCCTGCCATGATCGCGCCTGATTGTATCGGTAATCCGATGCGGTCATTTATTAATCTACGATAACAATTGCGGAATTACTGCCTATATTCGGATAAAAATTCGAAAACTATACTATAACCAAACGGTCCCATGTTGGTTCTATCCGGTGGTTCCAGCACAAATGTCTTCTCGTAACCATCCGGCATAAAATAATTAAAATTTTCTCCGTAGGTGCCACGATTAGTATTTACCTTAAAATTTGCCGAAGATTGAATGAATATTCGATATATTCCGGTAATTGGCGGGTTAAATTTAAATGTGTTATTCTCGGGTGTCCACCATGCCTCTTTTCGCATCTCTACAACAAAGGGCACTTTACATTGTAGATTTTTTGTTTCTACCTCCGCTGGTATCGAAATTCGCGATAATCTTCCAAGGTTCATTGACGATATTTTTGTGTTGATATTGTTAATTTTTGTGGTTGTTTCGATAATTTCCCTACCTAATTGTTTTACGTCAGTGGCGTGACCAGTTTTATCGACGGATTGGTCAATCTTTGCTGTTGCAGCAAGAAGTTTCGTGTTTAAATCTCGAATTTCTCCGTCGTACGTTGATATATCTAACTTTTGACGCGCCAATTCACGTACCACGTTAATTTCATCGTTGATGGATTTTATTTTCTCATCTATTTGTCCTTGCATCACGTTAATCCCCTTGGTAAATTCAGGAACAACAACATCGCCGAGTTTAATAATTTCCTCGTTGATTTTTTTGTTGAGATCGTCGATTGATGGTTTCTGACCCATCGAGATATTTACTTCGTTAATTTCGGCAAGAATATTAGTAATTTCCTCGTTGATTTTTTTTATTTTCTCGCTGAGATCGTCGATTGATGTTTTATCGATTTTCTGACCCATCGCGGTATTTATTTTGGTAATATCGGCGAGAATTTCAGTGATATCCTCGTTGATTTTTTTTATTTTCTCGCTGAGATCGTCATGTGATGCTTGATCGGCTTTTTTCTTTGCTAGTTCATTTGTGGCGGAGGAAGTATCGCTGGATGTTTTTATGTCCTCGTCAAATTTTTTGCTAAATTTAGCTAAAGCATCGTCAAGTTTTTTAAGGTCGTTATTTAGCCTGTTAAGTCTTTTTGTCATTCTGTCCTGAAGATCGTCGTGTAATGCTTTATCGGCCTTCAGGGGTAACTTTGCTATAATATCGGCGATATCAGCAATAGATTTTAATACCATCTCCGATTGGCGAGTAAACTGACTAATGTGATCGCGGTATTCGTCTCGCTTGATTATATCAGTTATTTTGACGTTGCTAGTTTGTAATCGCCCTTCTGCATTTTGAAATACAGCAACTTCGCCAGGATCCACCTCTGACAGCGATAAAAGATTGTTAATATCGCTCTTGGTTGCAAACTTTGATGTATCGATGTCGACTGCTCCCTTTTTTTCTTTTCTGAAGAGAGATCTACCGTAAATGTCAACCATGATATTTATCTACGGTATATTCAAATAAAATTTTGCGATAAGGGTTGGATGATTTTGAAATTGCATCAAGGACATTAATTGACTCCGGGCCGCATATTGGTGGATCTGCTAATGTTTGTGTTGGAAGCGTTGAATACCAAACCGGAAGTTTTAGTTTTGACACATATTTGATAAATTCATTTGGCGGTGCTAATCCATATGAGTCGAAGTAAATAACTTCGCGAGGATTAATCGCGTAAGCAACCCAGTGAGTGCCAGGACCGGAATTTTTATCGAGATTTATTATTCCTGTCTCGGTAGGATTTGGTTTATCTGGTAGTTGATCTCGCATAAATACGCCTCTGAAAAATTTTATTTTCTTTTTTTTGCTTCACTTATCAAATCTAAATTTGAGGCTGGTAGGCTCGACTTAACCCGGATCCGTACGGGGGTCGTCTTAGGTAAAGGCCGGATCCTTGTCGTTGCTGCATCATTTTTGCAAGAAGGAGGGGAGCAAGAAGAGGAGGGAGAAACCCTCCCTTTTTTTTACGATATCTTCCTCCGGTAACTTTTTTTGCTAATGCGGAACCTATCCCTCCAAGCGCGCCTAATCCTACTGCCTTTGCAATCGCGGGAGCCGCCGCAGCTATCAATCCCGGAATAGCGGCAAATAAAGGAAAAATACCGCCAGTTTTGATCATATCTCTGATTGCTCCTATTGAGAGATTCAGGCGAATACCAGTATTTGCTGATCTGGCTCTGGTGAAATGTCCATGTTGATTTTTAGTTAACGATAGTTTGTTAGGTCCACCGTGAAGCTGATTGCTTTTTAAGGTTAAACTTAAACCTCGTCGCGCTGTTGTTGCTGCATGAAGTTTTTTCACCTGACCGGGGGTCAGAGTTACGCTGACGTGATCGTATGGCATATTAATAACCGATTAATCTAAATTTGGAATTTATTACATGTTCTCTACGGGAGCGTCGATAACTCTCATTCTACCACTGATACCCTCCAGGATCATTGTTCTATCACTGAGAATAACCGCGATTGCTCTTGCGTTTCCATTTGTGTTAATTCTGGCTTTGAAATGAATATCAACAACCGACTGCTTTACTAAATCGAGATGTTCCAAAGAAAAATAATAGATGGGATAGAGTGTATTAAAATCTAGTTGTGATATTTGCAATCCGGTATCAATATTTTGATCGCGTCCCATAAAACTTAATAATCGATGATACGCGCGTGCCGTAGTATACTGAGGAAAATTGATGGCTATTTCTTCGGTTGGCTCCTGTTGGCCATTTATTCTCAATGATACGTTTGTTGCCTCGAATTGATCAAATATCATGTGGCTGCGATTTTGATTATATCTATCCACAGATTGAAGGGCAACAAAGATATGTCTAGGTGCGGAAGAACCTTGTTGTGAAGCAATTCGCCAGGTAAAAATTCCGTTCATATTAATATCGTAGGAGTCAGTCATAGTTGTCAGCCAGGACATAATGGATTTTCCACCTTGATTCATAAATGACAATAATTTTTCTTCTATGATCATCGATGGAATTATTGCTGGCATCCACAAGGTAATTCTTTCAAGGATAACTTTACCGACATCATTGGGATCCGCACTCGCTTCCCTCCAGATGGCTCTGTTATCATCGGAGTCTCGAACGAAAACTATCGTATGCTTTACCCCGTAAATAACTTTTCTAAAATGTCTGCAAAATCCAAAAATATGAGATAACGGAATTGCGCAGGAAAATCTTCGTTCATCTACAGTTAGCATAGCCTTTCGCGCGGTAAATCCGAGGTTGTAATCGGGATTGTTGCCAACTATTATATTCTCAAAATTAGCAACAGGAGCAGGAGGAACAGCGATATCATTAATAGGTCGTCTTTTTACATACAAGGTAGAATCAGGAGAATCGGAATTATCCTTGGCGAACATCATACTAGGGCCGGCCGACCTAGTAAAATCATCCGAGTATCTGGCTAGGCCCACAATAGTCGTTGCTATATCAACGTTGTTCGTAATTGATTCAATCTCTTTTCCATCAATCATGTAAGTGGCGTTCTTGAATAATGCCATAATACCGTTATTGACGAATCCGACATCATAATTTCTTTCAAAATTTGTATCGTTTGTCCTAATAATTCTCCCAACAAATTCGATATACGCCTCAGATGGAAGAAAATATCTTGTTGTATCGTGGACTTGAATTTCCTTCCGATTTCTTGAATCTGGCTCAACTACCTCGTACGAGAAATACTGAAAATCTCGCACTGATGTGTCCCTACCTACGGGTTCATCCATGTCAAATACTTCATTTGACACTTGTGCAAACATTTATTATTAATAATATCGTCTAAAACGAAGACCGCTGCCTGAAATGAAACTTGTATTTGCTAGATTTGTCCTAGCAACATCCTGCGCTAGATTTGTATTAGCAACTTCCTGCGCTAGATTTGTTATAGCGGCTTCCTGTGCCATATCATTTATTTTTTTATTTGCCGCATCATTTATGGCCTTACTAACTTCAGGTGGCATTTCTCTGGTGCTAGGTAATTTAACAGGTTGCTTTTTACGTACTAAACTTAATATTTTATTTTTGATAGCGTTGAAGCCTTTACTAGCCAAATTACCGATACCAGAAACAGCAGTCTCACCTATCTTTCCTATTGCTTTTAATCCTAGTTGTTTTACCATTGGTCCAATTTTAGGTATTACTCGCGTGACAAGACTTCCAATGATATCGCCGAATCCATTACCGTGAATATATTTGTATACTGGCAATCGAGAGTTTACTATGCGGACCTGATTAGGTCTGCGTTGATGTTTATGAACAATCATATTATTTCAATTATATTGATTTAATCGATGAGTTCATCGACAAACTCTTTATAAATGTGAGAATCGATGATACCACCACGGAATAATCGCTGACAAATATCTGATGCTTCGTTGACTATCTCACGGGAGTTATTTCCAGCTCGCTTTCCTCCGATTAATACTTCAAGGCGAGATACATCGTTGACAACACTGTCAGGGCAAACTGAATATCCGCTTCCTGTTTTTTTTGTTTCTGGAGATTCCAATGGCGTTACGTAGAATACTTCATCTGACGGCGATGAAGATTTCTTCTCCTCTGCTGATCCTGGTGATGTCCCTGACGACGACCCTGGTGAATATTGTTCTAGTGGAGGTGAAGGGGTACCGCCCCTAAGTGTTGCACCCTCCCCGGGGTGAATTCCCCATCTTAATGGTTTTTCAGTGGGACCCCTGTAGTTTGACGCTGTTGGTTCCAGAGGTGGGGGTCGCAAAGAGGAGCGCTCTGTAGGAGAACCTCTTGGATATAATGTAGGAGAGAAAAGAGGGTGGTGAGGATCAAAGGAAAATGATTCAGGACTATCACTTTTAGGTGGTGAACCTTTATCTTTGGGTGACGAACTTTTACTTTTAGGTGGCGAAATTGCCTTTTTCGCACTCGCAAATCTGTATTTAATAACATCTGATGAAAATTTTGTAAAATTTTCATCGCTGTATGTTATTGGTTTTCCTATACCACCAAAATACATTATTGCTAGCCAATCAATTTCGTCAAGTTTATCAACATCAATATCTTTTCGTAAAAGTAATCTTTTATTTTCCGGAGAATTATCCGCAGCCATCTGAACTCTTGAATCATAGTTGCGAGTTAAATGCAACATGTTTTCATCCAAATAATTTCCAGCAGGTATTCCAGGATTAATTTTAATCGAACCACTAGTCGGTGATGATTCATATTCGTGAACAATTATTGGTTCATCAATCTGATCTTTTTTCTTTTTCGATTTTCTCTCTTTTTTCTGAGGTGAAGTTTTTTCTTTTGGTCTAGCTCCTAATTCCTCTGGTTGAAATATTGGCTCCTGTGGTTGAATATCTTCCTGTGATGCTGCTTTTCTTCCTCGTTTTTTAGGTTTTGGTCTAGCTTCTAATTCCTCTGGTTGAAATATTGGCTCCTGTGGTTGAATATCTTCCTGTGGTGTTTCTTTTCTCCCTCGTTTTTTAGTTTTTTCCTTCTTCTCCTGTTGTTTTCTTTCTTTCTCTAGTTGTTTTCTTTCTTCCGCCATTTGCTTATTATATCTTTGTGTATCTCTTGCCGTTTCTAAAAACCTTCTGTAACGCGGATCCGCTGTCTTCCTTATTGATGTTGTTTGTGTGTAAATTTTATATACCATATCATACCAACTATCGCGAGTTGCATATCTTTTTTTCCCCACTGCAGTCAAAAATTCAGTTCGACTACTAAAATATTCCTCCGCAAATTGGCCAATCTCATCTATATTATACAATGTCGAGAGGGGCTGCGATATTATTTCCCATCCCTCATCGGTGAAATTTTCTCTTAAATTATCAATATTATATTTTCCTTTTATCATTGCGATTTTTCTTCCTCCCGGTTTTCCATCTCCAGGTTTTCCTCCATCAGTAATTGCAAGTTGTTGCGCCGCTGCTGCTATTGCTAATCGCTCGGGTAATGTTCGTGATTGATCCTCAATACCTTTTAACATAGGAAAGATTCCGCGTTTCCTGGTATCTGGATCTTTTTCGTCGCCATATACAACTTGTTCAATTGTTCCGGTCACTGGCTTCAACCATTTTGCCGAAGTTTCTGAAATTCCATGTTGCATATCTTCGTAACCACGAACATTTCTCTTAAATAATCGTTTTGTCGGAATGAACTTCTTTAATGCCGCTAATTGCTCTCGCGCTAATCTGGCAGAATGAGGTTCTCCAACTGTACTAGCTTTTGGACTCATCTTATTTTCAATGATATTGTTTTATTGTGAAATAAAATTAACATTCGCAACTTTTTCTTGCATTACACACTCGGACAAGAATTAATTTTCCTACCCCCCCCCCCTAAATTTTGTTGTTTTTTTTTATGCCTGAAATTGCATCCTGGGTCGAATTTTCGCGGATTAATTTGCGCAGGAAGGTTTATTTCTGCAATCTGAGGGTTCTACGGAGAAAGTTTGTGTGGGAGGGTTAAATTTATCTGAGCCACCTGGTCTGTACGACTTCCCTGCTGCTCATGTGTATCTATAGCAGGCGCATGCGTCCTACTCTCCAAAAACAGATTTGTATTATTTACCTTAAGGCATCCGAACAATGCTTTATTTTTCTTGCAATTTTCCTTATACCGAACGTTAACACTTTGGGCGAAATACTTGCTTATTGTTTCGTGTATTTCCTTGTAATGGCTACATTAACAACCTAACCTAACTGTCACACGCGTAAAAGCCACTGTTTTAAATGGAGAATAAGTTAGTTTTAGTTGACGTAAGACTACTACATTTTTAACTTTGGTGCTAATAATCAGTATATGTGAAAGTTATAATAATATTAGTAGATAGTGTTGTTGTGGGTTGAACGCAATGTTTCATCACTTGACAGGCTATATTTTGAGCCCAAATTTTTGTGCTGGACGAACCCGAGAAAACCTTGGAAGGAGCCATCGACCCAGGAATGCTACTGGCAAGCTTTTTCACACCGCCACGTTGGCCGAGAACGAGACTCGAAACCCACGCGGACAGATGTGTTGTCAGTGATATGCAAAGGAGAATTCCTTAGAACACTCGGTTTCCCGGTGCCCAGTACTACATGTAGAAGCAGTGGTTGTGATTATCGTCATTATATTTCAGGTGGTTTATGCACTAGTAACAGAAGCAGTTGTGGTAATGGTAGTAGCAGTAGCAGTATGAAGTAGTATTAATATTTTATTCTTTACTATGACCATCACCACCATCACTACCACCATCACCATCAAAATTATTTTCACTCTATTTTTTTGTTGATAGTGTAAAAGCATAAACCTGCAAGTATGCTTCTACATTCACTAACCTGTTTTGTTACTACAAGGGCAAATGGTCGCCTCCCATGTGAGCATTGAGCAGTTACAAGGAGAAGTCACTGGGATAGCCATCATTAGTGCTAACAGAGACTGTACGAATATTGTAGCCTCTCCATGATAAGAAGGCGCTAATAACGGAAAGATTTGTTCACGAATCTAAACGTGTAGTGAAAAGCAGGATGTTTTGAAATTGTGCATACATATAATTATCTTTATAAAGGCATACATTAGGTCGCTATATTAAATGACACACTAACAATTAATGTCTGCGAAAATTTAAAAATAAATAAGTAAACATTGGATATAAAATCCAAAAACCTAATGAGATCTGTGATGCATTTGCGTGTCTATTCAGTACAAATGGCACTTGAGGAATAAATAATAGTCGTCAAATATTTTGAACAAATAATGTATAACTTAGTTCAGTGCTTCTCTTAATCAAATTAAGTGATCATTACTTATAAGATTTTCAATTAAGAAAATCACACTAATTTTTGAAACATGATTAATAAAGATTCGACTCTTGCTGACAATTGATTTTTCAAACCTTTAAAGGACGGAACTTGTGTATTATTACAATAAAAATATGATGCTTATCTTCTCTCTGGTTACAAAATAGGTTGAATGTATGTTAACACGATTCTAACAGTAACGAACCGGCTGCTAATATTGACTTGTGCTGATGAACGATTTGGCTTTCTTTTATACAGTCGAAACCGGATGTAGTTGAACTATACATTTCAAAGTTGTGGAGCTCACTGAAGCTGTAACATGTTGTTTACGTAAAGGGATCACCGTAAGGACCATACTTTGTTTTCAAAGTTCAAATGTTTAAAATCTTCCGCCTTGTGAATCATGCGATGAGTAATTCCCTTAGCATGATCATAAGGTGGAATAATGTGAGTGTCACACAAAAGATAATCCTATACGGTGATAAGCTGAATCATGGCACTTAGGTAATAAATTTCATGTTTCTTTTTTTAAATTATATGTCATAGACATAATTAGGTTATAATAATCGGAAAAGTGTCGATAAGGGCTGCCATGTGTGAGATATTCCTGAACATTTAACGTCTTCTATTCATATCAGTCAACCTGAGAACACGCTAAACAACATCGTCTTTTTAGCAGTAGGACGTTTTGTTTATGCTTTATCTTATGTATTTAATCTTTAATTCTGTGTAAATATAGGCAAGAACACAGCAACAACAAATACAACGGTGATCAGCTGATGTTATCTAATGAGAAATCTGCTTTTTTAATTTGTTATACATATTGCTAGCCAATACGTATGTGCATAACATAAAAGATAAAATCTGCTCGTATTGACTGAATAAAGGATATATTTCATCGAGTGGCAGAAGATTCTTAAGTTTTTCACCCAGAGAAATGGAACATATCCTTTATTCATTCTGCATACCTTTTGTATTATCACATATTCTCATCCTTGATAACGAACTGAGAATTACTCCGAATTATTTCCAGAGGGTTATGCTACAATGGAACGACCCAAATGATACATAGCGTCTTTAAAGTATTTAATGATAAGTATACAATTTTTTTGAAGTTAAAGGAAAATTTAGACCTGTCTGGCTTCGATAGTTTCACATGTAGGAGTCACCCTGCAATTTCTTTAGTTTTGCTACATGTTACGAAATTGATCCATAATAACAAACCTAAAATTGAATTTTAATGTCATCAGTTCTTACAGTGATTGCAGCCATTTAAGGCATACTGCACATACAGATGGTGTTATAATACTCTAAAAAATGCAAGCAAATTCTAGAAAACTGAAACATTGGACTGTAAATTCAGCTACGAATTGCCAGTATATAAGAGAAGCTCTTCGTTCCTTCCTTCTGAATTGTTAGCGTTGTTATAATTGCTTAGATTGAAAGCACAGCACAGGTATTGACCAACTACGAAATGCTACATCTCTGCGGCTATTGGTGTTAATTATTTAGTTTTAAAGGCTGTCGCCTGCGAAGAATAGGGTTGATGTGTTCATTCACATTTCAAACAAAACTACTATTATGATACATCAAGACTATTGGTACATGAACCCGTTCAAGACTTGCTACATCAACACAGTCAAGATTATTTTAAATATTTCGGAACATTTTATACCTTGGGACTTGTGATAGAACACTTATGATTATTTGGGATTTATTTCACAATACAGAGATTTGCTCTTAAATTTTCACAGTTGTTACTTAGATAAAAAAATTTACTTGCCGTTTATACTAAATGTGTTGGTTTCGCCACTTTATTTTACTTAGTTTAAAACCTAAAGTCTTAACAGTATTTTTAATGAGATTAGGAGATTACCCAAAGAAAATGTAACATGGTGCAATGCGATTTGTTGATAGCATAAACAACGTTGCTGAGGATAAGTTGAAAAATCTGAGGTTGCAGGCGGTTCAATCAATTCGAGATCGTTTATGACGAATAGTGACTCCAAAGGGAAAACAATGACTCCTGTTACATTACGATCAACAGCGACAATCCCACAAACTGCTAGCGGATTACAAGCTTGAATCTAAGCAAAAGCAACAAAGACCTCCTGCACCAACACCTGAGAAACAAAGACGTTTATCACCCCTAACCGAATCATTTGCTGAATCCACAATGAAATAGCGTGCAAACTAGGACGTGTATCACCCCAAAGCTAAATATCTGGGCTTACACGGGGAAAACCTATGATAAAGAAGAACGGTTAAAAAAATGGAATTTGCCGCATATGTCACTGTTTATGGAGAAAGGGACAAAGGAAGGAGAAGGCCTTGTAGGATCGTGTGACCCTCACGACCTTGCGGATCGGCTGGAAACACTTGTGGGGTCGGTTAGCACAGATACGAACGCACCAGAAATTATTGAGGCAGCATCGATTCACCAGCGGTTGCCAAAGATTAATATTATTGACCCAATACTAATTCGCGTGTTGATATATGATGTTATTGAATACATCGTTGATTTATATCATGAGTTCAGAAGCGATTTTTTGCGAAAATAATGTTTGCGATACAGCGTGTCGTTGCAAACACAGAGCGTTACCTCGATGATTACAATCTAAAAAATCTAAGCAGAATTTTATGTGACTTTTTCTGCACCAGTCAGAGCGTGGGAAGATTACACCGATGTCATTGCTTTGTTTTTGCGGTTGACATAATAGATGATCGTAGCCATTTTTCACGTTTTCGTCAGATGGTGCATCCACTTTGAACGTTGAAGAGCTTCCTAAGGGCGCATATGCTTGGTTGATTTCACACAGCCGTCGTTGATCAACAATATTTCAGCAGACCAACAAATTGTGCGTGCTGATAACACGACGGAACCAGAAACAGTTTTTCATAATTACGTCAGCTATTAATATTAATCTGACATCAGTGGAAGTTATGAAACTTAAGCCGCGATAAAGCAAGAGTCGCGTTATTATATATTCTTTAGGTGCATCTTCCATGCAACAATCCACGGTTGACAAAGTTCGTTTTACCTTAGTGGACAAGGACGGGCACACCTTGGAGACCTCGACAATACAACTGTATTTTAGTGATCAAATTCAACTGTATTTCAGTGATCGACCTGATATTATTAAACTGTAAGTAGTACGCGGACGTGTAAATACCATGCATGTTGTTAACTTGTGAAAACCCGATGTACGCGGTATATGGTTCAAATGGACTTGGCGATGTTGTCCAGGGATTTTTTACAATAGCGCCAAAGGTGTTAGCGGCCCTCGCCGCGCGCATTCCAACCATAGCTAATTATGCTGCCAAGCGAGTCGTTGACAACATCAGAAACGTAGCTTATGATACGTTGATAAACGTGGGTTGGAGGCGCTTCAATCGATTTAAGATCGACAATGACGAATAGTGACTCCAAAGGGAAAACTAAAGAATCCAGTTACACTACCATCAACAGCGACAATTCCAGCTCCGGTTAGTAATATATCAATGAAGCCACTAAATATCGTCTTTCTGCTTCAGTGATTGAATTTCTGTAAATGGGAAGCTGACTTTCTACGCAAATGCTATAATGTTAAAATAACTGCTCAATTCAAAGATGTATCCGATCCCACGTTCGAATTGGATCCAGAAGCGTAGCGAATAATAGAATTTCATGTTCATGATACAGCTAGATTTATTTTTCCATGCAAGGCCTTCTTGGAAGTCGCGGGGAAAGCTTGTACGCACCGACAACGATGCGTCATACACCGCTAACCATAAAATAAAAATTGTTAATGACAGTATGATGCCGTTGATCAGTAGCACATATTATTTTTATTGATGAAAGGGAAATAGGAGCAATTTTCGACAATGTGGACGTTGCTAAAACAGCTTTCGGATTCTCCAGTTTTTGTAGCAGGTACGCAAATTCAACTGGCACGTCTAGGATGTTGTTTATCGTTCACAGCTTGAAAGCAAGGTGGTGTTGTTCTGGGATACTTCTCATTGCAAATAAGTGCTCAACAAGGTGGCAATGCACCACGGAAGTTTTTTAAAAACATTTCAACTGATAAAAAATGTATACAGCCAACTGAAAGTTCTATAATATTTGTACCACAGCAGTTTCTGCGGTCTCGCTACGGTTAAATGGTCATCAAGAGCCCACCGAAAACACTTTGCTTAACTTTCAACAACTCTCAGAATGTTCGTGTATATTATAAACTGTTGGCATAGCTGGACCGAGACTAAAATATTGATATATGCTGACAAATTTCGTAGCACGATTCTCGTATGATATCCCCTCTTTATTACCTCAACCTCGAGCATCTGGAACTGTTCAAACAGTCCGTGCTAGACATGTACTTCAGGGCATGTGTGGGGGGTTGGAGGCCCCATTTACCCAGATTATAGATATATATTGCTGTTATCCTCTCCGACAAGACTCTGTTGTTGCATGGATTAAGTAGCCTAATGAGGATAATTTACGCGCCTGTAGAAAACTTGCAGATTCATAACATAGCAAATAGACATATTATATTTTCAAATAAGAATAAGGTTGGTCTTAGCCCAAGACGGGTTGCTAAAATCAAGGGCTCAATACGAAATGATTGCGCGATCGCATTGAGGCTTTCTCTAATCAAGTTTATTGGAATTATTCCCGTGTGGTTGCCCAAGCAAGCCTTAATCAGCTTAATGTAGTCAAATGAGGGAACACCACTGTGACATTAAAATTATCCAAGTCAGAGGAGGCACAGTTGGAAAAGACGAGTGGAACGTAGCATTCCATTGGGGTCACTTGGACGTTGTTAGCAGTTGCGACTTCCATGGTTGCAAAAGCAGCTAAGTTAGGGGCCCTTGAAACCGCATTTGGGATGGCACTCAGTAAAGGCTGTGGCAAACTGAATAAACAGGAAAAGGTCTTCGAGTATCAAGGTATGGATGTAAAAGTTCCCCCGAGCGTAACTGGTCTTCGGTTGTAGCCTCGCCACTGACCAGTCTTGATTTACTCATTATGGCAAAATCAATCAAACATTTCAGATGTATCTTTATTCCATACTGGTACTCAACCATTTATGGTGTTTGAATTTAATATTAAATCTATAGTTATATATAAGTGGTAGATTCTGATATAGGTGATGAGGATGCGGAACTTGAAAACGGAGCGTTACTGATGTTATCGCCGGAAATTTAAATATTCCCATTATATATATTTCCGACATTGGAAAATAATCGAAGCAGAATAATAGCTGCAAAATGAAATCACCAAGAGAACCAATACTTGTGAAATAGTCACTTGTGTATGGTCGATGAAGCTATCTTCGGACTTGCTGCAACAGTTGATGGCCTTGGTGTTGCTGAGATTGTGTCCACGGCAACAATCACAGCTACAGCAATCGGAAATTGGTGCTGCTTAAACAAGTTTGATACGATGCATTCAAAAAATCTTATATGTTCAGAACGTCTCGTGGCGACAGAACTGGTCTCAGTACTATTAATAAATTTTACCTGATGGCCATCGATGAAAAAACCCTTAATTTTATGAGTTCGAAATAGTGCTGGTGGAAATGGAGAAATACCAACATCTCCGCTCACATATAAAGAACATGGCACTATCGACAAAAAAGAGATAACTGGGTTACAAGCAGAGAAAATCGAATAACACTTTCCTTGAATTACAAATCTATCATCTTAAACTAAATAATAGAAAAGAGCAAAAACCATCAAGTTTTGTACATTTCAACAGATAATGTATTTCCCTAGAATACAAAGTGAAAAAATTTAAAACTGAACTTACGGTATTGTGAACTATGTCTCAAATAATCCTAGGATTTCCATCTTCGCAAGCCAACGTTCCGAAATGCTAACTCTCTCTAAAACCTTGGCGGATCGAGCAGATATTTTAGTGCTTTGTGCTAGCGACATATATTGGATTTCATGAGTTGGCTCCCTTAGTATGTGATGACAACTAACTAATAGCAGGTAACAGCGGTGCATTGTACTTCGGCTGAAAATGCTGTAAGCAATTGACTTCAAAAGGATAATTTGTAAGCATAACATCGAAAAAAAAATTCCAAAGTGAAGCCATCACAGGTGTATTTGAGCGAAACGGTATTTATACGAACTCAGACCAACAGTGGGAAATTGTTTATTTAAAAGTCCATTCAAGCTCTATCCTTCCCTTGAGTCGATCATGTATGAACGGTCTTCAAATTTGAACAACTTAAGTTTGATTGGATGCAGTAGCTTGCCGCAGCTTCCAATGAAATTCAAGCACAGATGTACCTGCTCAATCCGCCAAGGTATACACAGGGTTAACATATCAAAACCTTCGCTAGCGAAGATGTAGAATTTCTAACACAAGTCATAATGATTAAAGTTCTGAACAAACTTTAGAGGTATTCAAAAATACATCCAACGCTGGAAATGTTGATGTGAATGTGATGGCATGTATCTTAGTGATGTGCCAACATTTTTTGTTGAATCACATTAATACAATCAAGAATATATCTTTATTTGACTGTCACTATGAATGCAAGTTTTATTTCCAAGAACGTTATTTTTGAATTATTTGTACTTCCAGAAAAGAATCACTTGAATCAAATGATTTGAACAAACAAATTCCAGCCCATAATGAAATACTGGACACAACAATAATACGAATGAATCTGTTCAGATCTTACTGCACGATTTAATAATTTCTAGATAAGCAACATTATAAAGTCCTCTACTTGACCTCAGGCCCCAAATAGCATTTGCTTAAAAAAACAAGTTATTACCCAATGGAAAATTTAATTCTGAAAGGTTCCAAATGTTTGCAAGATAAGATCTTAGATAAAAGTGGATGGTCTGTTACTAAAATTGTAATATAAAATGTGGTAAATAACCGTTAGATCCGGAATTTTATGGGAATTTCCAAAGTTGTGGACAGATTGGGATAACTATTTCGTTTACAAAACCAAAATCAATGATTCAGGTCAGGTATGAAATGAACATAATTATGACGATGTAAAGTACAAAATACAATTATCAACTGCATATAATGAATAAAAGAAGAAACAAACAATGCAGATTTAACATACATGACACTAATAATTACCAATCTGCATTAACGATTCCTAACGCATTAGCATGACTGTTTAGTAACTATGTTTGTGTAAATACTTGGGAAGTCTTGCAACGACTTTTTCTCAATTTGCATAAATCTTTCACGCGCGTGTGATATAAGCGTATAAAAGACTGCAGACAAAATCAGCAAGCGTGTCCAAAACACCATAATGGTACTACGTATGATCCACACTAGTCCTGTTCCGCACCCGATAAATTGAGTGCTAATTTCAATAGTGAGTTTTCGAAATTCAGATCTCATTTTATTCATAGGACATTTGTTTCTTTTCTTTTTAGTTACTGTTTGTTTTGTTTTTGCCTGTTGTGTTTTTAACGTTCAGTAACAAACCAGAAAGCTCCCAAGAGATTATATTTTACAACAATAAATGTTAATTTTCTTTAACATTTTATCATGACACTTGAACCACGTGCAAATTATGTATGTTCTTCCATTTCTAGACAGGTTCCCAGTTTTCTCCTCATCTAGAAACATTGAAGCATTATGATATTTTGTGCTCGTCTTTTGTGTCAACAATTATCAATCCCTCAACTTAGGCAACATGTAGGAACCTTGAAGTTATGACCTACAGATATTAAACTAAAAGATACCCCAAAAAACTACATAACTTATTCAATCAAGGAATAACTTTGGGTGAGCGGATTATATACCCTACAATTACAGAATTTAAAGAAATCAAAGTGCCTACACTATTTAGAATGCCGACTAATATCATTTGCGTAGGGAATAAATGATACTGCATTCTCGTCAGCACCTACACCACCCACCAACACCAACAATAATTAATACGTATGGCCTAGTTCAGCAAGCTTCGTTTTCGTGAAAACACAGGTTTAGGGTAAGGCAAATAATGCCCAGGCTTGGGGTAAGGCAAATAAAACTCACGCATGGGGTAAGGCAAATAAAACCCAGGCTTGGAGTAAGGCAAATAAAACCCAGGCTTGGGATAAGGCAAATAAAACCCAGGATTAGGGAAAGGCAAATAAAGCCCAGGCTTGGGGTAAGGCAAATAAAACAGTGCTGACTTTTGAGATATTATACACAAACAATTTAAAGTTTTCTTTTTCCTACAGTACACTTTGCTTTAGAAACACGTGATATATATCAGACATGTATTGCATGGTTAGGACACTAACATTAAGGAAAACGTGGTTTACAGCTGCCTCTGTTAGTCCTATGTTAATTTTAGATGGTATGCGTCCCATTTCATTGTAAACTTGTTTTTTGCCAGTACATGTATTCACAATAGGCGTACGTGACACATAACATGCAGAAAATCACTCTGCTATCTCGTTCCTCCTTCTGCGCGGCACCACATTTATACTCTGAATGTGATAAATTAAGATTTATTAACGAGTAAGGCACATATTTCTAACTTCAAAATAAAATTTCACCTTATTCAGCATTATATCGCCCGGTTACGAAGGAACATCAGCGCAAAGTTGTATTATTTATCCTGTGCCAAGTCATTCGAAATTACGACTTAGTGTCTCAAATTTTGAATTATTATAGCAAAATTGGAAGTTGAGCAAGTAGTCCGTGGTGAAAGAAGCCAATTGTTGAGGCTAAAAAATAGTTTTTCTCCTCTGTTTAAAAAGTTTATCTTTCCCTCCCACAGTGTCGGAATGATATAACATTTCCTCTGTTTATTTCTTAAATTCGTTCCTATACATTTTTTTTATATACACTTTTTTGTCATACGTTTGTTATAACTAAAGTGTTTTTGACTCCATTTGTATCTCAAAGTCATTAATACAGTATTCAAGAAGTAGGTTACAATGTCTTGATTTTCATGGTTGGTTGACGTTTTAATTGCCGTTTTTCGTTTGTTACTCCCCTGTTATCTTTTACTCTATTATAGTTAGACGACGCAAACTATGTATGGATGTATAAGTATGTTTGTCTGACTTAACTGTATTCCATGAGTGATGCTTGTAATTTTTTTTTATGTAATAGTGCAAATTTAGCCATTCTATTGCACAAATGCACTCTTGTTGGCGAGGGGAATTAGGTGTAAATATCAAATTACTTGCAGTTAGGGTAAAGAAAAAGCCTATCAATTTTGGGGTCAAAGGTTAAAAGCTAAGGTTACTATGACTGAAAGAAGACAAAAGGCCTCTGCACAATAGCGTTGTTTTCCAAATCATAGACCTACATCATACTTTGTGGATGCCTTACACTTGGGGATAAAGGAAAAAGTCTATTGATTTTAGGGTAAGTCAAATGTCTAGGTCACTGAGAATGGAAGAAACAAATATGTTTGTTTCATAAAGGTTATGTTATCTAAATGGAGGAATATTGAACCAGGAGCAGGTGTATAATGTGCCATTTACTGTAATCTTCTTAAAAGTGAGTTGCACAAACCTTCTGGAGAGCCATATTGCTGGATTGTTAGCATTTAACTTTAGTCAAGTTGGTTTAATTTTAACAGTTATAATGTTTTATTACTTACGAGGCCATTAGTGGTATAGATTAATATTTTGTTGTAGTTAAATTGGTATATTTCAAAGATTATAATTCATGCAGATCTTTGTATATTAGATAACACATTTTGTAATGAGAAACATTATTGATTGATGTAAGAATATTTTATGATACCCAATAATTAATTAGCATTGGACTTAATTTGTAATACTGTTTGCTTTCTCTCAAGCCACTGCCGGTAATTCGCTACGCTCCTTTATCAACTGTAGCCACCTGAGTATAGACCTCACTATTTTTAATGAATATGCATAAGCCTGCTTAACCAATCACTGCAAGCGCGAGTCACTGTTTCTTGCATTTGTTACCAAATTGACCGTTCATACTGTTTGAATGAGCCAATCAAGGTTTCTCACGCGAGTTCTCCATTTTGTACCCAATTCTAAAATATGTGTATCTGCACAAAGTACCACGAGAAAATACCTAGAAATTCAATTGCTAACGCGAAGTTTTAAATGCTAACTAGAAATTGCGGATTACTAAGCTGAGATAATAAGGTTATATTTGGAGATAGTAAGTCGACATTGAGACAATAACTCGACATTTCAAATTACTTTCCAGAGGATAAATCAATTCACTTGACCTTAATGTTCCGTCTTACCCGGCGTCTGCAAATGCGCCATGTAGTATTCCCTTTTCTCTGGTTAGAGCACTAGACTTGTCACTGCTGCTGTACTCCAATGTATAAAATATACCTACAAATTGAAGTACATCTGTTAAGAAATGTAATTACTTAGCTTCAAAGGGAAAGTTTGATGTCTGGATTGAACAGAAAAATATTTTGAAAAATATTTCGTTTTTTTTCTTCTTCAGAATGTCAAAGAACAAAGTAAACGACCTGTCTGCTAAAAACCGGGTCAATGAGTAAATTAAGGAAAATTTCACTTTGTGTTTTCTTGTAAATAAGCAATTTATGCAAATGAAGTTCCTGATATATTGTTTGAGTGATTAATTTTAACCTTCTTTACTGTTTTGAAACGAACTGAGTAGAATAGTTTAAATATTTATTTTGCTGACGAGTATGTTCTTTAGCATTTTATTTTGTTAGCACATACGGCTGTAAGGCCCTTGAATTTTGTAATAATAATGCTAAATGCCATCGCATGTGTCTTCTATTACTTTAATTTGGATTTATTTCTTAATAGCAAACACAATAAAATCGGGTTCATGCAACGCCACTCACATTCTCTCTTGCTACATTCATACCTTACTAATGTTGTTGTGCCCCTATTGTGTTTGCTACCACAAACTTATCCAGCATTAGACGTCTTCTGTATAAACACTGGTCCGTCTACTAACCTGAACACAACTAATCAAAACTAAACGTAGTGTCTGATTGAGAGCATAAAGGTTATTGCCACGATACATATGAGGGGTTGTTAAACGGTTCTTAAACTTTACAACAAAGTACTCCCAGTGCAGCTCTACACACTTTCTATGTCTGATCATTAGATTATTATGTGCCATTTGTTCTCTACGTTTGGTACATGTATTTTGTTAACACTGGAAAACTGCACTTTATTTTGTTTGTGGGCACCTCTCCGTCCATTAGCTATCTTGAAGTATCAATCTTTTACGTGTCTCCTCTCTGGTGTCTGAAAGTTTACAAAGGCTTTAATGCGTTATTATATCCCCAACAACATCTTGTGTGTTGTTTTCCAGTAAAGAATTAAAAAATATTTGGATATAAAAGGCTGTAGTTATTTTCATTTAAGGGTTCCTCTACAATTCTTAATCATTTAGACAAAGTCGTCATTTTAAGGGTCCTGCATAAGCAGTCCTGCTTGTTTCCTTCCCCTGTATCTAATTGTTATATATATTAACATTGCTTTTAAAGTATTGGTATAAAGAAATTTGATATACCATTACTATTGGTATATCAAATTGTGATCCGCCCATGTCAATAATACGTAAAAGTAAACATTCTTGCAAATGAGTGCTGTCGATTCGAGGTCTATAGATTAATGATGAATTTCCACTCATTAATCATCTGTGAAAAAACGATGTAAAGTATTAATAATTCCCGTTTTTAAAATTAAATAATGGCAGACAATTTCGTTGTAATCCTTCTGCTTTCGGTTCCCCTCTCCCAACTCATGCATAAGGGACAATATACGCATACAACTGAAGTAAAAGAGAAAAAGAATTTGGGCTGGATGAAAACCTTGAAACTGAACTTACACCAAGTAACCCACAAAAATATAATATATCTTAACGGTATGTGTACACTTCCCTTGGAATTTATCTAGTGTTTATATTATCAATGATTCAAAATGGCAATAGCCGGTTACGTGGCACTAATGTATTTAATTCTTTGTTGTTGTTCTTGCTTTCTTAACCTATTATAATGTTCCAAAATGATTATTATTAATTAAATATGAAACTGTTCAAAGGCAACACCCTCCCCCCTCTCCCTCTCCCCATCGTGGCAAGTTATCATCCTTGAAAAGACGAGGGTAGAGGATTGTTTCTTGTGTCATACGACGATGACTAATGATGACGAAGTTAAGTCAAAGCAAACAATGGGCTGGGGGGGGGGGGACAGAGAGAGAGATTTAGTTCTTATTCGTTAGTCACCTTAGTTTCTGTTGCACACTAATTTCCATGCGCCAACTCGTTAATGACCAAGCGTTCAGTGTTCAAGAAGTTAGCCATACGAATTTGTTATCTACTTTCTTCATCAAAACCATCTTTCATATTTAAATCATAAGTGTTTTTAAGATTGTTATAATAAATGTGAATAAAAACAAAAACTAAAAATAATCCAATGTATCGATGTACAAAGGTGGTTGTGAATAGTTACAAAAGGCACAGTACTTTCATTAGTAGCGGACACACTCGGCCAGGATGTGAGGAGTTCATTCACTCGGTCAATACACAGTTGCCTGCAATCAATCTTAACTCCTTTCACAGGGCAAACATGTGTACTTGTATGTGATATCAATAATATATATGTATTGTATGTTCGCTTTAGCAATGGTATACTACTTGTTATACAATTGTTCATTAAAATGAAACTCAGCAAGCCTCCATGCCTGTTTTATATTGCTGTACCCAATGGTAATACAAATCGGAAACTTGCTTTATTGTAGAACTTAAAAGGTGTCTTTATATTGTTAGTACAGGTTATCTAGTATAGTGGTGATAGAAGAGCCTCTTCGGCAAAGTTACTGTAAATTATTGTGTAATGTAAGATGTTTTTCTTATTTCATTTGTAGGATTGTAGGATTGTTATATATATATATATATATATATATATATATATATATATATATATATATATATATATATATATATATATATATATATATGTGTGTGTGTGTGTGTGTGTGTGTGTGTGTGTGTTATGTATACGTATGTTTATTCCATGCAACTTAATATTAGGTTATATGTGTTTGCTTTCTTTTAATTCTTTGGTGCCCCTGATATACATGAATAGTTTGAAACTGTAGTGTCATAATTGTTCTAAATTATGCTTGAGATTTGATTTTTGTAATGAACTATATTCGTTATTGTAATAAAGATATCCTTTTGTTTGTTAGTTCTAGCTATGTATGTACGTTAAAGAAGAGGTGTTTCTTTCTAAATCCGGTGATTAGTTTATTTGTTTATATTTCTTACAGGCTTTTGTAGTCCCAAGTCCGACAAAGAAGAAGGAGGGGGACCAGCTCGCGCCATTCAACACCATCCGAAAAGGGTTACATCTGGTCGCCTTCTTCTATAGAGTTCCTTCTTGGTTAGCCATTGCTAAAGTGTTGGAAAGGAAGTGTATTTATAATGGTCACAAATAAAATTAAGAGATTAAGACAAACATATGTATAGCTTGAAATATTATGTTTGCGATTATATTTCTTTAGTTGTTATCATAATAAAGATATACTTTCTCTTTAAATGATGTTTGATCAATCAAGATTTTTAATAGATGCATCATTCACTGAATTATGCATTAAAATGTGATATAAACAGGATTTTTTGGAGGAGGGCGAATTTTACGCCTTGTGTCCTGCGATAATTTTTCACATAGCAATCTGATTATCCAAGCCATACCAAGTACTTTCACCAATGTACTTTCCTTTAGGTCTTTATAAAACAAAGTGAGGACAACGTATAAATTATTCACTGTGCTTCAAACATTTCACAACAAAAACTCGTATCACACGTGCATGTCACATCTATAGCCATATATATTATGAAGATAGCGGTGCTTTCCTCTAAATCCGGTTATTATTTTTTTATACTCATTTCTAACAGGTCCTTGGACCCCTAGCCAGGCATATCGGGAAAAGGTAAACCAGCGAGCGACAGACGACATCATCCTGAAGAGATGATATCTGGTCCCCTTCTCCTATGTACGTCCCTGCACTTCCAACTGCAATTTTTTATAACGGGATTCAGCCTAAAATCAGTTGGAGCTAAATTCCGTTCGGCTTCCGAGTGACTGTCACAATGGCGGATTTATACACTGGTGCGTTGTCATGGAGTGGATTAGTACCCTTGCACGGAAAGTGTTTCAGTAGCACTACACATCTTTTTCGACAAGACTCTGGAAGCACACGGTATCCAACAATGCAGTAAATCATGCAAATGTACTTCGTTGATTAAAGCTGCTAGTATAGTGTGGTTGTAGTTAGGTCAGCTGCTTGTAAAGTATGGATGTAGCTAGCCCATCTGCTTGTATAATGCAGCCTAAGTCAGCTGTATCAACATTAAAATACCAGGGCAAAAAATGTGTGAACTCAAAGATTGGAATCACTTTTGTTTAAAGACTTTTGCCTTTGAAGTTCAAATATGTTTCCATGACGTCAAATATACATGTGCTTGTGTCCCCACTTTTGTTTTGACATCATTAACTGAAAATGATGAACCAACAGAATATCCAGTATGAAATAGGGATTGTAATGTTGGTCGATTATCTATCATTGGATTAAACAGAGTAATATAATGACTAAATACATGTTGACCTTTTGATCGAACTGATATTTAATGAAGATCCGATATGTACATTTTGACCATGTGTTATTTTTCTCAGACCAAAGTTCATTTATGCTATTTTTATACATATTATTATTCTTTAGCTTTTGAATGATGATAATTGAAATTTTTGTTTTAGTAAATTATGTTCCTCCAAGAATACTTTTCCAATCAAATGAGGTTAGGAATATTAGCTCGCTACATCGCGAATCCAGCCTTATTAAAAGACAAAATTCATCTTTTCCTGTCTATATCAATAGACAAAGGGCAATAACTATTACCAATTACCTCCCCTTGGCAACGCCAGGTGTCGCTAGTTTTTAGCCAAGCAAGATACTTGGCGGGATGGTTCGAAGGGATTTTAAGTACTGTGATTGGGTAAGTATTCTCAGAGAAACAGAATTTACTTGCTTTCACCTTCGAATACGTTCCCTCATTAAATTACGTTAGGAGAATAAGTAATAGGACGAGGGGATGATGTGCATCTAACCTCAACCTCGGGTATTCTTTTAAAGAAGAATCGATGTGTTCCCCGTGTGGACAATAACACGTTCTCCTAATTACATAAGCAACACAGCCTGCTGTCACTTGACCTATGACCCTAAGAAACAGTTAAGAACATGAATATTGAAATCTTCCTACCTACAAAATTTCTCTGGCGAATCCATCGAAGCTAACAGGCTGTTGGTTTATCTAGCTGGGTCCAAGGGCCGTTTATACTGTCCCCACATGACCTACCATATTCAAGATTTGCCTCTGCTGCGCCAAATCTCTGAGATGAAAGCCCGAGAAGGTCGGCTCAGCATGCCAGATAACAGCTTCTCGGATTGAAACGTTGCGTTCGAACGCGAGGGCCGCAGCGATTACTCGAAGTTTCTGAGCAGTAATCGTCGTGAGGTATATCAACCACGAAGTAAGCGCTTCAGATGTGTTGCGGGTCATACTGAAAGAAAAAGGCATTTATGCGTGAGACGACATGTCTCTGTGTGTTTCACGTGGTACTTGAGAACACGAACAGGACTTTGCATGGTTGCTGTTCTCGACCTATCTGTGGAAGAGTGCGAGCGATTGACGACACTTTGGTTACCTACAGGCTAACCTATTTTGAGCTATAAAGCCTGGTTGTGTCATGAGAACCACAGAACCCTCTGATCTAATCTGAGGAGTTCGAGTCGACATAAATGGCATACGTCTCACTTACCTTACATGTGAAAGATAAAGCTATCAGGAAACAACTTGGGTGATAGTGGCTTTAGCGAAATGTGTGCTATAGATTCGAATGGATTCGAATCGAGCCATGTTAAAACCCTACATTGCTTCTATTTGGAAACATATTGAGGGACTTGGGTCGATTGAGACCAAAAAGGACTAAAAAAATCCCATAGGTCTACATCGTGCCCAAGATCATGTCTGCCATGATGCCGGAATGTGTTGAATATCATAGGACGGTAGCCATTGATAAATACTTGGGCAAAATATTTCTCCTCAAAGAGCCAGAACAAAAGTCGGCAAGTATAGGTACAAAGTTGTTGGTATAACAACAGTTCCTGAAAACACGCCACTTTCCCTCGTTAGACTTCAGAGTGTTTTGCCTTCTTGCTCGCGAGATTTTCTCCACAATCGAAGATTTGAATTGATTCTCTCGCATTGTTGTCACGATCAGAGCCGAGGGTGTAGAAGAAGATGGTCCCGGCAACAAAGGATCGTCAGTGACCTTGTTTGTTATAGAAGAATCAGGTTGGACGGAATCTTAATGGGAAGAGCTATTGGAAGGACGAGTGGTTCGGTGACCCAGAACTTGACACAATCATCTTGCTATTCTGACCCTGTAACTTATGAATTATTTTCGGCATCGGAACCATGGGATGGCACGCAAATGTTCACAACACCTCCCACATGACTGACAGTGCATCCACGGCCCAAGCTTTCGCCTGGAACTCGATAGACGAAGGTGGGTAGCTGTGATTTCATCTCGTCTCAATGAGGTCAATTATCGGACCCTCCCACAGTGCGCAAATCCGAGTGATGACTGCTCTAAGGGAAGACCATTCTGTGCGAAGGACATGACCTCTTCTGGGTAGAGTGTCGGCCAAGACATCAAGTCTGTCAGGAATGTGCCTGATTTGCATGTTGATATTGTAACGTGTCAAGGGTCAAGCTCAGATAAAATTGATATTGATGGACAGCTCGCCGACTTTTTAAGTTACTAGATCTCTCCAGTGTATTGTAGTGTCAAGAAATGGTGTGTTCAGCACTAAAGGTCTGTTTTTAGATGATAAAATCACTAAAGAACCAAATATAAATAGTCAACACAGTTTGTTATATATGTTCCTGGCTTGTATGTGTTTTCTTACAAAATTTAGCACTCAAAATGGTGAAATATAATATTTGCAAATATGCAGAACATATGTTTGATAGAGCATGTTGACATGACAACAATAGTTTCAGTGGTAAATTGTATGTGAGAAATCAGAAAAAAATGTTTCAATTGTCCTTATTCACATGATCTCTAGCTCAGATAATCCAAATTCCCAAACTAATCTTGAACAGAAAAATAAGTTAATAGTTCTCAAAATGTGTTCATATGACGTACCGAAATGGCATTGATTTTGTGCCGCCAATCAAGGTTCGGAACTAGACCCGGCTTTGTGTTTTATAGTCAAATGGTAAATATTTTAGAATTACAGTCTTTAACAGGATGTTAATAGTGTGTCGCGTTTGTTGGCTGAGACATAGTTTTTGTCGTTTTGAGTTACACAGTCTGGAACCGGATGTTAATAGTTTGTCGTGTTTGATGGCTGAGACATAATTTTGTCGTTTTCTGAGTCACAGTCTGGAACCGGATATCAATAATGTGTATCGTGGGTTGAATGCGACAGTGTGTATCGTTTTTGTAGCAACAAAGTATGTCTTTTTGTTGGTTATATTATTTCGACATCTAAATGACGCAGCCACTACAAAATCGATTAAAAGCTGTGATTTCAAAATGATACATGTACTTGAGTAGGAAATTCAATAATGCCAATCGGAATACTAAATTTCCAATGGATAGTAGACGGCACTGTTGATGACGACACAGTGACAGTGTCGTCAGCTCAAACCTTCTTTGTGAACGTTTATCTGATATAACTAGGAAATAAACGTTGAATCCACTCCAGAGAAACATTATAGTCATTATGAGTACTAAATTTAATGTATCGCTAGTGACTAGTCCGCCTTGCTATTGTACTGATGCTTGAACTTATCAGTGGAGATGACAAGAGACTTTTGTTCTGTTTACATAGTCTTGAGACCTTAATTGGAATCCAGTAGAACCACAACTGCCAAAACGGTGGATCTCACCCCTGTTTATAAGTTTTGGGAGCACTCTTGGGAAATTCATGACAAAGTTTTCACGAATATGACTAAATATGGGATAATTCGGATAGTATAACCTGAGCACCTTCTAGTGGAAAGCCGAGAACCCAATACATACAGTAGTAAAAATGGCGCCTGATTTCAAACGACAAAAACAGCAATTATTTCACAATAAAGTATACAAATATTCAACATTGATGATGAACAGTTTCATCACACTGGTGACGAAAAATTGCTAACTTACATGAGTATTACCTTACTCCTGGAGAAAAATAGATACAATTGCCCGTTTCTCTCTCAGAATAGAAGGTAAGTGAAAACAGTTTACAATCCTATCATGTACACACTGGGCTTCCATATTCTTTCCCCAGATGATGAATATTTACACAAATCATTTTTAATTAATTTACATGTATCAAATTACTTTTCTCTTGTACAAGGGTCATATTTAAAAAACAAATACTACAGTTACTATTATTTACATTATAAACAGAGGTACAACTTTCCAAAATGAAGGAATGTAAACAATAAAAGGAGATAAATTATCTCAAACATTAATCATATCAGCAAATGCACTTTATAAAAATGTAAGTTAACAGGTAGTCAGGATTGTTTTAATAAGGAGATTAACGCACCAATATTAAAGCTGCCAAATCAGAACACACATATCGGATGATTTGGTGCCTTCCTGTTTGAGGAGATAGGTTACCAACATAACGTTGTCAAACCTAACGAGGACCATTTTCGCTCCAGAATAGATCTTTTAAGAAGTGAAATGCGTTGATGACCACCTTCATTTATAGAATTCTGATTGTAGAGGCCGTTTTCCCCGCTCCCACTGTATTGAATGTCAGCAATAGGTGGGTACCACAACCATGCGCACTGGCGTTGGTTCATACCGTTATTTCCGCTTGGGGTTTCGTCAGCATGATTCCCATGATCAACCAACCTGGTTTGCAGCACTGACGCAAGAATGATCAAATCATGGGCGTGATCTTGACTGTTTAATTATTATAAGAGACTTGCAAAGGGACGCCATTATGCTTGCAGTGTCCACATAAGAAGACTCTCTTGCCGCAATGAAAGTCCTACTGCGACGGATTCAAAGAGATTGACAATTTTGAATCTGATTGGTGAAAATTCCCTAACCAGATGTAGATGACGTTGGTTGGAACATGGTGACGACGTAATCCATAATCTCGGTAAAAGCCTAAGGGCTGATATTGAAGCCAAAGGGATAACTTTGAACTCATAAATTGTGTCGCGGTAAGCAAACATGGAGAAAAAGTTTGTGACACAGGATGGATAGGGATGTGAAAGTATGCTTCGTTCAGATTAAGACTGAGGGCATACTAGTTTCATAGAACGGAGAGGAGGATTGAACTCGCCGTCTCCATCTTGAATTGATTGAGGCGACTGCAGTCGATAATGGGTCTCAACTTGCTGTTTGCGTCGGAAAACGAAACAGCTCTGAATAGATCTCGGGGATCGTGGCCCATGCCCAAGCGTCACCGCCATTTTTCGTTTTTGATGAGCGACCGTATCTAATGTTGCATAAAGGCATCCTTCTCCCGATTTGACGGTGCATCATTGAAGATGGGAGATTATGAGAGGTAATGGGGTTTATGATGAGCAAAACCCAAAACCCATCCGAATGATCTGGATCCCACTCTCCCCACCCCCGTTCTGAGAGAATAGGTATATCAGCGAGCTGAAAATTCGGTTCTTACAGCCTCTGTACGATTGCTCTTAGGGATCGATGTTGGTGCACATGTGGCTGATGAGAATATCCCCTGTCCAGAGGCCGCTTAACATCCATTCACACAAGTGTGGGCTGAGTGGTTCCAAACTCCCGTGTGAAATACATGGAAAGGTGTATGGGCAGTTCCCGAGCTGCCTGCCTCCAAACTTCCTCTCCTCTTTCTCCAAGCAACGATGACCCGAATAGGATCGTCAGGAGAAGGAGGGTGTGTCAAGGTTTAAAATACGAGGCTTGCAGACATGTGCCATGCCGTATCAGCAGTAAATTGTCACAGCTTGTCAAAGTCTGGCCATCGTCAATGGCCCTGTCAATTCTGGCCTTCACCTCCAAACCGTTGCTATTACAGGGTGTCTCCGGCGATTGCCACTGAAACCAAATCCAACACCATAGAAGGTGCAACAATATCCCCAACCAGCTCTGACTGGCATGGAGCACATATGTCGGTCTTATAAAATAGTCGAGCACACAGGTGAATATCGATTATATTATTGTCAAGTTGCGAGAGATCTGTACTGAAAGCGTCAGCCACATCAAGCCGTCTCTTCCTCCTCTTCGAGATCTACCGATTCTTTAGAGTAGCGGTACATGCTCGTACATGCAGGGATGGGGTTGGAGGACTGTCGCAAATGGGGAAACAATGTCCCAGTGAGAGAGTAGGCTGGGCCGTCTTCTCAAAGGTTTCCCGTACTGGACGGTTGGTGCCTGTGCAGTGGGATAAGGAGGTGGATCCCTTTGATCCGATACGAACCCGATGCACCCTGACTTAAGACACGAAGGCTATGTTTGGACGGGTGTCTGAGAGGGGAATTGCGCCCAGTGGGGTTGCCTAAAATCCCATGAATACCCCAGGTTTGTCGGTATCACCAACAACGAACCGTATACGGTATTCCGTCTTTCCTTTCTTTCAATGCCGAACGGACTATGGCTTTGAGCGTGCATTTCATGAATTTAGTAAGCATTTCTGTTAAAATGATACAATAACAGAACAAGACATATAATAGCAAATCGTTATGTGACTAACTAGCTAAAAGCATAGATTAGCAAATCAATCAGCGTGTGGCTCACTAGCTAATACGATAAACCATACTTCCTCTGACCACGTATTACAGACGACACATATCATAGACGGTGAATACTTAGTATAAACAAAACAAAAATCTTGTAGACTTCCATTCTCTGAAGCTGCATGAATAGCATTTAAACAACACGACAAGAAAAGAAAGCAATGCACGAATTCGTAATTCATGAAGCTACTAACTAGCTGTTATGAATATATTCCCCGTTATTAACGAAGGAATTGAAAATGTCAGTGTCACATTCGAATTTATAAACTATGTTTTGAACTAATATATTTGAAGTATTTAGTTGACCTTTCTACTGAAACTACACAAGATGGGAAAAACAAGGCATAAATTAGCAATGCATCATGCTAAAACAAACTTCGTCACAAATGGAGCAAGCAAAAAAGTCAGAGTGGCACTAACTCGCAATGACCTGGCAGAGGTCAACGATAGCGTGATGTCACGCAGTATAAAATGGACAAAGTCCCAATAGGTGACACATTCACTTAAATTTAGCAGAAATTGTAATATAAATTTACACAACCTGCAGCAGAATGATTAATCCATAAAATAATTACAAAAAGAACGGTGGATGAGTGACTTAGAACAAAACGGCATCGATTGTCAGACGATAAACTGGACGATTTTGTCCAGACCATCAGTGAAGCTCAAAGCTGGCGACACCTGGCTGTGCCACGGGGAGGTAATGGGCAAGTGCCATTGCCCTTTGATTGTTGATATAGACAGAAAACGACGATTTTCGTCTTTAAATAGGGATGGATGAGTCAGGTAGCAGGTTGATATTCATTGCGTAATGTGATTGGGGAACTTATTCGTATGAGAAATCCACTAATCAAAGACAAATTAGTATTTGAAATTTTATGATAATAATTACAATCAACTTGTATGGTAGAAAATAAGTTTGAATCATTTATTAATTATAATCCACTAGTCTGACAGGAATGAGCAGTTCGAATTTTTTAATGATAAGAATTAAATTACAATCTACCTTACTGATAGCATATATATATATATATATATATATATATATATATATATATATATATATATATATATATATATATATATGCACGAATCGATTTAACGGAGTGCGTGGCTTTCAAATTTACGATTGAAGATGACAAGGTTTTCATATTTTATGTTTGTATGACTATAATTAAACAATGCGACTAGTCTGTAGTCTTCACTATATAATGTACTGGTATAATTTTTGTTGAATAAGATAGCATCAAAGGGATTACGAGCTCATTTCAAAACGCATTTGGTGTTTTATTACGGTGACGGACTTAATAAAGATAACTAATTAACAATACTATTTAATATATGTTCTGTAAAGGTCTTTGTGCAGTTGTCAGTAATCACCAGTAGATATTGACAATATGAGAGTTTATTCATCAAGCATTGTATTTTCTCACCAGAAAAGAAGACCAATAAGGGTGAATCGATGAATAAGAGTAGATTAACTGAAGAATTGCCTTTTCAATGAGTGGTTATTAAAAGCCTTTCTGTATGACTATAAATCGTTATTATTTCTTTTTTTCTCTTGATCTCCCGTTTCCTTATTCACCGTGACACGCAGAGTTAAAAAATAGGTCGGGTCATTTTTATTGCGGCAACAAATGGTTTTGTTTTGGTATGATATAAAACATATTCTCGGCAAATACTGCATTTGTAGTTTGACGTATCTATATCGTACATCAGTAGTTTATTCTAAGCCGTTTGAAATGCGAACTTCTCGAGTCAAATCAAAAATCAAAATAGATGGTTAAAAAGTAATGAAAGAATAAAATGTTCAGTGACCTCTCTGCAAGTCGTAGTTTGACGTACGTATATCTTGCATACGATTTTTTCCAAGCCGTCTGAAATGTGAACTTCTCTTCTTGATTCAAATAAAGAAAACATCAAAATATGTGGTTGAGAAATAATAAAATAATGACATGAATTATAAACGGTGATTAATTGAATTATAAACGGCGATTAATTGACTTCCTAATCTCCTGATTCATTATTCGATACCTCAGTTACAAATTTTTACGGGAAGTAATCAAACAGTCGCATAAGTTTTAATTGAGGCAACAAATAGTTGTTTTTCTTTTGGGATTATATCAAACATATGCTCAGAAATAAATCGGTAGTCTGACGTATCTATATCGTACGTCGGAATTTTTTAAAGCTGTTTGAAATGTGACCTTCTCTTCTTAATTCAAGTATAAATATAAAAATAAGTGGATAAAAATGAATAAATGAAAAAAAAAATGACATTTCTGCGTGATCATAAATGGTGATTCCTTTATCTCTCAACAGCTTGTTTCATTAGTCGATGCCTCACTTAAGAACTTACCCAGATTTTGTCACTATTTATATCATACACTAAGCAAAACAATACTTCCATCACTGGACGGATCTAAATCATACCTCGGCATATTTCGAAGCCGTTTGAAAAGGGAACCTTCCCCATTTAAATTATAAAATTATACGGTTATAAATAATTAAAAAAACAAAACAAAACCATAAAACCCACCTTAATTAAATATGCTCATGATTAAATTCACATTAACCTTTTTAAAAACAAAATGGCAATACGGTACAGTTGATTTTTTTTTTTTGCAAACGTAAATCTTCTGAGTAGAACTTTTATGTACGATAATTTAAAGGATTTTCCCATAAATACAAGCTGCTATGTGCGAAAAAAAAATTATATATTTAAATAATTTTTATTTTATAGATGGAATGTGTATGAAAAATTAAACGGTATGAAAAAAAAACCATACATGAAATACGGGAATACTGTGGAAATCCTACTGAGGAAAATAGAAATGGCTGGTACCTGGCGACTGTATACAGAAGGAATTTTGTTAAATAACTTTTGTCTAATTAATGTTTTTCAAAGAATTGCCCAGTTACAGTTATTAAAATCTTTATTTCTCAGTACATTATCCGATTTGAATGTTATATGTTAGTGTCTGGTATGAGCAATATCTGTTATCTGTGTCTGTGAACGATATCTGAATCAGATATGCATGACGTCTTTATCTGGCTTGAATTTTATCTGTATCCGATATGAATGATATCTATATCTGGTATGAGGGATGCCTATCTGGTATAAGTGATATTTGTATCTGATTTGAATGATATCTGTATCTGATATGAGCGACCTATATATCTGATATGGATGATATCTGTAAATGATGAATGATATCTGCAGGTATGATATGAAATATCTTTGTGGTATCGATACAAACGATACTTGTGGGTATGGGATATGAATGATATCCATAGGTATTTATATAATTCTGATGAGTAGCAATCCCCCTCGATTTGTGTTAAAATACAAAAAAAGTCTTTATCTACTGTTTATCAATGACTTAGCCTTGTATCCAGCGCACTCTAACACATCTTTTCGTTGATGACTCTATATTACATTCATTAATTAAATCTGTTGTCTCCATTAAAGTTAAACTTCAAATCGACCTTAAAAATATATCATTCTGTTGTCAACAAAACTAAATGCATATTAAAATCTCTAAAACGAAATGTATGACAATCAGAACAAGACAGCTCCTGTCAACTAATATGGATTAACTTTCAACTCAAAATGGCTTAGACGTGTATATTGTCAAAAATAAAAAACTTCTTGGTATCTACATTGATCAACATTTCAGCTGGAATGCACAAGTCGATCACCTATGTGCAATGGTAGTCAAAAGAATAACTGTTAACATTGCTGTCTAGATTTATACCTCCCCAGTAAGTTGAAACTTCCTATTATGACGTCCTTGAATGTTTTGTTTTCATGTCTGCAATGGCTACCCATACAAAAACGTCTATAATTTTAAAGGAATCATGAAATAAGTTTTTCAACCATCTTTCTTTTGATTATATCACTAACTTCATTGAACCAAGATCGCCAAATACTGAGCATAATCTCTTATCGACAACTAACAACTATCTCCAGCTTTGGTGGTCGATAACCAACCATTACCTTGCTTCTTTTAAGATATCATTAAAGAGATTATTTCTTGACCAGCTGGAATGACATATTAAGGTCTCTTGAATAGAAACCTTTATCATTATGTCCACACATAATATGTCCAGTCTTGTTCAATGTATGTATATGCATACAACTTAGGTTATGCTGAAATGCATGTACCCGTTTATAGAATATTGATAATATATGTATATTTCTCAGTCTAGTCATACGTACTTATTCATGTTAAATATGAATGAATGAGTGTGCAATGATACCCGAGTATGTGTATCATTTTGTTTTGAGGGTTTGTGGGGGGGAGGTAATTATTTTGTTTAAACATAACCAATTACAAAAAATGAGTACCACATGGCAGATAGGTCAGTATTACCAAATGTGTTATCATTGTTAAAAAAGTTTATAATTATTTCATTATTATTATTATTATTATTATTATAAATAAGTGCTCTAGTTAACTGTAAACTACTGAAAAACAGCCAGCACTTATAAACATGTTAACTGAGTCAATGAAACTGATTTTAAAATAGATGTCACAGTCTAAATTTTCAAAAATAACATTCAATCATTAGTTATTTGTATAAGATATATCAATGCCAATCTTAAGTTACAAGTTGCATACCTCAAGCATTAGTGGTAAATAAATGGACTCAAAACATTGAGATTAAACTGTTGAGAGAAACCTTTATTATTTATATTTCTTTACATGCATCAACAAAAAATAATATATATGTGTGAAAAAGTACAATTCTTTGTCATTTCATATGCAAAACTAGACCTGTGCAGTTGCTTTACACTATAGAAGCATACATTTTGTCACAACAACAGTATTTGTATGATCAGCAAAACAGTAACAACATGTTGTCTGTGCTATGTCATACATGTGAATCTCCTGAGATGAGGCGAGTCTCCCATCATTAATTGAAATCTCACTGGATTATACAATGTGTGATCAGTAACATTTGGAAAAAAATAAAGACAGTAATAGATTATGGTTGGATTACTCAAGAGTTCATTAAACAAAATGATCAGCATTAATTAGAGTCTTTCAGCAGGGTTGGTTTGGCTTTGGTGTTTAAAGCTTTTAAAGATGGATTCTGCTATGTCCGATTAGGATTTGGAAAGGATTAACAACTTTTATAGATTATGGTTGGATCAATCATTACAAAAAAGCTTAATCAGAATAAAACAGGCTGGTTTACCATTTGGCTTCAGTATTTAATATTTGTCATGATAAGGCACATAAGCATGCATTATCACCCAACGTTAAAAAAACAACATAAACAATAAAAAAACCCCACAAAACTGAAAGGATGGAAATGGGAATTTCAGTGGTTGGAGTCAAGTTTAAAGGGATATTAATGTCCCTACCTATAAAGTCAGCGGCAGTTTTAGAGCTGTTCATGAACAGTGCAAAAAGGACAACAGGCTCCCAAAATCTAATTTCTATATACCTAAAGAAATTCTGTGAAATATTCATAGAAAAATACAGTTTGTTTTCAAAATCAAATTTATTTTTAAATAACATGCTTCAATTATGATATGTTTTAAACAAACTCCGAAATCCCCCACTCCAGCTTGTGGTCCAGTACTACTGGACCTGTTACACCTTTCTAAGGTTGCTATTGCTAAAAGTGATCTGATAAATAACTTCCTAATTTGACCCAAATGGCACTAATCTCGAGTAGTTGTACTAAATATACGTCATTTCCTTACAGACACTGAAAGGTCATTTTCTACTGCTGGGGAAATTGAGGCCAACTCTGGAGGAAACCTAGATCCAGTAATGATAATCATCAATTATGTTGAAATCAAACTGAATGAGGACTGCCACAAATATAAATGAGGCAGTGGTCTACAATGAATGTGTTACATATAAAGACAGTATGAAAGGCAACAAGTTACTGTGAAAAGACTGATGTGATGAGATGATGTGTGTAATATATATATATATATATATATATATATATATATATATATATATATATATATATATATATATATGTATTTCAAAAAATTGTTCAATAGCTGTCATTTCTGTCTATCTGCATCTTAAACGTATCTGATGGAGGAAGAACCAGGGAAATTTTTTGGAAGAACCACCAACCCGCAGTAAGATACCGGCATGCTTCTCTCACAAAGCAGCACTGGACAACCAGAGACCTGAACACAGAGAGACAAAGATGATAGGTCAGTGACCTGTAAAGGTGAGCTCTTTAGACCACTGTGCCACCTGGGACCAATTGAAGAATAAGAAGGCTAATGGAAATAATAAATGAATAAATATCACTTAAGCTGAATATTATAAACGGTTTGATCTTGATGTAAAAACAATGAAAGTTTTAAGATGAGCCATTCAAAGACAAACATTTTTAGTAATGTAGTTTACAATATCTACATCACAATCAACCTATCCTAAATAAAGATAAATACGAGTATATTGGCATCACTTAACATTCATACACAAATACTGATTACATATAATTTTTCTAAAAGAAGAGCTGGCCAGGATGGATATTGATAAAAATTATTTCCAGAATATAAAAGGATAATAATGTACATAATCTACTGAACTCATCCAAGATAATAAATGACATAAACCTTCTTACCAGGTTTGCTGAAAGGGGATGAGACATAGGCTCTACATCAATATAGGTCACAAGGTCATCCAATCAGATGCAAGATCATATTAATATTTGCTGAGCTGACTTATTACATAACCTAAGTCAATGATGCTATCGAGTCATTTACCAACTGGACAAAACTACAGACTTCAGAGTGGTAAAAAGTTCATCCAATCACACAGAATGTTAAACATATGCATTGATGTTGCTCATAAGCAACCTCACTATTTAACAATTATCATCGAAACCTCATCCGAAACTGAGTTGCAAAAATTCTTGATAGGCTCATCCAATCCAAACCCTATCAATAATACATTCTCTAGAGTATGAAATATATCAGTCAATATGATGCAAGATAACCTTATAAATTTGCTTACAAAATACTAAAAAAGAATCCTCATCGGCATATTATTGATATTATTCTAGTTACCAAGTTTAGTTTAAACTGGGTAAGAAATACCGTCTAATGATCAGTAAAAAAACTGCCTATCGAGGCATAGTCACATATGAGTAGATCTTGCTCATAATAAAATTTATTGGATATCTTGATGATGCAAGCCTATTATGAAGTTTGGTAATAATCTAGTCAGAAACAGAGTTGATACAGACAAATGTGGCCAATCAAATACAAGATCACATAATTAATATACATGAATCTTACTCATAATAGTTATGCTTGTACAAGAAGCTGATGATTTAAATCTATTTACCAAGTAAACATTAAATCCGAAACACACATCAGATTGGTAACAAGCTCAGATAATCATATGCAAGGATACCGCATTAATATTCATTGACACCACTCATTGTTAAACTCGTGCAAGACATTGATAAAAAAGTCTATATTCCAAGTCTGATTAAAATCTGACCAGAAATATGGTCATTACAATGGTATCTAGTTAAGCCAAACAGCCAATAAACTACTTCATTAATATGAGTGGATCTCATTCATTATCAAACTTGTTTGAGATCTGATATAATCCCATATTCCAAGTTTGTTCAAAAATTGGACCAGAAATATGCCCTCCAGAGTTGCAACATGCTCAGCCAATCTCATGCAAGATCAGTTAATACTGGTTAATTTTCACCTACTTCAAATTCTTAATAATAGAATCCATAAAATTTCAATTTGTATCTTTACCAAGGACACAATGAATGTAGCTTTTATACACTGGCCTTGGCAACTATCAAACCTGTGACCCTTCGATTACTGGTCTGATCTTCTACTGACTGCGCTACTGTGACTCCCCCCCAAAAAACGAAAGATAAGTCAATGACAATGAATTATATAACATAGGGACCTAGTTTTTAGTAATGGTCCAACAGCAAAAAGTGCCTTAGAAAAATTTAGATAAATGAAAAGATTTTTTTAAAAATCATTGGATCATGAGATACTGGCCACACTATTCTAATTTTCAAAGTAGTATTCCATATAATTAAATAAAAAATTAAATAAATTCCAACTGTTATGAACTGCCCACCTTTTCTGCAATCTGATTAGATATCAACAATTAGGTGATACTGACCCAGAATTTTTATACGCATCAGATAATTCCATGCTGACTTTTTATGTGAGTTTCAATCAACTTTGTAAATAAGAAACTAAGCCATGTTCAGATCTGTAGACTTAACAACCATTAAGACAAATCCAAGTCTGTATATTTAACAGTCATTAAGACAAGTTCAAATCTGTATTTTTTAACAAACATTAAGACTAGTTCAGATCTGTATATTTAACAACCATTAAGACAAGTCCAAATTTATATATTTAACACTCATTAAGACAAGTTCAAATCTTTATAATGAACAATTGTTAACAGCTCTTTCTGGAATTCTTGGATAAACCTGCCAACAAAGCTCCAGTAATAGTTACAGAAAACCCCAGCAGTAAAATCAGAAGGTTCCTTTTGCCCTGCAATGAGATAGAATACAAGTTTACATTACTCGAATGTAGATTTCTGTATTCATCAAACTCAAAAGCAAAAATGGTATAATAGATAGAAACATAACATGTTTGATTTCTTTGAATATGATCTACCCAAAAAATCAAATACTTAATTTAATTTTTGTACCTGTACACTATTCTATTTCAAACTTTGTTTGTTATAAATATTAAAGCCAACTAGTTTAAATATAACAAACATTGGAGTATAATGTTGGTTCACTGTTATCATTATCAAATAACCGTTATGCTTGAGATGGCCTAAAAGATAGTTTAACCAATGTAACTTCGGGTGGCTCAAAACAAAGTTCAACTAATGTCACTTGGGTGGCTAAAAGAAAGTCTAAGTAATGTAACTTGGGATGGTTCAAGTGAAATGATAAACGTAACTTGGGATGGCTCAGGGTGACTTAAAAGAAAGTTTAACCAAATGACTTGTAATGGCTCAAAGAAAGTTTAACTAATGTAACTTGGCATGGCTGAAGGGAAAGGTTTAGGATGTAACTTGGGATGGCTCAAGGAAAGTTTACCCAGTGTAACTTGGGATGGTTCAAGGAAACTTTTTTAAATGTAATTTGGGATGTCTCAAAAGAAAGTTTATTCAATCCAGTTTTATTTCAGCATTATCTCTTTCACAGTACAACCAAAATACATGTTATTTTATGAATGCTGATGCAAACAAACTCATTTGAAGATAGTATTCCAATATCAGAGATGGAAGTTAAATACATAACTCTATATTCTGATCAGTTTAAAATCTTGGATCATTGCTGAGATGCAAACTTCTATATAAATTAACTATTCTGAGATTTGAACAAATTATTTTAATACCAGTGATGCAATAACTGCTGCTATTGCAATGCTAACCTTTCTGTGGTGCTTAGTCTCATGCACAAGCTACATGGTTCTAAACAATTCCTTACTCCCCTTAGTATGAAGGTACTAAAACTGAAGGTCCCAGTCTGAATCCCACATCACAGCCCACATACTGGTTACCATCTTCTTTTCCTTGAGCTTTCTGTGTGCAGTAGATGTGCTTTCACTCTTGGTTGAAAACATTATTTCATTCCACCTGTATTTTTGTATTGTTCAAGTGATAGACTCATCAGTCCTTGCTGCAACTGAATCTTATTTTTTCACTATTTTGTTAAAAAGGACTTTCTGCAGCTTGCAGGGAAAGGTGGTGCCTTTGTGAATTATAACCCAGTACCCCCTCACCTTCAATGTACCAGTGCTAGGGTTCATACTTTTTGCCCAGGCCAATAAAATGGGGCGGGGGGAACAACATTCACCCACTTTACAGTCTAGAAGGAAAGTTAAATATGTGCTCATTAGTCAACAAAATCCACTTTTACTGTCAGTCCCATTGCTTCCACTATTAGAGCTTTAAGTATGAGTGGCAAAAGGAAAGACAGTCCTGTCCCACCTCAGGAGCAAATTCTGGATTAAGATGTTTACTCGATTATAATAGACTCAAACAAGTTTGATGAGGTACTAGTAGTGACTGTTACTAACCTTCCTCCATAGATTAATAAATGGCCAGGATTCAGATCTTTCTTTCAAGTCTCTGAAAAAGGCTAAAGGTTTATTCCTCATAACTGACCTTTTCACCATGAACACATTTCTCTGGGGAGAATGCTTCAAGATGGATACTTCTGCTTTGGTCTGGAACACCATAAGGCCGTGCAACTGGGCAGTCTACATCAATCACAAAGTTGCATATCTTTACATCCTTAAATACAGAAAGTTCATCTGGTTTTGAGACAACCAGGACGTATTCCGATTTCAAGTTATTCCATTCTGACTCCAAGAGCTTTTACCAGGGTAACAGGATAGGTCACTAGGTATTCCCATCCTCCAGGAATTCAATGACTAGTTGGTGCACAATATTCTAAGAGATTACCTTCTCAAAGACCTGTCCCTTAGTTGATCCAGTGACCCACTGTGGGCATATTCATACATTTGAGAAATCAGATCTTATCCCATCCCTGGACTTCATGTTTCCTCACAAACCTCAGGAGAGTCCATGTTCCACTGGATAGGATCAGCAAGCTGCAATCCCTCATAATGGCTCTTCTAGCAAAGACCTTGTTGTTGGCACATTGTGACCCTTCGCTACTGGGGACTCTGAACGGTGCACTAGACTTGGTTCCCCTAGAGACTTTCCTTGTGCCTCAAGAAGATAAGGGCCATTGGCAAGCTCTTTCAGACTTACTCTTTGAAGTTGTCTATGGACTCTGACATTTGATCGGACCCTCACCTTTTTGATTTCATGCTGTAGTCTGAGCTGCAGAAACCAATATCTCCTTCACTAATGCTTTGATAGAATCACTTGTTATATTTGGCATTGTCAAAACACCTTACGAACCAGTGAGTGAAGCATCTTATGTAAACCTTGCCCCGTTTGAGGGTTTCCTGCTCACTTTTAGCCTCCGTGAGGAGGAGTGAGTTTCATGCTTTGTTGGTAGAAAAGGGTTGGTTATTATTCAATTGTAATTATGATTTAGTTTGTATATGTCCTGTTCTCTGGGTTCAAGAGGATATTAACCTATTACATGAACTCTGATGCTGGAGTCAGAGTGGAAATTTGTTCTTTTCAGTTCAAGAACCTTCCATACAGATAGGAAGGATGAATCAAGCTGGTTCATGTAACCTGATGTAGGACTATGCATCCTAGAAATGTAAGCTATGCAATAGTAGCAGACAAGTATTATATAATTCAAATAAGTTTGAACTGTCTCCATCCACCCCATTTTCTACGACTGTTATTATATCAAAATTTGTCTAACCCAAAGTTCTCTATAGTCTGAGTCCCTACAAACAGGGGTCCTACAGTTTTGACCCTGGACTCTCATTCAAAAAAATGTAGCCTACAGTTCCCCATTTACTAAGAACTCATTAGTTTTGGTTGGGTGCTAGTTTTTACGGTTTCTGTGGTTGCTAAACAGTAAAAAAACAATAATCATTTTGTAGAAAGAACCCTCACCCAGTACAGAAACTGAAATACCAATGAAAATGTCATTTTTTGCACAAAATCATGAAAATCAAATCTCATTATATGGACTCAGATAAAATGTGCAAAACAAATCAACCCATGAGAGACAAACACATTATCTAGTACACTGATGAGTGAATTATCACCAAACATATGTCAGGCCTGTACAATCTGAAGGATAATTTAGTCTTGTTCCTGTTACATGCTATTTGTGAAAACACATCCATACATCTAAGCCTAATAAAAAAGGAGGGTGGGTAACCGGGAATTAATGTGATCCCTTGCCTTATTAAGGCAATGACAAATTAATATAAGAATCCTGTAAGAATAGCCACAACCACCAAAACGTGACTGTGATACTTGCCAAATACACACAATCAAACTTCCAAAAGACAAAGCCATGATCACAGTTAATGAGCAAACATTTTTATTATCCAGTGAGTTAGCCTTGCTTCAGGCAACCATGCTGCCAATATTATTTTATATGAAACCACCCCACATAGCTTCTTCTATGATGTTTTTCCTACACAACTAACAGTGGAATGAATAAAATACCTATAGCACCCAATTATATACCCATACAAATGCTCAAATACTACTGACCGAATAAAGTCAACTTCAGATTTGCTGATGTAGAACCAATATTAAAAAACTGTTGGAGAGAATCCATCTTAATATGACTTGCTAACAATGAGAGCAATTTAAATCTCTTTCTGAGAAACAGATAAAGATGGACCAGGATTAGTTGTAAAGCTTAACCGAAAACTATATCTATCTCTTCAAAAATCTTTACATTTCTAATCACTGGATATTTTGAAGCTTCACAATGAATGTTCTTAATTCAAATCAAGTAAAGTATTCCCATTTAAAATTGATCAGAATGCTAGGTTTTAAAATTATCCATCAATTCTGTATGAAAAATAAAACACTGACGAGATTAACTTGCATCCTAGACTTAAAGTGTTCCTTGATGCTTTCACTAATCATAAAAACCCCAACTGTGTGAGGTGTTAATCATTTTGGAGTGCGTGTGTCAGGGGTAACACACACTATGATGAGGCATGTAGAGTACAGTGCCTTGCCTACAAATCATGGTAGTCAATCTGGGTAGATCAAATGTGAAAATCAAATCTTAAGCCTTCTAGTCATGAGTCCAATACCTTAAACACTGAGCCAGTGCAGCTACAGAGGCATTAATTATGTGAAATCAAGTAAATGCTACCGAACACATCCAAATGAAAGAAATGAATGGTCACAAGAAATGATCATAATTTAAATTCATTTATTTTTATGGACATAAATTTGTATGATATTTGTAGGTACTTAAATTTATATATTGGGCAGGAGTCTGACTGTTCTCAAAGAAGGATAACTGTTCTGGGGTCTTTAAGTTTATGCTTTGTGTTTGTGCCAACCACTTAATCTACAAAAAATGGTACTGCATGAATAATAGTGAACTCTGATGCTTTAACTAAGAGTTAGTAAGGCCTCCAATGTGAATAATGTTATGTTAAATAACATTGAGGCACTGTTGGAAAAAGATTTGTTCAGGAATCTAACATGGATAATGTTATCAGATTAAATAAGTATGAAGCTCAGACCAACAATTGGTAGGGACTCTAAACTGGATAATGTTTTCAAAAACCAATTCAATTCTTTCAAAAGTAGTAGAATTCGTATAATCTAATACTCAAAAGAATTTCAGTGAAAAAACATGAAGAATAAGTGAACATTAAGGCAGATAAATAGCCAACAGAAAAAATATCCACCTATTTTTGATCACCTGTAAATCAAATATTGTTTATTCAAAATTCCAATGCAAAATTAGTCAATCTTGTCCTAGACAAAATGCAAACTGTTACATGATGCTATCTACTGCACTTAAGGTGTCTGGCTGAGAGAAAATAAGCTATATATGTATAACATTGATTTTTAATAACTACATTATTTCTCCTAAAATTTTCATGACATTTTGTATATAAACAAGGTATCTCTAATAAATGTAATTCTGAAATAAGTGGGCATGGTTATCTGTGTTCTTTTAATTAACCACATGTAAATTTACCCTTATTTCCCTGAAGAAAAACAATCCTATAAGGGCGGCTATAATTGCTGGCCCCGTAGATATAATCGGGAATGCTACAGGTTCTGAGAGGACTTTGTTAGCCACAAAATAGGATGACGTAGCTATACCCCACATCAGTCCTGATACTGCGCCAGGTAATATGGCCTGTGGATAAACATTCGGCTTATTTCTCATGAAGATGCAGTAAACAAGAAAATAGAAGGTACTGGTCAGGAAGATTCCAGTGAACGATGAAAAGACATAATCAAGACCTGAAAAAAATTATGCAAAAGTAAAGCAATACATCATAATGTACAGCAAACAGTACAATGTGTAGTATTATTCTACACTGAATGCACATAATGTCACAAAAAGCATGAGAAATTGAGATAAGTTAAAGGTCCATTTAATATAATCAGGAACAGATTGATTTGAGTTAAACAGCAGAATAGAAATGTTATTGAGGCATTGTTTCATACACAGTTTATTGATCATTTTTTTTTCTCTAGATGAATTTTTTTCAATTTTAGGGAGAGACGGTGTATGAAAATTTGACCCTTCAAGAATGGGTATCTAAGGCTATTCATTTGCATTTTCCATATCTTAATAGCTGGTTATTTTGTTTTGAAAAAATTCCCAGCTAATGAGACAAGACTCCTATGAGGGTTGGGTAAAATGGTATTAAAACAAAAGCTATTCAAAGGGACTGGTCAGTACTGGCCAAATTGAATTTTTGGGAATATTCTTATTAACTGATGAGTACTGAAACAAACTCTGATATTGTCATGAACTTCAACATACCAAATCTGGTAACAAACCATTTGATGTTTGAGTAAACATGGTTACAATATACCAGAAAGACAGTGCTGCACAAAATTCCATATTGTGGTATTTGGTCCTGCACTTGACATCATGGACAGATCATTAACCAAGTGTCAGTGTTAAGATATAATCACATGCCAATTTTGGTTAAATTTTTTAATGATCTTTTCTACTGTCCTCCCCTCCAAGTTTGGTGTGTGTGTGTGTTAGTGTGTGTGTGTTGGGGGCAGAGGAGAAAACTAACTTTAATAATGTAATACTTACCTGTTACTAATGCCTTACTTACCATCTGGGATGCTAAATCCCCTCAATTGTGCAGATAATTCCAACCTCCAATTACATGGAATGTTCTAGAAATCAAGAACAGAGAGAACCCATAACCAGTCTAACTACCACATTATCAGACTTGGACCCAGACTCTTCTTGGGCCATAAAAGCAGGATGGTAGGAAGGAATCTTGCAATAGTGAGATTACATTATTACCATTCCTTGTGTGCCCCGAACCAAATCTACATTTTAAAGCAGCAATACAAAACCTGTCACTATTGCCATCCTGAATTCGCCAGTTTGGCAGGAGGCTAATGACCTAAACAAACTGGTATAAAAATAATATACTCACCATTATCGTACAAGTGTTCACTGCTTAAGTTGTGAGCAGAATGGACCACCCTTTGCACCTTAATTATTAGGGTCAACGAATAAATAACTTTTCTCTGGTGTGCCAAAGAACGCAGGTAAAAGTGGGAGAAAGTATTCCACTAAAACATGGCTCTTATAACAACCCCAAATACCAAATGATTAAAATAGGATGATAATGTAACAATAACCTGACACCATGGGCATTAATTTTCCTCCACAAAAGGTCTCTCTCAGTGAGGGACTATAAGGTAATTTGATAGTGAGGACAATCCACCTGGAAGTGGTAGATGCTGAGATATGAGCAGAGCCTGTAATTGGTAGATAGAGATGATTTCAACCCTTCCTTCTGCCTCCTGACATGGTCCAACATAACTGTTCAGAGAAGTCCATCCTGATCATCTCCAGCAAAGATTTGACTGAGATGGAGGATCTCTATTGGAAGTGGACCTACTGAAGGAAGCTGGCCTTTTGCAATATCACCAGACTGACAAAGAAGAGAAGCAAACTCATAATTACCATTGGCAGCAAACAGTCTTTCCTACAGACATGGCATGAAGACCACTCCATCTTCTCAATGAGAGCAAGGAATGCAAGAATAAAGGTTCTTTAAAGAAGCTTCACCCAATGGTTCGTAACATGGTTCTGACAAAGCCTGTAACATTCACAAGAGATTCCCTTTCAGTATTAGTGAGCAAGATACTGGTCCTAATCTGGATGATGCAGTTTGCAACCTTCCCTGAAAACTTTTTATGGCAAACAGATTACTTGAAATGAGCAAAACATGAATGTGGTTAATCTGTGGTCTGTTGTGGAGAAGGGCCCTCTAATTCTACATCAGTAGGTCATCTTCTATAGTAATCTCCTGGTGTGATCTACCAACAAATCATGTGGGCTGCTGAACCATGATGGCAGAGGTCAGAGAGAGGTCATCATAATGAGCTATGCAGTGCAGGTCCATACATAAGAACTTGCAGACTCATTCTGAAAGGTAGGATGGTTGTTCAGTTTCATCAAAAAAAAGTCCACCAAGGGTCTCCCACTCAGCCCAAACAGGGAATCTGCTGTGAAATTTGCTGAAACCATTCCATGAGAATTTTCTTGAATTACCTGGGTAGACTGTCTGCCAGAATATTTTTGACTGCATTATGGCATATTCAGAGGGTAATCCCTGCTGTCCATCAATGGAGGTTTGAAGCCTCCACTTACAAAGGAGCACATACCTCCTTGTCACCTCAAGTGCACCACAACTGAGATGTTATCTGAAGAGACCATCACACAATGACTCCTTATTTGGTGGATTCCCTCTCGTGGGACAAAACATATCACTATCATTTCTAAATTGTTTATATGAAGGATAGCTTCTTTCTGGGACAACATAGGAGTAGGGTTCAGGGGCATGTATTGGGACTCAGATCAGATTATTAGAAAACAGCCCCAGTTTGTCCAATAACTTAAGTGATGATCAAATTCTGACTCCAGAATAATCTGAGCTTACAGGGTATCCTTGTACAGTTTCCAATTTATCAGTAAGATACATTGGAGAGGATATATGTACAGTCTTCCAAGGAGAACTAGGTCCAATACAGTGTAATCTCCCCAGGCAAGATAGAGAAAAGCCAGTGAAAAGGTCTAGGCTTGAAGCATCACCAAAAGAGCCAGGTTTCTGTTTATCCTGTACAGCAATTCAGGAAGAGCTTTAGTTTTTTAGGTTTGGAATGGTTTGTCTCTGAGTCTGGAATGACTTGTCTTTAAATATAAAACAATCTAATTCTCTCAATGCTTTAAACAAATTACTCTGACTACATGTTAAATAAGAAATAATACTCTTTTTCAACTTGTGTTATATAATCTATATAAATCATAAATAAGGTCTCAAAGAAGAATAATCTTTTACTAACTGAGCTACCTTCCATAAATACAACATTATTATTATTAATTATGGCTACATTGCATCAACTAATCAACAAAGTATTGGAGGCTGAGTATTTCCAGAGTCCTCAGGTGAGTGACAACTACTCCCATTTTCTGGTAAAAGCTCTGTAAACGGAGGCCAGGCTGAAAGGCAAAGTTTGGAACTGGAAAACATCATGGTCAATGCAAAACCTGTAGTATTTCCTGTGTGGATGAAAACTTGGGATAGGAATGTCTGCATCCTGATGGTCAATGGAGACTGCCCAGATGCTGGGTCATATGGCATTCATTGCTGAAGTAGTATTCTCCATCATGAATGGTTCATCCTGAAAAAATTGTTAGGGTGGAAAGATTGTTAAAAAGCTGAAACTTTCCAGCTTCTTGAAAGGCCAACAAAATCTGGAAAGAGAAAACTAGAGACTTGACATATGCCAACCTATCTACTGTGCCCATCTACAGAAGACTGCACCTCTTCCCTTAATTGAGCCAGTTCTGACTGTCAATGGCTGTCCTTACAAGAGGAGGACGTTCTTGGAAATGAAGCTGGTATCTTTCCTTTAGTACAGAAGGACCTATATAAATTCCATTTTGCCAGAGCAAATACCTGAGAAGAGGGCTAGCCAAGTGTCAATGGTTATCTTGGGAAGCGGGATGCATGGCAGGAAAGGGTTCGAGTCTAAGGGCCTTCTGCACCCAGATCCCATGAAGAAAGGGTAGGAGTCCACAGGCTTCCTCCTTGCCCCTTCTGGTTGGCTTGTCTAGCCTAAGATAGGCAGGAGCGAGGCTTGAATTGGTGTTGTTGCTGGACTGATGTGGATGCTTTTAAAAAACTTTGCAGAAAACTGAAGGACAGCCAGGACAAGAACACTTCCTGGGAAGTTTTGACAAGCCAGGAGTGGCTGTGAGAAATGGTGCTGTTAGTCTCACATGTCCTAAAGTGCCTTGGACCATGGAGGGAATGAGAGCTCCATGGATTCTCATCCTCCAGTGGTGCAGTCCTAAATATATTCTCATTGTGCTCCAGTAAAACCTTTGATGTGTCGAAATCAATGTCTCTGCAAACGTCAAACAGCTCCACTGAATGCATCATGGACAGTGACAAAATATACCTTCCAGTTTTGACAACTGCCTGCAGCAAACGCCTAAGCAAAGCATGAGTCAAAGATTCCACACTCCAAAGATTCTGAAGGAACTTGCCAAAATGGCTATGGTTAATAGTGAAAGAGCTTCAATATCCAGCTTACTGACTGCAGTCTAGCCCATCTAAAAATCCCCACTTAAAACATCCCAGCATTGTTGTGTGAGTAAGAAGGAACTTAAAAGGCCAAACAAGAGTCAACAAAAGAGAGGGACCACTGCACAGATGTACATATGTAGTGACAGACATGCTCATGAATGCCAGTGTTACTAATGTATCCAACTTCAATCAAGACAGGCTCAAAAAATGTATAGAACACAATTCCATAACATTTTATGCTGGACATTTCATGATGTCTGAACAAGGCTTGGTTGGGTTTTTGCTCTTAATGCCATTTTCCAACACAAAATAGGACATAAATGTTGGCCAATATATGACATAAGAAGAACTCTGGGAAGGTAACCCAACCCATAGGAAGTGTTAGTTTGTGTCTCATGATCGCCCAACATATGTGAGGAAGCTTACCAATAGCTTACCATGGGTCGGTGGTTATTATTGGGTGTTTCCAGGATTCTTCCTCCACCACTTATCATGTGCTGAAAAATGGCATTAAACTCAAAACAACAAAATGGGAAGAAACAAATTTAAGAAGATACCGACACTTTTATTATTGCAATTCTATTATGATCAAAGTTACAGAACATACAATTTTTAACTTTTTACTCGGAGAACGAGCTTGAATTTCTGTCCAGGAATTTTGTAATACAAGGGGATGCATCAAGGTGATTTCACTTTGAAATACAAGGAGACTCATCACAGTGATTTCACTTTGAAATACAAGGGGACTCATCAATGATTTCACTTGTAAATACAAAGGAACTCATCACAGTGATTTCACTTTGTATTACAAGGGGACTCATCACAGTGATTTCACTTTGTATTACAAGGGGACTCATCAATAATTTCACTTGTTAATACAAAGGAACTCATCACAGTGATTTCACTTTGAAATACTGGGGGACTCATCACAGTGATTTCACTTTGTATTACAAGGGGACTCATCAATAATTTCACTTGTCAATGCAGAGGAACTCATCACAGTGATTTCACTTTTTAATACAAGGGGACTCATCACAGTGATTTCACTTTGTATTACAAGGGGACTCATCAATAATTTCACTTATTAATACAAAGGAATTCAACAAAGTAATTTGACTTTTTAATACAAGGGAACTTGTCACAGTGACTTCACTTTTTAATACAAGGGAACTCAACATAGTGATTTCACTTTGTAATACAAGGGAACTCAACAAAGTAATTTCACTTTTTAATATAAGGAAACTTGTCACAGTGATTTCACTTTTTAATACAAGGGAACTCAACACAGTGATTTCTCTTTTAAATACAAGGGAACTTGTCACAGTGATTTCACTTTTTAATACAACTCATCACACAGAGCTCACTATAAATTAAATGCTCATGGTTGGGTATTTACTGATGTGTAGATTTTACCTAATAATTCACAAAGTAAATAAAGTCCAAAAGACTTCATGTTAACTTTGAGAGTGATTAGGTAAAATTTACACAAATACCCTACCATGATCATTTTATCCTTATAATTCCAAGTTACTTCCTTCTTGTCATCATATCAGGAGATTTTATCAACAAAGTTCACTTTTAGGTAGACATTAGCCTCTTAACTGTGACAGAATACATAGCCTGAAGGTCACTAGCAAAGAGTTGTTGATTCTTTATATAGTAATATAGGGTACGATGTCACAGTGGGTCATGCCTGTGATATATTGATTTGATCATTATTTTAATATATAAAACTGTTTAAATCTGGCTATTCCTTTTTGTCTAACGTTATGCTTGTGTATGGCATGTGTTGTTATAATAATCATTGTTCTGGCTGTCTATGCATTTGGACCTTTCAAAAGCAAAACCATGTTTACTTTAAGTGAGATCCCTTGCTTGGCATATAATTTATGACCCTGACCTTTAATAGCAACTGGCAAAACAATGTCAAAATGCAACAATTTCTCAAGACTGGCTTGTGAAGCTTATCATGTTCATTTTTTTGCAAAAGAGTTGAGTGTTGAAATGCAGGAATGACTCTGCAATTACGTTGTTTTAACTTCTAATGGGCAATTTCAATCAAGGGTTGCGATCACTCCGGTGGCCTAGTGGTTAGAGCATTCACCTCTGATGCAGGAGGTTGCAGGTTCGAACCCTGACCGAGTCCTAACAAAGACTTACAAAAATGGTACTAATAGCAGCCTCGCTTCGCACTCAGCATTAAGAGGTTAGTGTTAGGACTGGTCAGCCTGGTGTCAGGATAATGTGGCTGGGTGGGACATCATGCTCCATGTCTGCGGCATGATGCTCTAGTGCTAGACATCACTATAAACTGTCACACTGCAGACATTGTAGTGATACGTCTGAAAAATTGTTAAAGCTAACTTAAAAATCTAACACACACACAATCAAGGGGTTGCACATTTTGGTCAGAAATCACAACATTGGCTTGGTGGGGATTGTTGCTATCATTATGGTGTAAGATGTTGGTATAGATAAAGCTTCACATAAAATACCTGGAAATGTGAAACTAAAAGTAGACCACAGAATTTACAGATGTATGTCTTGATCAGTCTCAAGTGACCACTTATATCCAATCAACTTGCAGAAAATTTGGTTCATTCATAGCAATAGAAATTGTTTTCTAATAAAAGGGGACTCATGACAGTGATTTTACTTTCCAATATAGATTGACCTGTCAGTGATTTTACTTGCAATACAAGGAGACTCTTCACAATGATTTCACTTTTTAATACAATGGAACTCTTCAGTGATTTTACTTGGTAATACAAGGGGACCCATCAGGGACTTCACTTGTAAATAGAAGGGGTCTCATCAATGATTTCGCTTTCTAATACAATGGGACTCATCTGTGATTTCATTAGTCAATACAAGGAAACTCATCATAGTAATTTCACTTTGTTATCCAAGGGTACTTATCAGTGAATTTCACTTTGAAATACAAGGTGATTCATCAGTGATTTCACTTTGTAATACAGAGGGACTCATCAATTATTTCACTTTGTAATACAAGGGGACACATGACTTTGATTTCACTTGTTAATACAAGGGGTCTCATCATTATTTCACTTTCCAGTACAAAGGTACTCAGCAGTGATTTTATTTGTCAAAACAAGGGGACTCATCAATCAGATCTCACTTTGTAATACAAGGTGACTTGTCACAGTGATTTTACTTTGCAAGACAAGAGAACTGAACACAGTGATTTCACTTTGCAATACAAAGGGGCTCATCACAGTGATTTCACTTTGTAATACAAGGAGACGCATCAGTGATTTCTCTTTGCAATACATGGGGACTCATCACAGTGATTTCACTTTGTAACACAAAGGGACTCATCGGTGACTTCACTTTGTAATACAAGAGGATTCATCACAGTGATTTCACTTTGCAAAACAAGGGGGCTCATCAGTGATTTCACTTTCATTACTGATTATATGAACAATGATGATGGGGGTAGGGGTGGGAGTGAGTGGAAACAAAATGCAAAATTACCTTCCTGACTAGCTCCAGAGTAATGGTCTTGTACATAGATGGCTGGCGTAAATAGCTGGCCATATAACAACCCAGAGGCTAAGGATAAGGAGATACCCCTGCAAGAGATAATGAAAATATGCTTTGCAGTTTTTTACATTTCTAAAAGGGCTGTAGCAGAAACAATGTTTTGCAGAATATGGTGTCTCATCTATGAACAGTGTGACATGGACAAAATAAAAAATCCTGGCATGCCAACCGATAGGCATTAGTTATGTATAAGATTATACTCAGGCTTCAGTTTAACACAGCAAATGATTTGGAAAATGTATGACTTTTCAAAATCTGTAATACACACTAACAATACTGTTGATGCAGTCACGGTTACCATCATTGCTAGAAAAATGTCAACTATATGTTATCATTCTCATTATATGAAATGCAATTTTTGAAGTAAATTATGTTTCTCTGAAAATACTTACCTAATCACATCAATATTAGGGATATTAACTACCTCCTGAATCCATTCTACTGAAAAGATGAAACTCCATTTTGTCTATCTCATACTGACAAAGGGCAATAACTCTGGCCCATTACCTCCACTTGCCAACAAGTGTCACTAGTTTGTAAGCTGAGGGATATGTAAACAAGGATGCTTATGTAGTGTAATTTTTTTTATATGGTTGACTGAATTTGTCTAATTTCTCATGCAAATTAAGTTTAAAAGGACTTACTGTCAATAGTCAACTTAAGTCAATAAGATACCTATTGAAACTCATGTATTTAGTTTACCCAAACTGAACTAAACATATCAACAAGAGAGATAAACTGTACATAGACTTTATTTAGGAAATCAAAATAGCATATGATGTGCACAAAATATTTAAAGATGCACAATAATTCAAGAAACAATATTTATTATTCATGACACATAAAACTGAAATATTTTACAATGACATTCCTTTGAGACTCTGTTTTATACATATAAAGAGAAACAACTGCCTAAAACTTACAAAACCAGTATTTATCTAGAAAGTATATTAAAGAAAATAAATAGTAGTACATTATTTTTCCTATCCCCCAACATTTTTAAAACAATTAAGAAGAAATTAATTATACCAAGATGCAATGAAATTAAATTTTGGAATTTTGTAGGCCTATGAATGTTTATAGCATTTCGCTGTTTTTCTACTCATAAACCTATAATTTATAGGTATGAAGTATAGTAGATAAATTTCTACATCATGGTAAATAAAAACATAGTTTAAAATGTTCCTAGTATGTTCCTTCATATGTGCTGCATGATACATAAACAGCAAAGAAAATAAAAGAACACAATATTATCTGAAACACTCCTTTAAGTTAAAGCATGAATATCTAACCAAATCACTATGCATGAATTTTATTATTTATCAAATTATCTTTCTCAAGTAATGACATCCAATCATTTGTTACCCAACAGAAAAGAAACTAAACCTCCAATGAATGTGTTACATCGCAAATGAATCAAGAATGTGTTTGTGTGTGATTTGGATTTTGAATGTAGCTTTAACAATTTTTTTAGTCATATTGTTATGATGTTTGCAGTGTGGCAGTATACAGTGATGTCTAGCACTGGGAAATCATGCTGTAGACAAGTAGCATGATGTCCCACCCAGTCACATTATCCTGACACCAGGCCGACCAGTCCTAACACTAACCGAGGTGGATACTCTAACCACAATGCCACAGGAGTGGTCAAATCATGAATGATTAACACAGACCACTTATGATATTAATGAACTGATTATAAAAACTACATTTTTAAAATGTCTGAAATGGTCAGGAAAAACAAGAAATATAGGATGGACTTTCACAAGTTAAAAAACCATTTATCACCCAAAATAACATAAAAGTCTAAATAAATCTAAGTAATATAAAGATCTGCTTACTTAAAAAGATAAAAAATAATTTAGGATCACATAATGCCACTTATGAGACAAAAGTTCTCTTTTACCCATGATTTCTATCTCTGCTGTGCACTTAACGGTTGTTTCCCCCTTTTCTGTTCCAAAGGGTGATTGTTTATATACTGGGTTTAAGTTAATCTTAATTGTTTACAAAATTGTTTCTTTACAAGGATGAAAAGTAATAGTTCAATTTAGAAGAAAATATTATAATACTTAATTTTTGTGGGATTATAAAAATTGTTCAATATAAAGTGTATGGAATTCACTGTTTATTCTTTTATACATAAGAATGTTTGGAACTGAGATTAGATCGCTCACAAATACACATCAAACGAATGTGTAAAGTGAATTTGACTTAGGTGGCGCTCTACACTTTCTGATCTTGCAAAGGGTTAGACTGTTAATGAAAAATAATTTCCCAGGTTTTCCCCACTGGTTATAATGGCTTAAAAAGATTGTATATCTTAGATATTGATGAAAGAACTTCTAATTCCATTTATTTTGGTGTAGAATTAGTGGGTGTAATTTGAGTTATAGAGTATATAGTTGGTCATATTTTGGATGTTTACATATTAAAAAACTGCTAGATCTGCTTGGTCATGTTCACTTCATGGACTTCAGTGGTAAATTGTAAAAAGAAAAGAAAAAAAACAGCTGAAAACTTTTAATTTTTTTAATATATTTTTTAATTCATTCACTGAACTTACAGAATCATATACTATCTGTCTGGCAAAATTCCTTTCCCATATTTCAAAAACTGCTAAAGTTAGTGTATTTCAGACTATCTTATTTACCATATAAATTGGGACATGATAAAATAAAAAAAAATGTTCATGTCCCAGAACTTATGGTGAATTTTAATTCACCTAGGTCATATGTACCAAAACTTAAGAAAATAAATAAATTTGTATTGACTTTGTGCCCCCCCTTTGCAATAAAATAGATCAACAAAACACTTATTTGATAATAAAATGAAATAAACTAACCTTGTATTATCATTTATTCCTCTTTTTTCATTATGAGCGTTAAAGAATAATATATAGTCATGAACTCTGCATATGTAGCATAGGCTTCCATACTGTGGCGTGTATCGCTTATGTCCGATAACACATGACACATTCTTCATTGACATGAACATTGAGAAACAAATAGTGTCTGGCTGTACTCAACAGTTTGAATATGTTACCCGCCTGATAACTTGATCCAACATAATTGCAAACGAAAGGGAAATAATCAACCTTCTAATAATGATGCACAATAATACAAATAATCTTATAGTAACATCAAACAAATTTAAAGCTTCTTAGCTGAAACAACAGTATGGCAGGTGGCTGGAAGGATAGAAAGAAAAATAAATGTTCCCCATTTTTGGCCAAAAGGTTCAGGGCCATGAATGGATGGGGCATATGTCATGCTGATCTTTCTACTGGATTATGTGTGCTTGGAGAACAACATATAAGAAATCACAGTTGACCAGTTGACTAAGCAGGCTAAAGTTAGCAGTCTTTCCCAATCTTATGTTAGGCCAATGTTAACTAAATCAACAACAGTATCTGATGAGAAATATTCGCAAAGATATAGGCATGATTAATATGGATAATTTAACTTTTCCAAGATCATAAGGATGAAAACAGTCCCCAGAGAGACAGCAATCTCATCAAATCAAATACAACTCACATCCACAGTACAAAAGTCATACAAATCTCACTTACTACAGGACTTAATACCATAATAGCTTCTATACCAATTTGCAGAAAAACCTTACTGAGATTCAGTTCCCAAAATTCCAAGTAAAATAAACCTTTTCTGTTTTAAGAAGACTAAGCCAATACAATGCAAGATTCCCTTGTTAATATGATTAGGGTTTGCTCATTATAAAACTCATCCAATACCATGCTAGCCTTTTTACTAAATGTTCTGAAATTCCAATCAGAAAAACCATCTTGAGTGATATGAGGCTCAGCCAAGATCACCTCATTATGCAGGGATCTCAAGGATAATTAACCTTGTATGGTACCTTAATGATATAAGCTTAATTACCAACTTTCTCAACATCAAAATGTTTTAGATCTTGTTGAAATAAACCTTTACTCCAAATCTGATTAAAATCAAAACAGAAATATGACTTCCTGAGTGTTAGTAAGCCTAGCCAATCAAATGCAAGATCACCTTATTAATATGCACAGATCTGACTTCCGTCCAAGATGATAATGACATAAGCATCTATTCCAAGTGTTATCAGAACTGGATCAGAAATAAGCCATCCAGTAAATCAGATTATGATTGCCTCATCCAATCATTAATATGCATCACTCATTTGAGACCTTGCAGAAATGACCATATATTCAAGGATAAATCAAAATCCTATCCAAAATATGGCCTCTGGAATAGTAACAAGTTCAGCTAATCAGATGCAAGAACATGACCACCTAAAACAAATGCATGGATCTTGATCATTATCAAACGTTTCTGAGATCTTGATCATATAATCATATAATCCACGATTGATCAAAATCTAATCAAAAACAGGACAGAAGTGTGCTAAATGAGCAAATGCTAAGAGAGAGAGAGAGAGAGAGAGATGCCAGACACAAGACACCCTCCTATTTGCTGTATTAGATACAACTACAGGGTATACTGCAGAGCAAATAGGAGGGTATAAAGAACATGAAGAGCACCCCCTCTACTTCAAACCGAATCAACATCTTAAGCAACAATGGTTGTACTCACAAAACTCGTTTTCTTGATGTACTAAGGTTATCAAAGAATGAGCCTCCAGTGGTGACATCTGCATTTATGATGGTTCTTCCCTGAAAAAAGCCACATAAATATGATACATTATTGGATCTTTTCATATAAAAACCCATTTACAATAAATAGGCTTACATAACTTTATAAGGTTCTATCTCACATGTATTGTAGCTGATTGATCCAAATAATAATATAATCAAAAATGAGGCTATGTGAGCTTCTTTTCAAGGAGTGAATATTGGTCCTTGAAATAAATCATGTATCATGACTGCACAAGATCAAGTGTCAGTGAAACGGTAAACTTCATGTAATCACTTTTGTGTGAAAAATTGTAACACACAGCTCCTTCCCACACTATACCGTCTTCATCATCTGATTCTATCTCAATATTTGACAAACTAAAGAAAGATGACAACCTAATGCCACTGCTAACACTTCTTAAATCAATATTATTAATCTGATTGATAAACCTAAAATTTATGATTCTGAATCGCTAACAAAAGCCAGTTTCCACTGTCAACAACTGCATGTATTAGCTATCACATTACAATATTCCAGAGAATCCCATATTTAGTGTATGTTTTTCACATCAAGAGCAATCATTTTTAAGCTCCATTTTGATTGGATGAATGTTCAATTACTGCCCATTGTTAATGAATAAGATTGTTTGTAACAAGAACATGCATAGCAGATCTATCCATCACTGAGGTATAAAGCACATAACAGGCAAGCAGATATATCCATTACTGCAGATAGCAGTGCTTGTTTACAAGCTGATTTATCAGTCACTGTGGAGGTAACGCACATGTACGCAATGGATATACACATCAGTGGTAGGGAAAGATTCAACATTAAGCTCTCTACATCCCAAATCAGCCCTACAACAAAATGAAAATTCATCTTTTCTCCTTCTGTTTGTCTGTCTGTCTGTCTCTCTCTCTCTTTCTCTCTGTCTGTAGATACAGGGCACTTGCTCCTGCACATTACCTCCCTTTGCCAACACTAGATGTTACCAGCTTTTAAGCTTAACAAATTATCCTCAAGGATGATTGTGTGGAAGGGTCTTTAAATAATGTGATCAGTCAATTATTCTTGCAAAAACAAAATTTGCAGAAACATTTGCTTTCTCTTTGACAGCATTTCCTGATCACATTAACTTTAGGAGAACCTCTACTTTGGGTATCCTTCTAGGAAAAAGATTTGATAATTTATGCGAAAGATAACTGCTCTAAAAAAAACACAGCCTTGGTGCATGAACTGTAATTGATCCATCAGGTCAAGAAGATGATTATCAGAATCTTCTTACTTTTAAAATCCAGTGAAGCTAAAAGGCTGTATTGGCTTAACAAGGGTCTGGTGGTCATCTGGTAGGTAGTGACAGGACCCACCAAGTTCTGGTTTTGTCTTGTCGAGATAAAAACTAATGAAGGTTGATTCTCTATGCAGGTCAAAATCTTCTATGATCTTTCATTTCAAGAAGATAGATGTGAAGAGACATTTCCCCTTGTCCACATTTGCATCAAAATCCAGCAACAAGTTTGCTCCCCAAACATAGTAAGTGTTGTCACTTCTGGTTGGGGCTTCTCCAAAGAAATTTCTGTCATGCGCCAACTGTGGTTGTACCAATAACACAGGAATGATCTTACCTCATTTATCATACTGACCTTTTGGATAAGTGGACTGGAAAAAGGGTGCCATTAAGTCACTTGTTACAGGTGCATCTACAGGTGGCCCCGTGGGAACAAATCCACTGCCACAATGAATAACCTGAGGAAATGCAAGAACAATCTCACTAAAATTCATGCCCTCCTGGAAACTTAATCACTTAAGAATGATGTTCCATATGATAGTGAACAAGAGACATACAAGATTCAAAATGGTTATAAACTTCAGGTGGACGAAACACTGGGATGAAAGTCAGATTTTTCCCAATCAAAAGAAAACGGTGATTATTCAAAAAGGATTGGAAGATTATCTGCCCTTGAGGAGAATAGAATTTACCATTTGTTGTAAAGATAGTCAGCTGAAACAGGCTGATGATACTACTGATAATTTTGGTAAAGGCCAAGGGGATGACATTTATAATGAACAGAGGGACTCAAAACTGATGAACCATATTGCAGAAAGCAACCCAAGAAAAATTGTGCATATGTGGGTGAATAGGGACATGAAAGAATGCATCTTTGAGATCAAACCAATGCCATTCTCATCACTTCAGATGACAATTTGCATAGATCTTACTGTCTCTATCCTGGACCTTGATGGAAGAATGAACTCATTAAGATGACTCAATACTCTGATTGGCCTCAACTTGCCACTGACCTTTTTAATAAGAAGTAACCATGAATAGAACCATGGACATTGTCGTTTTAATAAGAAACAACCATGAATAGAGCCACGTACATTGTGGTTTTAATAAGAAACAACAATGAATAGAACCATGGACATTGTGGTTTTAATAAGAAACAACCATGAATAGAACCATGAACATTGTGGTTTTAATAAGAAACAACAATGAATAGAACCATGGACATTGTTGTAATAAGAAACAACCATGAATAGAACCATGGACATTTTGGTTTTAATAAGAAACAACCATGAATAGAACCATGGGCATTGTAATAAGAAACAACCATGAATAGAACCATGGACATTGTGGTTTTAATAAGAAACAACCATGAATAGAACCATGGACATTGTTGTAATAAGAAACAACCATGAATAGAACCATGGATATTGTGGTTTTAATAAGAAACAACCATTAATAGAACCATGGACATTGTTGTAATAAGAAACAACCATGAATAGAACCATGGACATTGTGGTTTTAATAAGAAACAACCATGAATAGAACCATGGACATTGTTGTAATAAGAAACAACCATGAATAGAACCATGGATATTGTGGTTTTAATAAGAAACAACCATTAATAGAACCATGGACATTGTTGTAATAAGAAACAACCATGAATAGAACCATGGACATTGTGGTTTTAATAAGAAACAACCATGAATAGAACCATGGACATTGTTGTAATAAGAAACAACCATGAACAGAACCATGGACATTGTGGTTTTTGTACAATCTCCACTCTTGCTGAAGAATGAAATCTGAAGCCACTCTGAAATGACATCGTTCACCCATTCATTTTGTGGAAATAGGTTGATTCATTGTGACTGGAATTGTAGGAGTCAGGTTCCAACCAGTAAGCTGTCAATAGAAAGTGGGAGTGATAAGTTAGTGGTTGGCAACAGAAGGCTTGGGGTGGAAAAATTTGGTTTCTTACCTCCCCTTTAAGGTTGCCTTCAAGACTGGTTTGCTGTTATCTGCATGCATAAGGTTGATATCTGAGTGGAATGTGTGACATAAAAGTACCTACTTGGCGGGCTACTTCCACTCTAAATACAGCTGCCAAACTGTGACAAAGTGAAAGGCAATGAGCACTGGAATAGTTAGTATGTGGCTTAGGTGGGGTGAAGCAGATACCACTGTCTCATCTCCGTCAATCTAGACTGCAAGATGCAATGGCAATAGAGCAATACACAACCATCTTAATCACATTTTTAATTATGCTAAACATATTCCAAGTGTGCTTATGGCATGATCTTTCTTATCTTTGGGGTGGACAAAATCACCAAGAATGCCAAGTTAAGCATCAATGAAGTGGCCACCATGTTCTGCATAACTCTGAATGTCAGGTCAAAAGCACAGCAATAGACCATGTAGAAACTGCACGGTTGTTATCTTCACTGATACAGTGTTCCTATCAGTTTAGAACATCTGCACTTCCACATATATGAGTGCATGCAATACTGGCAAGAGAAGGATACTAGCAATTGGCTCAGCAAAACCAGCAGGCCTAGAACTACCCAGGTCTCAGATTTTTTCATACAGATGTTCCAAGATTTCTATAATCCTCACTGAATGCAGAAGTAGATGAAAAGAGGGGCTTATATTCTCCTTCCCAATTTCTAGTTGCTTTAACCTTACAAGCTTAGTTGATGGATGGCAGTATTGGTCATTCATGTCAAGACAATATATGACAAATCTCAACCATCACTTTCAAGACGAACTACATCTTTTCCATCATTGAATCAAACTTTTCTAACTGATCTAGTTTATTCCTACACTTAATGTTGGAGTTGTTCTTATAAAATTCAATTGTATCATTCACAGCAACATGAAAGTAGAAATATCATTGTCCCTAATCAAAATCATGAACCTATCCACTGCATACATCAACATATGACCCTCCTGCTGGACTGGTAGGTGATCAAATGACATGGTTTGTATCAACATAATGTATAGTTGTATGGGAAGCTAGAAGGCTGAATGATCAGCTGACTTGGCAGCATAACAGATGAACAATAATATGCATATCTATAAGATTTCCTTTTATGGCATAATTTGTTGATGTGACCAATGTACAATATTCAGTATGATAGATCACTAGATTGGCTGGTCTGAGACTGAAGGCTGACAGCAAGGATTTTAGTCCCTAAGGTCATGCTGAGGTATACAAGACACTCAACTGTCTACCAAAAAAAACCAGGAGGATAAACTCCCACCAACTCCAAGTATATAGTCATGTCACAGAATAAGGCAAGAAATAACTTAGTTTCGCCTTAGAACGATTTAATCATTTTCGTCGCACATGTGTACAACATTACCTAGGGTGGATAACTGTTTCCCTAGGTAAACAACTGAACTAGCATGTATATCATCATAGATCACTTGCGGCAGGAGACACAAAAAGCATGGGTAATTTACCCTTACTAATACTCATTCTCCTGTAGATTTAAAGCAAGTTTCTTCTCTAACTGACACATTGGTTGTTTTGTTTTAGTTTGTAATACTGGTAAGTGACAATCATTTTCTGGATCTAATTGCCATTATTAAAGTGTAGTGATAGTGATGATAATGAAAACAAAAAAGGTGTCTGCAAATTAGGCCTTAAGTCATAAGGGGTGTAATGGTATAATGTATGTGTTTTGCTACATGTGAAGAAATCTTAGAGACATTTAAACAATAATAAAATTACAAACTAACAGTACTAATCTTGAGCAGTTCTGGCATTCAATAAGCAAACTGAATCTATCAACAGGATGGAAATGACTTAAACATTTTGGTGGAATAAGTAGAGTTGTCCTAACATTGCCATATTCTAAATCCAACAGACAGATGGACATTTCCATTTTGATGAAAATTCAGGCTAAAACTAGATGAAAAATGGATCCAGTAACAGAATATCATCTTCTAAGTGTTAAGATCAACAATGATGAGGACTGCCACTTACATAATCCAGTAGTGATCTAAGAAATGCTAAAAATACTTGTGGTACATAGAAGAGTGTGTGTGTGTGATTATGATTTGTAATGTAGCTTTAACAATTTTTCAGTCACATCACTATAATGTTTGCAGTGTGGCAGTTTATAATGATGTCTAGCACTGAGGCATCATGCTGCAGACATGTAGCATGATGTCCCATCCAGTCATTATCCTGACACCAGGCTGACCAGTCCTAACACTAACCCCTTAATGCTGAGTGCCTAGCAAGGCAACTGTTAGTACCATTTTTGTAAGTTTTTTGGTATGACTCAGACGGGGTTCGAACCCATGACCTACTGCCTCTGAGGCAGACGCTCTAACCACTAGGCCACCAGAATGGTGATACATAAAAGAAGAGTATGAATGGCAACAAGATACTTCAAAAGGGCTGACTTGATAAAATTACGTGCATATTTTAATATTTAATAAATGTAAATTTGTTCACTGGATTTTTTTATTTATCAATTGCATGTTAAAAACTGGGCTGACAAAAATCCTCTCTCTTTTGAGGTCAAAACTACTGGCCAAATTTTGGAAATCTGATCTGCCCTGCCCTGTCTTTTCTATCACATCTATGATCTCACAGTGAACGGAAAATTTAATGCAAACTCTGACATATATATGATGTTTCTTCCTGATGTGGCTGAATATATTAAGTGTGATCAGAATTAGGGGTGAAATGACACACCTGTGCCACATATCAATGATTCATAATATGCAGTCTGCGATAAGATACATATCGATACACATATGAACTTGATGGTCTTTCAATCTTTGGAAGGTAGGTGGTGCCCTTTCATGTATATTCACATTCTGGTCCTATTTCCATTATGCAGACTACAGACAGACATATAGTTATCATATATTTATATGCAACTCTCATTGATAAGAAGACAACAATATTTTCAAACAGACTATCTGTTTGTTGCATTGAGGTTTATCCAGCGTTTTCGGCCATTTAATGGTGGCTCCATTAAACTCCCATTGTTTTGTACAACATGAACGAATCGAAAACATCTTATTATCAAATTTCGTGTCTCAGTTGAACGTGGAAGACATTATGATGTTATCTTCAAAAAAGAATAAATAATGCAATTTCCTCATGCAAAGAAAATCTCATCTAGACCAAATTCAGGCATGGGAATAAGGTTGAATGCTAACAAAATCTATTTCATTTTACTTCCTGCAGATGCAAAAGACTGCTGCAGCCACAGGTACATGCATATTTGTTAGTGAAGGAAAACTATTGACTACACCCAGTCCTATTCTAAATTTTATTTAACTTACACAAGATGATAAACTTGAGCTGTTTGAAATCTGCCCCATAGCTCATTCTATGCTAATTATAGTTATTCCATCAGCACCTTCATTCACTGGTTAAATATCTCTGCATCGGTGGCTTCATATGAATAATATTCATGGTTAATATTACAGCATTGGTATCAATGACTTCGAATGAATAATATTCATGGTTAATATTACAGCAGTGGTAACAAAGACTTTGAATGAATACTATTCATGGTTAATATTACAACATTGGTATCAATGGCTTCATATAAATAATAGTCATGGTTAATATTATAGCATTGGTATTAATGGCTTCATATAAATAATAGTCATGGTTAATATTACAGCATTGGTATCAAAGGCTTCATATGAATAAATAGTCATGGTTAATATTACAGCATTGGTATCAAAGGCTTCATATAAATAATATTCATGGTTAATATTCAAGCATTGGTATCAATGGCTTCATATGAATAATAGTCATGGTTAATATTATAGCAATGGTGTCAATGACTTTGAATGAATAATAGTCATGGTTAATAATCAAGCATTGGTGTCAAAGGCTTCATATGAATAATAGTCATGGTTAATATTACAGCATTGTTATCAATGGCTTCATATGAATAATATTCATGGTTAATGTTCCAGCATTGGTATTAACGGCTTCAGATGAATAATAGTCATGATTAACATTTCAGCATTGGTATTAATGGCTTCATATGAATAATATTCATGGTTAATGTTTCAGCATTGGTATCAAAGGCTTCAAATGAATAATATACATTACAACAATATTACAGCACTGGTATCAATGGCTTCATATGAATAATATTTATGGTTAAATTTATCAATTACCGTTCTTCTGCTGAAGACAATAGTTTCACGGCTGGAGTCACCGGTATAGATAGATGTGGATGTACTATCAATTAGGCTGTTATCCTATAAAAATAAATAAGCAATTAAAAGGCAGGTGTAACAAGATAATGGTCCCTTAGATCCTAAAATATATAAAATAATGACCCCTTAGATCCTACAATATATTAAATAAATCATTTTTCCTTAAAACAATACAAAGTGACTTTCACAAGTTGTTTTCCTCAATCATTAACCTCTCCTATCCAACCAGGCTCTGTCTATTACCTCACTTAGAAAGCCACAATTTATCCTTCATAGTGTCCCATGAATTTCAACATCACAAAAAATTCAGCCATTGGTCTCTGTGATAGGACGTAAAGACGTAAAACAATAAAAAAAGAGCATTAAATTAGAGATGATATCATGTGGTGATAAAACCTTAGTGATGTTATATTTATTTCTTTTACATGATTGCTTTTAAAATCTCTTTCACAGGATATTATCATTGCCCAACCCTAAAAGGCACAGTTTACTAAGTGAAAGTCACAGTATTTGTTTAACCATGGAGTAATAAACAATGTGACTGGGGCCCCGAGTGGCCGAGTGGTCTAAAGCGCTCTCCATTAAATATCACTGCCATCTCACCTCTGTCTGCATGGGTTTGAGTCTCGGATTCAGCTAATGTGGGTATGTGAGAAAGCTTGCCAGTAGCTTCTCGTGGGTTGTTGGTTCTTTCCCGGGTTTTCCCAAGTTCTTTCTCCACCATTAATACTGGCTGCCATGTATAGCTATTCGTGTGCTGAAAAATGGCGTTAAACCCTACAACAACAACAAGACAATGTGACCACTATTCAGACCACAGTTTTATGCATCAATAATTAATCTGATTAATCCAATATCTGAGGCCTCACAAGAAATGCAAGCAAGCAAGTCATCAAATTCCTTTATTCATACACTGGCACAATACATATTTAACCTGCTGCAAGTAACATACATATCACAATGTAAAGTCATTAGTACAGAATGTTTACCAATGAATAAATATATCTCAGGGCTCAAAATTAGTGGTTGTCTACTAGCCCAAGGCTAGTAGGTTTCCTGTCAAACTAATAACATTCATAATGTTAATAGTCTGATGGGCTAGTAAGTTTCAGTTATCAACAGTCAGTGTTTGTTTACATATTCCCTATGGACTTGAGTTCAGCAAATGTTCTGTAGAATCAAAGTGGTGGCCATTGTAAACACAGTCATAAAATATTAGCATGAGAAGATGAAGTCAATTTCTGCCTCGGAAAGGTGCGTTTCTATAACAGGAAGCCATCCAATTTTGTGCATTTTGCTTAACAGCACAAATTATGGTCCCATCATTAACAACGGAAGTTTGGTAATTGATCCTAATTAATCTGATAACAAATTAAATGATAAAATGATGTGGTATCACACTTTATTCACTCAACCACAGTAACAAACTAGAAAGCAGTATACCACACAAAAGAACACGGCAAAAACTATTTAAAAAAATTAATTTGCATGGGTATTTTTTGTTTAAGGTTCTTTTCTCTTCTGTTTGCTAGCCAAATGCTCCAACAGTCACAAACGGGAAACTGCATATTTTACAGCTGCATCAAAATACTTATAAGAATTAGATCAATTTATTATGATGACATTATTGGCACATTTTCCATGCAACTACTTTTTCTATGATGATGAGACAAGCTGAGCCATCTCAAGACACAGAAAAGTTCCCTTTGGGAAACAAGGCAAGTGATTTTGGCCCGGAGAGATCAAAACTAAACAGGTCTGACCGTCCTTGTTGGTACCAATATCTTCAGTACCATTATGTCTTTACATGTCAGAAATCACAGAGTAATATTCCCTTAAAGTCTTAGGAGCTAACTGCTTTTCATCCAAGATAAGAAAGAAAACATTAGCTAACAGAGCACGAGTTTGTCTGTTATGTCGCAATGTACCCCATGTGAAAGACTTTTCTGCAGAGTCAATCTAATATTTCACACTATTTTAGTCACATTATGAAATAACCCACCTGACTGACCCATCCAATAGGAAATAAGTTAATACATCTAAGAACCCACATGACTGCACTAACCAATGAGAAATTACTCTAAACTTTTAAACAGATTCCTTATATCATTTTTTTTTTCATTTTTCATTTCTCCCATGACTGGCTGTTTGTAGGGGAGCCACTGATGACTTTATGACAACCTCTCCATTTTGCCCTGTTCTATACTGCTCTTTGGGACTTTACAAAGTCAATGTCTTTCCATTTTTTATGTTATTTTCTCATCTCTACTTATGTCTGCTTTGTTGTCTCTTCCCTCTCATTGTGCCTTTAGGACTCTCTTTGAAAACCCAGATGAGTGTGAGATGTAATCATGTCATCTTAGTTTGCTTTTCCTTACATCTATATGAGCATGAGATGTAATCATGTCATCTTAATTTGCTTTTCCTTACATCCATATGAACATAATATGTAATCATGTCATCTTAATTTGCTTTTCCTTACATCTTTATATGGTCCAATTGCACATTGGATTATATTGCGGACCTCTTCATTAGAGACATGGTCTAAGTATGAGATATTTATGATTACTCGATGGCTAAGACACATCAGGTCCTATGCTGCAATGAGGAGGAAAAGTAGCTGAAGCTCTCCAAAGAAGAAACGTTCGTGGAAACTGACTACAACATTTTGGAAATCAATCATTATGTTTGGGAGGATGTTGAACAAGGTTGATACAAGGTAGATGTTGTTGTTATGAGTTTAATGCCATTTTTATCAGCACAGGATAGGCTATACAAGGCAGAAGGTATATTTGGTGGAGGACAAACCCAGGACAACTTCTAGAAGAGCCAATGACCCAAGGGAAGCTACTGGCTAGCTTTCTCACATACCCTGTTGGCCAAGCCCAAGACACAAACCCACAGGACAGAAGTGAGCTGTTAGTGATCTTTAAAGATAAGCTCCTAAGCCACCTGGAAACACTGACACAAGTTAGAAACTGCATATCAAGATGAACAAGGTGCTGAGAATGGATGTCCCTGTGTACTACCCACCTGCTAAGTATGCTTATTTCACAAAGAATGAAAATATAAATAAAGTTACCAGTAATACAAAGTGTAACAATATTAACACTGCATAAATCATAAATATCTGAAACTGGATGGTGAGAAAAATTCACAAATTATAAAGAAATTCAGGAGGTACTGCAACACTTTTCACCATTCAAGCAAAAGCATAAAACTGGACAACACCCAGTAGATTAGTAAAAGTTTCCTCTGACCCTTGCCACCCCATTTTTGATATTTGGACATTTATGTTGGGGTGTAGGGTCAGAGTCCACTGCCTATCGAAAAGATGGAATTCAGCACAGGGTAGCCACTTACTAGCTTGCCCAGCAAACTTTAACGACCTTTCATCCAGACATACCAGCATTAAATCGATCGGAATATGATTTTTTTCTCAGAAATTGCGAGTAGAACATTCATTATTTCTTTAATCTGCTGACAGACTAGCTGAAACTATAGCGTTGATGAAATCTGACCTGGAACTTGCCATTTGCATTCAAGGTCACATTAATGCACAAATCATATTTAAAAGTCACAATGTTTGGACATAAAAATGCACGCTTAATTTTCAACATATTTATTCTGAGAACAATGACTGGAAACCTGCTGGCATTGTAGCAAGGTGGAAAAAACCAGATTCATCCAGTACTATGCACGTGTCAGTGGACATTTTGTTGGCATCACATGACTACCGCATTGACCTGTGCTCTCCGCTTGGTGAATCTGGTTTTTTCTAAGTTGCTGCAACATTTACAGATTTCTGGTCATTGTTTTCAGAATAAATATTTTTAGAAGTTTATGTTCTTTCATTTTTCTATAAATATTACATGATCTTCATTGAGATGTTTTATATATTTTCTTACAGCAGCATCAGAAATGGTTTATTGTTAATATCACATGAATTCTTGAACTATGCTGTCATTGACATGTATTTTGCAAATTCAAACTTTTCAATAAGCAGTGGACTCTGACCACACACCCCAACCTAACTGTCAAAATATAAAAAATGGAGTGGCAAGGGTCAGAGGAAACTCGCACTACCAGTAGATATGGGTGGCTACGTAGGAGGACTAAGGGAATGTAATTTGTAAGAGTTTCTTCCCTTTGTTTATAGTGCTATATATATTTTTCATGGGGACTGGATTCAGAGGGTAGTAGATTTTATTCTTAATGTTAATGTGAACTGGTAATGTAATCAACAGAGGATTCACCTAACCAAAGCCTGTCAAAGATGAACATTGTAAAAGAAGTCCAATTATCACCTTGTCCATGAAAAGACAAAGATCAATCAATTAGTGGAAACAATCATGAACACAGTCAGTTCCAAAGCTCATATTGTTTGCTGCAAATATGTGATGTTACGAAATCTTCTCACCCTTTTACTGTAAACACTGAGTACTGCATTAGGCATTTAAAAGTGGATTAATAATATATAATGACCTGGGCGAATAAGGTCTTGGTCTTTTTCTCATAAGAAGTTACTTGCATTTTCTGGTTGATCAATTATATAGTCATTGTAAGGGTTCATATATTTTGTCACTTTACAATGTTACAAATGTTAAAACATGTACACAATGCCTAAAGTGCCGGAATCACAGTCTCAACTGTTCAACTTATGGCTTCCGGTAATATGTTTGTGTATCAACTTTATTTATCTATTATTTATGATGAGGCTGACTTAAGATTATTTTCGCACGTGCTGTGAAAACTAACTTTACAATTTATGGACAGGACACAAAACTGATACTTTAGTTAACTTGGGAATTCATATGTGAAAAATTCAAATAATACTGTAAAATTTAGAATCAAAGTATCATTTTTTGTATTTAGTTTTTACAATTATTTAGATGAATGCATGTAATATTTTAGCAAAAACTATGAATAAAGAATAAATATAAGTACAGTAATTATGGGAATTTTTCCATCTGAAAACCAGTTGCATGTCCAATTTAAAAACTACTTCCTGTAGAGATTTATTATGAGACCATCTCTCTCATATGACAATTTATTCATGTTTCAAGGGGTGTCACAAGTTTCAGTATATTTGAAATAACAAACATCAATAGCTTAACAATACATTGTTTCATTATAACAAACAATATTATATGTTGATGAAATAATGTATAATTACCAAGATATAAAATCAATGAAAAAAGAAAGAATGGACAGAAAAACTTACCCGAATAAGTGGGGAAGTCTCTGGGTTGCTGACAATAATGGAACTGTCTGTAATGTTACTGCTGGTCTCATTTTTCACAAAAGAGAATATAAAAGCACTGTAAATAGAGATCAGTAAGATATAGATTTACGTCAGACTTAGAACAGTGATAGTTAAGTCTCTTAAGATATATTTATACACACATAATTGGTTCAGCAGAACATGCATTGTGCTAAAATGAAACCCAAATTAATGGAACTTCACAAATTCTGACAGAGATTCAACATTTGCATCGTGCTAAACTGAAACCCCAATTTAATGGAACTTCACAAATTCTGCAAGAGATTCAACATTTGTATTCAATTAAGGAACACATTCTGCACTGAACTGAAATGGATAAGGAAATCTAGAAATAAGAGGAACAAAATTAGCCCAAGTACCAAATCTTTTTCATAATACCTTTTTCCTTGAATCATTATCCACCAACTTGCAATAATTTTGATCATAACAGTTATTTCAGAAAATATTCAGCAGGAGATGCATGTTTTCTAAAGAATGTTTAACGACATTAAAATGACACCTCTGTCACATCCAGCTGTGTAGGTGAAAAAATTATTCTTCAATCCCAAAATAGTTAATAATATCTAACACAAAGAAAACTTTTTCCTCAGATGAGGTTTGTTATCTTTTCCCAAACAGATGCAGCCATGGGGCAACCTGACCTTCATACAATTTGTCTGATAGAACAGATGCAGCCATGGGGCAACTGACCTTCACACAATTTGTCTGATAGAACAGATGCAGCCATGGTGCAACTGACCTTCATACAATTTGTCTGATAGAACAGATGCAGCCATGGGGAAACCTGACCTTCATACAATTTGTCTGATAGAAAAGATGCAACAAAGGGGCAACCTGACCCACACATTATGTGATCTGTCTGATGTAACAATTTGCCAACCTGGCTTAAAGACCAAATTTACTTGTCAGACAGAACTGACTGACCGGCCAAAACAGTTGTTTACAATGCAGAAAGATAGTTATCCCACAATGGCTAATTTTCAGGTCGATCCATAAAGCTGTAGAGACCAACACTTGAGCTGGACATCTCTGCTGAAACTGATTAAGAAACAAGCTGTTCTTCAAAGTGTAGGAAAAAGGTCTGAAAAGCCAAAATTAGCTATTTTCAAATATATGTATGCAGCAATATCTGGTGATACCTTCCAACTAATAAATGATGCTTAGAAAGCAATGAAAGCTTTACATAATAATACCACTGAATTTTCTCTGCCAAACACATGATCAAGTTAACATTAGGAGCTTAACTTCTGCTACCACATGAATTTAGTTTTTCTGGAAAGATGAAAAATATTTTTCTTGTCCATATACAATACTGATGTTAAACAATGTACCTTTTAAAAGTAATTATCCTAAAAGACCATCCTCACTGCTGTATCACTCAAGCTTAAACTGAAGGAAATCTGATACATGGGCATCCACCAGCACTGACACAGGATGGTAGTTATATGGTTTCTCATCTTTCTGGGATGACTGGGTTCATGAGTAGCAGATGTAAATACCCTAATGTTAAAGTGATCAGGTAAGTATTCTCAATGAAACATAAACAAGCAAAATGAAATTCTTTTACACATCACTATATCATCCAACCAGAAAAAGCAGAAATAACTGCTGTTACTTTGAAAGTTTTTCCCACAAAATCGACTAGTAAACTTTGATGAAAAATGTCTGCATTGATGTAGTCAAATGCACACAAGCACCAATGTCTTTTCACTTGTCCATAGTTCAGCTCCCTGCCTGTTTATTAATGAACATCTCACCTGCTGACAGCTAGTGCCACACCAAAATAATTCATAATGGAATTATCTGGTAATTCTGGGTTTACACCAAACAGCCCAAATCTGGAAATATAAAGAAGACAAATAATGAAAATAATTTTATTAGAAACATGAAAAACTTTGCTCATTCATCAGTGTTTGAGATTACTGCTTTGCTCTTTAGGAATTACATTTAAAAGTTGTAATGGAAATGAACTAAAGCAGATGTTTCATAGACTGCCACATACCAGCTGCTTTGCTACATTACACGTTAAATTTTTTGATACGATGTTTCAGACTTATGTGGGAGATGCCAGATTTAAAAAAATTGCTTGGTACCTATAAATAGCACGAAAATGACAAGACATAAACTGTCTTCTTTAGCTGGTAATAAGAATGGCAAAAAATATACTTACAGTTTTACATCCTGAATTTTCTTTCTTAGCTCTTCAAATCCAAATTCCATGAGCCATGTCATGGGTTCTCAAGCTTAATTACACATTTTGAAATTGTACTGTAATTTTGACTATATTGCAAGTGCAATTACATCCACCTTAATGCACTCAAAATGAAATAAACATTAAATTCCATAACGTCTTTTTGATAATAGCAATTGAAAGACTTCATACTTTTCCCACATTATGATTTCAAATATTCAATGACATAACAGAAACACACTTGCAGATGTCAACATGCTATTCCCTCGCTATATCAATCTGATGTATTTCATGTAGAATTTGCACAGATAAATGCAGACCGTAATCAAAAAATTTCGTAGAATCTACAAAATATATTCATTCCATATCAAATGGAAAAGTTGTTGCAATGCAAATTCGTTCACAATATGAATCTAAATTTCAATTTTAAGTAGACCAAAATGATATTTTCTTTCAAACATTTTGTGTAGTGCACAACTAAGTTCAAATTTATCTGGGCGATGTTATGTACACATTAAGAATGTTGTTGTGTAATGACGATTTTGCACTTGTGTATTTAGTTTGGAATAGGGCTTACATTCAGTTACGTTTTTTCTTGTAGTGTATTTTGTTTATGTAATTAAGCCATAGATAGAATTTAAAAAATGAGCATATAATAAAAAAGTTATTGCATTTGTATGGGAAAATATGAACTCATTTTGTTGGATGGATATGCTGCGCTCCCAAGGTCATGCAGTATTTCATCGAAAAGCTCAAACATATTTTCCCATACAAATGCAGTAACCTATAAAGAGTATTCCAACAAATGCAAATGCAAATTTTCTTCTTCCCTTTATATTTGGCAAAATTTTCAATTAGCACTATAAAGCCAGGAGTGTGTTGATATGCCAAAAAAACCTACAGATGCACACATATTACAGATCAAACTTCAAAAATCAGTCCAAGACTTAATTAACATCATGTCACAAATGATACCATGTAAAATTATTTCATTTTCAGAGTTTGATAAATACTATCATGACAGTTTATCAAACACAGTCTATATTTTAAAAACATCAACTTGCTTGTCAAGTCCTTGTCATTACCAAGGATTCCTTACCTTCCTGTTGCCCAACCACTCAGCAGATTAGTTGCTGCCCATATAGACACCCCAATGCTCAGTCCAATAGTTTTGATGATTGGAACTACACACACATTGCCTACAATATTCAAAGATTTAATTTCTGCAATGTAGATTTATAAACATGAGAAACAGTTGTACATGTTAACATTAACTGGGGAGACACTTTCTAGATTGTATTCACATGAGTTCCACTGAATGCAGTCTCTCACATGGACTGTACTATGATATAACCCACTGTATCCAACACACATACCCCACTGTATCCAACATACATACCCCAATGTATGCAACATACATACCCCACTGTGTCCAACACACATACCCCACTGTATCCAACATATATACCCCACTGTATCCAACATACATAACCTATAACGCTGAATCTTAATTAATATTAACAAGGATGCTACTGCCAATCATGCCTATTGCCCAAACAATTTATTCACACTGCACAACAATTTTGCTTCAACCATACTTAAACCTTGCTTAAGCAGACTGGACAAAAATCTCCCATTCCTATTCACTGTAAGTATGGAATTATTTAAAAGCATAATACACAGCTTTCTCTATATAAATGAAGTCGTATTATACTATTCTTCCAAGAATGTTTCATGATAGATCATTATAACAACTGCATATTTCAGTATTTTAAATCATATAATAATTGGTCCTTATTAATAGCTGAATAGATGAAGTTGAAATTTAATCACACAAAATTTAAACACTTTAATGAGATATCAGACAAAACCCATATTACAAGAGCAGCACTATGCAGAGGAGCACTGTTGTAAGAGATCAATTTAAAAGGGGTCCCTGAATATAACTATGTTACTAGAGGGCAGCACTATACTGAGTAACTATTATAAGAGATCAATTTAATGTGATCCCTGACAATACCTATGCTACTAGAGGGCAGCACTATGTTGAGTAACTCTATTGTGAGAGATCAATTTAATGGGATTCCTGATACAGTAAAACCTGTCTTGAGAGACCACTGCTATGAGAGACCGCCTGTCTTGAGAGACCAGGTTCTCCATGTACAGATTTAGAGATTATACAGTGTTCAAACCTGTTATGAGAGACCACCTGTCATGAGAGACCATTATGTTTTGGCAGAAGGGGTGGTCTCTCAAGACAGGTTCCACTGTAATACCTATGTTACTAGAGGGCAGCACTATATTGAGTAACTCTATTGTGCGAGATCAATTTAATGGGATCCCTGACAATACCTATGTTACTAGAGGGCAGCACTATATTGAGTAACTCTATTGTGCAAGATCAATTTAATGGGATCCCTGACGATGTCTATGTTAGTAGAGGGCATCACTATGTTGAGTGACTCTATTGTGAGAGATCAAATAATGGGATCCTGACAATGCGTATGTTACCAAGGAGTATCAGTATAATAAGTTTTACAATGAGTGACTAATTTACTGAGATCCCTGACCATACTGCTATTGTTAAAGGTACAACACCATATTGAGGAACTTTACAGTGAAAGAACTATTTTAAAGGGATCCCCAACATGGCAGAATTACAGTGAGAGATTACTTTAATGGGAACCCTGAACATACCCATGTTACTAGTGGACAGAACTGTATTGTGGGATTTATAGTAATGGAACACATTCTACACTTTTTGTTGATTCACTATAATTACTATCAATGTACACCTCACGCTTCTGATGGCTCTGAAGTGACGTATTATTTTTGTGTGGATGAAACTGGAGAGCTATAACAATATATACCTCATATTTCTGATAATAAGAAATCAGATGTTGCCATGAGGGATTCTTTAACGAGAATGAAACTGGAATTTTTGAAGGAAACCACAATGACCTAGGACAAGCATGGAACAAATTTAAATTCAGTCTATAACTTTTGACTTTTGTTTAAATATCTAGATTGTACATAAGACACCATCATGGAAACAATTAACTATATTAATTTAATATGCATCATGCACATTCAACTGCAAAGAGTGCTGAAAAGTAACGTTACTCTGAGCTTAAAGTAGCTTCTTTATATTGTTAAAATGGTGATATCTAAAGATGTTATACTGTGAAATACCAAGGTTACAGCTATAGTTCTATTGTTTTCCTTTTAAACTGACCATTTCATATAGCCTGTTCTTATTTATATATAACAAACATGCATCGATTTAAAGGTATTCATACTGAGGACCGCTGATTATGATAAAAATGCTAATCCATATTAGTACTCTCTACTGAAGTGTCTTGGAGTACCACCCAACAAAATCCCAGAAGGTATGATAGGAATGAAGTCTTTATAAATCTTTTGACCATATATTTTTAGGACTTTACAAGTGTTAACTTTATCTTTTATTTTACATGCATACTACAGAATTTAAAATCTTTGCTGTCATATTTTGTCTTGTACTTCATGTTTACATTTATTTGGAAGGGTTTATCTTCCTAACTTTTTCTGCAATTCTTCATTTGTCTTACTGTTCCTTCATTGGCACAATATAGCCACTATTGTACTGAGGTGCCATAACACAAACACACTCACACATATATATATATATACATACAGACATATGCAGACACATAAATAACATATATACTACTTTGAATTGAAAATTTATTTGGGACATGGAGGAATATCTCAAATCCTTATTGTGTTGCCAATCTATATTTTTGTAAGAATTATCATCACACCAAATCTGAGGACAATGTATCACAGTAGCAATTATACAATGACATCAATGTGCAGAAGCTAATCATCTGCAATAAAATGTGCATGCAGATATGAGTCTGCATTGTTCACAAAGAATCACACACAGAATGAACCACAAGGACTCTGATCTGTGGTTACAATATGTGCCAGTTGATCAGGGTCTACCATATACACTCAGAATCACAAAGAATGAACCATAATGACTCTGATCTGCAGTTACAATATGTGCCAGTGGATCAGGGTCTACCATGCAAAATTTGAATCATTCACAGAATGAATCACAATGAATCTGATCTGCACTTACAAAGTGTGCCAGTGGATCAGGGTCTACCCTGCACACTTCACACAGAATGAATCATAATGACTCAGATTTGCAGTTACAAAATGTGCCAATGAATCAGGCTCTACACTGCTCAATTAGAATCATACACAGAATAAATGACTGATCTGCTGTAAAAAAGAAAGTGAAAGCTGATCAGGGTAATTCTTTTCACTCATAATCATAAAATGAATGAAATCAAAATGACTCTGACCTGAAAGTATATTATGACACTGTTTTCAGTTGGATCAAAACTCAATATACAAAAGAAAAACAATATAAGATAACTTAATTTTTTATCTGCTAACGATGTCAGTCATGACAACATAAAATTTTAATGGGAATGGTTCCTTGTTGGATTAATAACTAAATACCATACATGAGAAAAATAAACTTATGAGGACTATAACCAGTAACTGGAGATGACAATTCCCAAGAACATCATACCCAGAAAACTAAACACTACCATTAGGCAAATTAAATTTAAGTAACCTAATTTTGCATAAAGAAATAAACAAAAATTTGAGTCCAAGATAATTGTCATTGCATCACCCTTGTCATGTGAGTAGCTAAAAAAGTGGAATCATCAGAGGCAGTGTAAGTGAGGCCTAGGGCTGACCATGACCACGCGGGTCCAGAGTATCGGTATCTCGACTGGTATGCTACTGCAAACACTGATTATGTTAGACTAGATCAACTTTCGTGATTTGGCGTTATGAAGTTGACTAAGTTGCCACCCCCAAACGCCATTGATGGGAATCATATAATGGTTTTCATTACAGTGACAACTGTCTTAGTAAACACCTCCAGGAAATTTTGTTCTTCATATTCTTTATTCTAGTTTCATACTCATCCTCTATATAGGTACATCTGTCCACAATGGAAACATTCATTGTATTTCTCTCTCCATATTAATGATACAAGTAACATTACCTGTTTCCCAGATTACACCGCCCACCATAATGATGGGGTAAAACGTGGGTGAGCCTCTAATTAGATGAACTACAAGTCCTGATATCCAGATAGCACTGCAAAGAACCCACTGGAAAAACATACCTGTGGACAGATAAGAATAATGTTACTGAAAGATTTTGTCTATTCAAGCAAAGATTAAGGTTTCACTCCAGTTTCATATTTTGCATAAGATGCACTTTTAAAGAAAAGAGAGTCACAGGAATCATACCTAATTTCATGAAGAATTACAGAGTATGTTTGCATGAATCAGTTTCATTTAGGCATTCCATATGTACCCGATGCTACAGCTGTATCTAGCTCCTCACTAGAACTACCACAGGGTTTAAATGTGAATCTATGCACCCAGTGAAAAATTAATGGCCAGTTTTAGAAAGCAAACAGGTGTACCAAATCTTTTAGGCGATCATGAAAATACGAGAATATAGCAGATTTTCTTCAATTTTCATATCGAGAAAGGTAAATTAAGGTACAGTACGTAGATTTCCATATCAGTATATGTATGGCATAAAATACAGAATTTTGGATATTTTGTGAATCAACTCTGACTTTAAAGTAAAAAATCACCAGCTACACTAATAGAGAATTTCAGTTTGCATTTTACGAGCTGAAAAAGTCTGGTTTTGGGCAGTTTGTACTGCCAAGACTGAACCTGAAGCAGATGAAAGAAGTGCCTGCAAGTGAAACTTTGTAAAACTCTGGATCGTAACCAAACTTTGCAAACACACACACACATGCACACACATATTCAGGATTTGAATTCTTGGTTGTGACCTTCTCAGCCTAATGAACCATTATACCAAAAGTAATTACTGCCCCCAAGTTAATGTAAATGGAGTTCAGGTTACAAGGTAGAAGACCTTCGTCCCCTGGATCGAAACCTTTATTTACTCATCCTCTTAAAATAACATTCCAAGTATAATCACTTTGCCTCAATCACTGTAGATCGATTTAGGTCAAAAAGAGAATGACAAATCTGTCTCAATCACTATATATTGATTCAGGTCACAAAATGTAAGATCATTCTGTCTCAATAACAGCAGACTGAATCAGGTCACAAAGAGAACAATGACTCTGTCTCAATCACTTTAGACTGATTCAGGTCACAAACAGAATGACCACTCAGCTTCAATCACAAAAGATTGATTCAGGTCACAGACAGTGATCACTCTATCTCAATCACTACTGATTTACTCAGGTCACAAAGAGTATGATCATTCCACCTCAATCAATATAGATTGATTCAGGACACAAAGAGAACAAAGACTCTGTCACAATCACTACAGACTGATACAGAACACAGACAGAATGGTCACTCTGTCTCAATCACATCAGACTGATTCAGATAACAAAGTGTAAGATCACTCTTTCTCAATCACTACAGCCTGATACTGGTATGTGTGTGTGTGATTGGATTTTTAATGTAGCTTTAACAATTTTTCAGTCATATCGCTACCATATCTACAGTGTGGCAATTTATAGTCATGTCTAACACTGGGGCATGATGCTGTAGACAAGTAGAATGATGTCCCAACCAGTCAAATTATCCTGACACAAGGCTGACCAGTCCTAACACTAACCTCTTAATGTTGAGTGCCAAGCGACGCAGCTGCTATTGCTATGTTTATAAGTCTTTTGTATGACTCAGCTAGGGTTCGAAGCTGTGAATCTGCGATCTCCCCATATCTGAGACGGACGCTCAAACCACTAAGCCACAGAGTGATGGATGCAAAAGACTTATCCTGATACATCTGCGAAATTATGGATATGTCTTCTTAATGTCCATAAAAATAGGGATAGATTGGTATTTACATAGTACATGTAGATATGAAAATACTGCATCAGTTCTTTTTAAAAAATGATTCATTCTAATATGAACAAACTTTATCAAGGGATTAAAAAGTAAAAGCAAGAAAGGAAACCAGAACCAAGTTAATGAACCTACCTTGTTACCTCGTTGTGGCCAAATGGCCCACTTTTTCCATTTCTAGAATAAACACTGCCAGTTTGAACTTGGTGTTGGTTGCCTGTCAGGGAATTTTAAGCATGGTAAGATCTCATTCGGGGGAAGGGTGATATCTGAAGATGGCATAGTGCAGCACCCTCCCACAACAGGCTAGTGACAACATTTCTGTGGTACACTTATCACATTTTATCAAAACCTAATGAGGTTTGGTGAATGATCATGTGATGCATTACTTTCGCACATAAAAAATCTTAGGTTAAATTCCTGTAATGACATACACAAAAATAGTGGCATGACTCAAACTTAACACTCAGTCACAAAATGCAAGTTTCTTTACACGATGCAAGTTGTCATTAAAAGTACTTGTACTTTTATGCAAGAGTTTAATATTTTTTTATTGCACATGACCAAGGTTCATCCTTTTCTGTTCATGACTGAGCTTTTTGCTTTTGAAGACTGAATTGCCATAATGAGTTTTGTTCAATTCTCATCTCATGAAATAATTTTATTGGTTTAACTGAGCACGCTTGCAGTATCAAAAGAAATTATCAGCACATTGATTTGACATATTGCTATGTTAAGTAGCTGAACATGCTCTGTAATCAATACTTAATGGATGCTTGATACATAAAGCATTGATTGATAAGCACCAGTCTGACTTTAATCATAAATCAGAACTGATGAATGCAACACAAATCTAGACACAATGCATGCTAAAATAATCCATAGTTTTGCTAAAGTAACAGTTTTTTTTATATCAGATCATGAAGTCCTGAAATGATTAGTTTAAGGCAAGAAAATGTAGCATATATATGTAAAACTATGATGTTAAAATGTGAACTACTTTTTTGCATTTTGAAGTTTAATCTTCTACCAATTCATGACTGTAAACATTATATTGATTAAAACTTTGAACACAATATAGACAATAATGAACTCAAGGTGTCAATACAGGCAACAAAAGAAAACTTAAAACAGAAATAATAATGTGGGAAAATAAGGATGGCATACAAAGGAATTTGTTAGTATTCACAAGATCCTAAAGGGTTCCATTTGATTTATAAGATAATCACAAATCTGCTATTTCTTAAAGTGAATGTATGTAAATTTTGTCACCTAGCTAATCTAACTTCTTCCCACAATGTCAGACCCAGGCACTATCTCAAAGTACATGTAAGTCAAAAACTTTTCTTTGTACTTACCATCTCCAGTCTCAAACTTCTTGACTGGGGCAAAGTTGCTGCCATAGAAGAGGACGGCAACACCAGCAGCTATGTAGCCCACGTAGACTGGAGTGGTATCACTGCATGGACTGGCAGTTGTGATTACTTCTGATGATGTCTGCAGTGTGGACATGTTACTTGTATTGATGCTCAGGTATAGATCCATCTTGGACTAAACCACCTAAATATATTCAAAGTTTCCAAATTAGAACCAATCACACAAATCTATGAAATTTCCAGTTTTTCTCAAGGTTTGTCACAAATTTATCTGTTGTATCCTGATCCTACAGGTGGAGCAAGGCCCTTGCTCAGCCAGATAATATCCAAGTGTTAATGGTTCAACTAGGCCTAGCTTCACTGTGTAATATCCAGGTCAAGCCCAAGCTTAGCCAAGCAATATCAAGGTGTTACTTGTATAAACAGGTTCAAAATACATTGCATAATATCCAGGTCTTACATATGGAATCAGACCCAAACTACCCTGTTATGTGTGGTTTTACTTCACTACGTCATATAATAACCAGGTGTTAATGGTAGAGTCAGACCCAAGCTTCACGACAAAATCCAGGTGTTACAGGTGCAGCCAGGCCAAGGTCAAACTGAGTAATATCCAGGTGTTACATGTGGAATCAGGCCCAAGCTACACTATGTATTATCCAGGTGAAAGTGGGGAAGGCAGGTCCAACCTACACTGAGTAATATCCAGGTGTACCTCAGGTGTTAGCAAGCCCTATCTACATTGTGTAATATCCTGATGTTAATGGTGGTAGCTGGCCCAAGGTACACTATGACATAATGCCAACCATCTGAGAGTCATAATAATAATTATTTCTCATATAAGTGGCAGAAAAGTCTGACATACATACGTATGTATGTACATACATACATATGTGCGTACATACATACATACATACATACACAACATGTCATATTTACATAAAACCTTTTTTTGCTACTAGCTTTTATCTGCAGCTGGTTAAAATTCTTGTCTCACATGGGCAAAATCCATGTGGATTAGTACCAGAATATAAATACAAAATACATTCACAAATTTTTTATATACAACATCCACTTTAACTAGTCTACAAGTCTAACTTTCGCTGTAGCATCGTCAAGTCCACAAATTCAGCAATCAGCAGGATGTGCTCAATCGGAGTGCTTTATTACATCAATATTATATTCTTCTTTTTAAATTTTAAAGTGCTGTTGATTTCTCCTGTTTCTGATCTAACATGTTTAAAAGTTTAAAAAGATCACTCTAATATTTTTCAATTATAAAACATCTATGAGCCACATTGATAATGCATGTTTCACTTAACAGCTTGCACCATATTTTAAGTACAGACTGGTCCACTACCTAGACATATTACCAATTACATTATGAATTTTTAAGAAGTTTTCAAATTGAAGTAACCCATTTGTTATCTTGGAAATGTGTTATATACAGCTGCTATAAACAGAAAATAAGGAAAGTACATGTCAGTTTAAGAGAGACAAATGTCCCCATGCTCTTATTCTATTTTTATGCATCAATTACCTCTTTTAGAATATTCTCAATTTTTTATAATGTGTGGGATGAAAGAGAGGATAATAAAAATAACAAACACAACCTCTTGTTGCTTTATTTTTCTTTTCATGTACCAAAATATCTTAATCAATACACAGATAATATAAGATGTAATTAGGTGATAAAAAGTGTCATGATTATGCCAAAATTGTTGTTGTTGTTGTTGTTGTTTTAGGGTTTAACACCATTTTTCAGCACACGATAGGCTATACATGGCGGCCAGTATTAATGGTGGAGGAAGAACCCGGCAAAACCCCGGAAAGAACCACCGACCCACAAGAAGCTACTGGCAAGCTTTCTCACATACCAACACTGGCTGAATCCTAGACTCGAACCGATGCAGACAGAGGTGAGATGGCAGTGATCCGTAACGGAGAGCGCTTTAGACCACTCGGCCACTCGGGGCCCCCCAAAATTGTAATGGTTGGCATTTAAGCTATGTGTATTTTTCCCCCACTACAATGTGTAATATCTACGTGTTACTGTGTTACTAGTCAAGCCAGGCCAAAGTTAATGTGTGTAATATCTAGGACTTGAAAGTAAATCCAGGCTCTACTACACTGTGTAATATGCAGGTGTCACTAATGGAGCTTGGGCAAAGTTACACTGTGTATTATCCCGGTGTTACTGCTGGAACCAGGCCAATGCTACACCATGATCTGGTCTTAAATTCTAATAATGACCCTATGGGTTACCACCTGCTAAGTCCTTTAGGAATAAAAGTGAATATACAAGATAAAATCCATAACTGGCCAGGTAGACTCCAATTATGTGGAGCTGCATGTAGTGTATATATGTACTGGTGAGAGTATTATATCTGGAGTCCAAGCATGTCACTTAACTACACTCAACTGCACTACAACTCAGACTTTTCACTTTCATCATTATTTATAAAGACAAAATAAGAGGTAACAAATTGCATCAGTATGATTTCTTGCTTCACAAATAAATAAATAAATACATGTTGTGCATTGTACAAATCATGTCCACTAAGGTAATATGTCAAGAGCCTGGAAATCCCTGCGACACAGCTAAAATATCTGAAAATGCCACGGAAAGGTAGGTAAACTCCCATTTAATTCTAGTGTAAACTCCCATTTAATTCTATTCCCAGGTGTCAATAAAGTATCCACCCTCTTATTAAGGAAAAACTATCCTGTTGAATCAAGAGGTTTGTTGGTTCTGATCCATTTCAGTTCATTGTTCTTTGATTGATATGAATTACTAGCTCATGAAAAACTCTATAAAAGTTTTAAAAAAGAAGTATGGGAAAATGCATAATTCCACATTAAGAGAAAAAAGATAAATAAGCAACCTTTAGGTTCTTTGTATCCACAAGCATCCATTAGCTTATCTTATTACTAGGGGTGAAACAAGTAATCGATCTGTCAATGTATTGATACTTTTTCCATGTTGATACATGGTGAAAAATCGATACAAAATGATACTTACTCAATACAAGTTACTTTGATCTTCAGCAGAAATGAATAATTACTAGTCATATGCCTTTTCATTCTTTAAACAGAGAACTGATCTGAGAGAGATGTAGCAGGAACATGCATTAATTTCTGTCAGAAAGAAAGAAAAAAACTTGTCTTCTACAAATTAAGGAACACACGACTGCTAACTCATGTGGATTGAAATAAAATATATCAGTGTAAAGATGACATTCCAGATTTGTTCCCTTTATATGATTTAAGTACTTTACTGATTATTTTATAACATTATTACATATTTAAGTACTGTACTGATTATGTTATAACATTATTACATTAAGTTTCTCTGTTGCTTTGCATCTTGTCTAGTTGCATCGAATTTAAATACTTTATGTCCAGTGGGTCATGCAGAGAAATATGTCCTGTCTATTTCTGATGGCTTGTTTGATTTATTCAAGTCTACGGCTGAACAATAACCACCAAATAGAACTGTGGAGTATTCACTGCATGACACAATGGAAGTATTGGTATCCAAACTAGGTAAATTTAAATACAAAGCAACAGAGAAACTTTGTGCAAAAGCAATTATAAAATGATCTGTAAATACAAGTAGTATGTGGGGAGCAAGTTTGTAATGTTTCCTTTTATGCTGGTAAATATAATCAGTGACTTAACATGCTGGTAAATATAATCAGTGACTTAACATGCTGGTAAATATAATCAGTAACTTAACATGCCAATGGGATAAAAACCAAACAAAAGCATGAATCAGCAAGAGGACACTGCAAACAGCATGAGTATTAGTCACCTTGTTAATTTATATAAGGGGGTGGGTGGTGTCATCAATTTTTCTTTCACTGGCAGAAAACAACTGTTTGGCCAGGGCAGTTATCTGCATCTTCAGGAAGTACGATGTGAAGAATCGGGTTGTTAGCCATCTCCACTCAACTCCTAAATAAGTTTTCATTTACACACTGAAATTACACCGTTTCTTCTTTCTTTAATAAACCACCAAAGTAACTTCCAAATTTAAGTGAAGACATGATACTGGTGATGTTTTAAACAAATTTACACAATGCAACACAAAGGTGTGGTGACCAAGAGAAAACTGAGCCGCCTCATACGGCCTACAATGTTGAATGAAAATCTTAGACACCTAAAAGGTTGTCTGTTTGGAAGTAGTTTTATACTCAATGAAATTAAGAAATATATATCTTTCTGTAGTTAAAAAGTTGTGACAACTTAGCTATCTCAGAGAAACCAAAAAAAACCCCCCAAAATATCAGCTACCATGAAAGAGATAACTCAATCCTGATACTTCCAGTGAATAATTATAGAGCAATTATAGTTATGAATAGGATAGACAATGTGAAGTTAAAAAAAGATCCCACTAGTAAATAAAAAAAGTAAGTTAATTGATACTCTAAAGACACGAAAGAAAGATAAGAAGATCAATAAAGATCTGTCCAACCAGATTTTCCCACTAATAAGGAGTTTTATGGACTCCCCAAGGTAGATAAGATAAACAACCCCTTTTGCACCCTATCATTTCACGGGTGAGATCCTTTACCTATCCAGAATCAAAATAACTAGCGGAAGTGTTTGGTCTTTTAGTTGGCCATGGTATAGCCCATGTAAAAAACTGGAATTTGTCCAGAAAATCAAAGATTTGGAAGTCACTCGTGGGAAAATATTAGTATCCTATGATGTGAGCACACATTTTACCAACGTACCTGTTGACAACGGCCTTGTTAGTCATCCCAAATAGACTCTTGAAAGATACAGAGTGGAACAAACACACTACTTTGGTGTTAGAACAAATACTCTGTTGAAATGGGTCCTGAGTATTACTTATTTTGTCTATCAGGGAGAATTTTATCGACAGAAATTTGGGGCAGCAATGGGCTCACCAGTGTCTCCCATTGTAGCAAATTCATATATGAAAGATTTTGAACACAATGCCATTTCCACTGCAGCCTATCATTCTAATGTTTGGTGTGGATTTTTAGGAATACAATATTGATGAGTTTACATTTACCTCATTTCCACTGATACAAATATCTAGTTCACTTATGAAGTTGAAGAAAAATGGAAGTAATCCTTTTCAGATACTTGTGTTCACATTTTAGATGATGGAGGAACAAAAGCTCCCATTTACCGCAAATTCATACAAACCAGTATCTGAACTTCAACTCCAATCACCATCAAGAACACAAAAAATCCTTGGTGAGATCTTTGCTGCATTGGGTGAACAACATTGTCAGCATTGAGAAAGACCAGGTGTTGCAGAGTGATCATATTAAGAAAGCTTTGAGGGTCAACAGTTACAAAAGACTGGAAGTTTGTGTTTACTGGAAAAGAATGGAGAAGGGAGGAACATCTGAAGGAGAAACAATATAAAGATGTAACTATCCCTTTACCATACACTAGTGGTGTCTCAGAAAGATCACCAAAAAAATCTTGTAAAAGTATGGAGCTAATGTAGACCTCAAACCATAAAACACTATCCACGCCATCTTGGTACACCTCGAAGACCCAACTCCTTTGAGTAGGAAGTGCTCAGTCATCTATAAACTACAGTGTGATAACTGCAAAAATGTCTACATTAGGGAAGCTGCTGGTAGCTTTGAAACAAGAGTTCAAGAACACTTGTACACCAACAGAAAATCCTTGACAGCAGTTGGTGAACACTTCAGAGAATCAGGACATACTATTTCTTGGAAAAACATCAGAGTACTTGGTAGAGAGAACAATACCCTGAGATGGAAAATAAGAGAAGCTATTGACATCATGGAGGGGGAGCCAGTGTTGAACTGTGGTTTCGGATTGGAACTGCTGTAGCGTTTATACCTTGTAAAGAATGTGAATGGCATATGAACAGATGGTAAGTCTTTGTCTGTCTGTAATCTGCTTACTAGAAATGCAACCAATAGGGCAACACATTTAAAATAGCACCACTCCACCACTAACATACCTCCTCTAGATGAAAACACCATCAAATCTGGTAAGTCTATTGATAATGCATCATTTCATATGCTGTGTATCATAATCGATGTGTACTGTTTCACCCGTACTGATTACATCTCTATTCCATGCTCTATTCCAGGGGTTTCAAACTCAAACCACCCTGACGGCCTCATGAGGGTATTTCCAATGGCCCAAGGACCATACCACCTTTGTCATCTCTCATGACACCTCGTAACTCCAATAATTTTGCGGGCCAAAGGATACAGCTTGGCAGGCCGCATGTGGCCCATGGGCTGCATGTTTGAGGCCCCTGCTCCATACTGTATTTCTCTGTACTGCATAATTTATGGAACTCTGTCATAATTTATTACAAATCCTTTTCTGACTTTTTATTTAGCCCAAGTTAAGCACATATCCTTCTTTCCTCATTGATAGTTTATGATCACCTCTCTTAAACATGATCAATTGGACGTGAAATAAAAGAAACTTAACATTTATGGTTCTCTTTGATGCAGATTGAACTGGGTATCAGTCAAGCATTTTAATGATACAGAATCGGAAAAAGCATCTGCAATGCTTAGTTGTTGTTGTTGTGGGGTTTAACGCCATTTTTCAGCACACGATAGGCTATACATGGCGGCCAGTATTAATGGTGGAGGAAGAACCCGGGAAAACCCCGGAAAGAACCACCGACCCTCGAGAAGCTACTGGCAAGCTTTCTCACATACCCACATTGGCTGAATCCGAGACTCGAACCAGCGCAGACAGAGGTGAGATGGTAGTGATCCGTAACGGAGAGCGCTTTAGACCACTCGGCCACTCGGGGCCCCGCAATGCTTAGAATGATCTGTATGGGTTGCTCATGGATAGCTATATATTTTTTAACTCTTGGTGCATAATCATGTCTATGTGTAGTTTTCATCTGACTATAAATTGTAACGATCATCAATAGTCAAAATATTTGATAGTTAATTTTTGTACATGGGTATAACATTCTATTTTAAGGCATTAAGGGTGCATAGTGAACAGGATCTATAAATAGTTGCTGACAGGTTTTACAATTATTAATCCTAATACAAATAAAACCTGTTTGCAAGTTTGGTTTTTTCCCAGTGGACAAGTCAGTCATGTGGGTTCTTGCAAGAGTTAAGTTATTTCTCATTGGATGGGTTCATTCACATAAAAATATATTTTGAAATATGGCTCGAGAAAAAGGCCAATATGTCAGCCACCATTGCACGACTGTTTGACACATACATTGTATGCAAGGCCCAATTTATATGAAAACTTTTAAAAGATAATAATGTCTAACTTTTCAATTTTTACGTATTGTGCGTTTTATCTGACAATACCACTACCACACAATCTGATTAAAATCAGATCTCAACGTAGGCAGTGGAGATCCGATTTTAATCCGATTGCACACCCACACACCTTTTAAAGTCTATGTACTACCACTGAAGTCTGACATTTTATCAAACAAAATATGATGACATTCGTGACCGAAAGGATTAACCCTTGCTGTAATATCAATGTCCACCTGTATATAAAAAACAGAAACGGTATTTCATGTTGTACCAATTTTTCGTAGTATTATGACTGCCTTTTGAAGCTATAAGGCCACATAATTAAACAACTTTTCAAATTAATACATTTACAGGAATAATACTGAAATGACATAAAAGGCATACATTTATGGCCTTTGTTACAGATGAAATTATTTGTCAACGTAAAACCAGCAACTTTTTAATCGGTGATGACACGGGTATTCTGTCTCATCTTGTTATTCGGAATGTAAACATTACATTATGCAGCGAAACGAATTTATAATATAATAAATAAATTTTAAAAAATATATAAACCATATATAAATCAAATATATCGTTTACACCTTATTTATAAATTTTATTAAAGTTTAATATTTAGTGTAGAATTTGTTTTACTTTTATATTCATGAAGAATTCTTCCAGTTTTCTCCGTAAAGCATATAGGTGGCGCTCTTTTGACTATAGTATCGTATTTCGCATTAGAATTTTAAAAAAAAGAAATTCCCCGACTTTCCTCACTGGTTATACTGGCTATTTTAAAAGAGACCTTGTATGTATTTGGTATACTTCAAAAGAACCTTTAATTGTCTTTATTTTGGTGTAGGATTGATTGGTGTAATATGGGTTATAGAGTATACAGCTTGGCCTTACTCCAGATATGCATCTTTCAAAAATATGCTAGCTCCACTTGGTCATTTTCATTTCCTGAACTTCATAGATAAATTTTATATATAAAAAAAGAGCCAATAACTTTTTTTTTTACTTTTTGGTATTTCATTCATTGCACTTTCAGAAGTTCGTATTGCCTAGTCTGGCAAAATTCATTTCCCCTATTTTAATAGCTGCTGCGGATAGTTTACTTTGATAATACAAACCGTTTGTTTGTACCCCCTACCTTTTTAAATAATGGAAAATTTACTGTGATAAAAAGTGCAAGGAACTTAGTCAATTCATTCATTGATTTATAGTTTCCAACCTGACTCTGAGTAGAGTGGCCCTAACGCCTCATTTTATGCGCGTCTCATGCTTAACGGAAGTTTTCAGTGTAATAGACGGACATGCTCAAATCCGTTTCCAGTTTCTGGACAAATCCATTTTCAGAAAAGGGGTGTGTTACGACTACAGATGTAAATACATAAGTCGTCTGCTTCCGATATTTATAATGTCTATTCAAGCAAAGGAAAATAATGACAACTACAAATTTGCTTTTCATGTGGATTTAACAAGAGGTTTAATTTCTATGTTCATATATGCAGATGGATATAATTCCAAATTCTCAACGTTATGTAGTTTACGCAGTTATTCAGCAGTTACCGAACAGGATGAACTACTTCATTATTTAGTCTGATGGAAATAAAATAGCCTATATTGTACGCATTATGGCGCCGTGTTAGTATGGAAAGTCCGTTAAGCATGAAATGGTGCAAGGGATGCCAGAATTATGCCATTCTGGTCTCAGTCAATTTAGAAATTATAAATCAATGATTCAATTGACTTAGTTCTGTGCACTTTTTATCACCTTAAACTTCCTCATTTTTGAAATCGATTGGGGGGGGGGGTTTACAAACAAACGGGGATGTAGAGTCAGACTATAATTCAGGCTGATGTTATTAGCACAAGAGAGCAGTCATTTTAGTTAGCAGTGTGCAATTTCCAAAACTACAATATCCAAAGAAATATCATCCACATTACATTAATGTAGCATAGAGGTATCCTAAAATTCTCTCCATTGTGCATGTTTTAAATGCAAGCAATATCACCTTACATACGTCACTCTCTCAAAAGTACATTATACCTGGTTTCAATGCGATACGGTATGTTCGATTGGTCATTTCCGAACTCATTGAATCATTGTTTGTGTTCCGATCCTTCCCTCTAATCCAGCAAACGTGTCTTTTTGCGTTATTCGACTGGCTTTCACATATTCTGACTCTACTCGTTCTCAACGGAGAAGATATTTTTCCATATATTAGCCTACATGACATGGTGTGCGACATGCAATTTTTGTTTTAAAAACAAAACAAGGTTACTCTCACAGTTTCAAGTTAAGTACACGAATGATTCTTGAGTCCTTCCTACTGATGAATCTAGAGTAGACCTCTTGTACATGTCGCATTTGTATTTTCCATGCGTTGTCATTTTGATTCTCTCTTCAACACTTACAAGCACGGAACAGTCAACTTTGCCGGAATCGAATTGTTTTGTTATTCGATTGTTATTCTACATAGTCGAACTATACTAACTTATGCAAGCCACGTTACATGTTATATTTTACTAATTTAAGGAATAATTCGTCCACTGTGTACTTCACTTATGTGTTCGGTGACACTCAAAGGTTGCTCTTGAAATTTGATGTCATTTTACAATAAAATGATGATTTGCCCAAACCACGGTGAAAATTTATACAGAGTTAAATTACCTTCCAGTCACCCACTTCTACAGCTCGAGAGTTTCGCTGGATATTTCGTGGTTTTGATGCCCTGATCAGAGATGGGGAGACGGATTGACCAGTGTGATTTCTCAAATATTCTACATATTAAAAATATCTAGAATCAAATCAAAAGTTCTGTTAGAATTTTATTTAAATGTGAAAAAACTACTTAATTGCACGAGAATCACTTATTGTCTCATGTGCTGCGAAAACTTATTATTCGTTCACTTAACCTTGCCTTGGTTGCTAGAAACGCTTGTCACTTGTCAAAAGAAATGCAATCTTCCGAATAGAGAACATAAGCGTCCTGGGATACGCTGATGTAATTTCAATTTACGGGAGAACAAAGATCACACACGCATCGCAAATATGAAAATTGGAATCGATGGTAAGCGATTTATATTAAATTTTAAACTTATCCCTGTTTCGAAAATAGGAAACCATAATATATATTTCCCACCTGCTCCAACGAGTAAGGCTGTCACAGAAGTGGATATAGCTCATCCAAAAAACATCGTGTCCCACTTATTTCACTTAGAGTTGATCAATCGACGTCACTTAGATGTCAAGAGCCAGGTTGTCTCAGAGTGAAGAAGCAAAGCTTGCTTTGCACATTAAAGATCTCTCAGCAGTCAGATAAGGTTATAATCCGACTGTTGTGATTGCAATGGCAATTGATTAAACTATACATCTTGGAGACAAAAAGAAAAAGAAGGAAGACATTTTACAATGATGTGGTTTTGGAACTTTCGTGGATTCCTGGTATGAATTGCATCAACTAAGCCGTCAAATGTGCATCAAAGAAATCCATTCTCAGCTTTTTTTTTGAGCGCTAAAACACATTATGATGAAACAAGACCTAAAAGATAAGCCACGAAACATCAATACAATCGATGAAAAGGGTATCGGTGTGGAACATAAGCTTCCATCCATTGAGGCTTGTCAGGGCTACTAGGCACAGCCACTATGTCAGAGAGAGACAAAACCGTGACACTCTTCGGCGCTCTGAAATGCACTCAAAAATTAAATTCCAACCTATTTGATTTTCCCAGGGCAGTGCAAGATGCCAGAGTTAATCAAAGGTAAAATTGTTCCAAAGATACAATAAGCGCATAAGAATTGCCAGAGTCCGGTCATAGCTTGCAAAATAAAATTATCAAGTATGTTCAAGTATGAGGCAGTTTTGAAACCATTTCACTGTAATATGATGGACAACGGTGTAGCAGGTGAAAAAGTGGTGGTTATTGTTGTTATTTAGTCAATTTTTATTTTACCTCTACCCAATTTAGCCAGGGTGGTAACCGGTTTGGGGCCCCGACAGTATATACATATAGTTAGGCGATGTTGCCAATGGCGGAAATTTAACACTGAGACTTTAATTCTGTGGTTGTGGGACTCTACGACCTCAGACAGCAAATGTGACGTTAAAATGTCAACAGGTTTATAACGAATTTTAACAAGATGAGTGATTATATTGAGAATCTAAATTTAACATTAGACCACCATTTTCTGGATTTATAGTTACGGGGAAACGAAATGTAAAAAAATGTCCATTGTTTTAACAAGATCGGTTTCTCTAGGGACAATCTTATTCTCTACAAATCTCCGTAGACTCCATGTGTGTAGTTTTATATAGTAGCAAAGTGGGTAATGTAATGTCAAAAGTACACCTGTTGTCCAATACAGTCTTTGAAGTGACATGTTTTTTTTTTTTTTGTTTTTTTTTTTCTACGTGACCAACTGGACCCAGAACAACAATTAATTTAATTAATTTTACTATAGTTTTTCTAGTGTTGTTTCTCAGAAATGAACTTTTCACTGGGTGACAATCAATAGAGACCATGTGTTAATCTAAAATACCTTCAAAGATGACTTCACTGAGACATTCTTGTCATAAATTCACTGGCGTTTCTTTGAGAGGCTTCAATGTAAACCAACCAACCTGCAGTTTAAAACAGATTTCGCTTCTGGATCATCACCAAAGCCTTAATACTCACTGTGCACTGTTGCAGAAACATACGCAGACAACAACACCATAAGCTCGAATTCTAAAGAATAAACAATTACCTTTAAACCCATACCAAGAATGCTTAAATCTAACTCTTGTGTCACCACCAAAAAGGAAACCGGAAAAAAAATGCTCTAAAAATAGACTGGGACCTGAACTATTAATTGTGATCGGATTCCATCTTCCACTCATCTACTAAGCATCTGTCAGGAGTATTCAAGCATTAACAGGCATACTTTTGCGCTATCACATATGGAATGAAAGAAGATAAAAGACAAAGGGTGTTTATTTACATATACAAACATAAAATTGTATAGACACTACAAGGGAAGGAGAGAAAAACAAACATTTAAGGACATATAATAACTTTCGTTTGCAATTGAGGATGTGTTAAAATACCTCCGACATTGACATTACTGGTGTACGGAGCCAAGTGGGGTTTAGAATTTGAAAAATATCACCGACGAGTATACAGCAGAAGTTGAAAAATATCGCAGACGTGTAGTTGTCGTGGACATAACTGTGTATTCGGCGTCCGCTGTTATCGTTGGAACTGGCATATGGCTATCAACAATAACAATGGAATCACCGGTAGTTATAACAAGTTGTGTTTCCCCTGCAACAACAATTGCTTGTATTCTTAATATCATCGCCAAAAATATATATACAAGTACAAATACAAAATTGCATGAGTATGCAATAAAGTTAAACACAGCAACGCATGCATACTCCAAATTATCTTCGTTGATATCATCATGCCTTAGCGATGGAATAATATAAGATAGCGAATTCACAGAATTGCTTAAGGTTTACCGTGAATGTATAAATATACCTTTGGAGACTGTATCTACGTCCGATTTAGAACATAATAATAATAATAATAATAATAATAATAATAATAATAATAATAACAACAACAACAATAATAATAATAATAATAATAATAATGATAATAATGATAATGTCAAACGAACTGCTACAACAGATCGACGCTAATAAAACTCCGTTTAAAACCACAATAATATAAGCGAGCTCAACCAATCATGAATTTTACGTTAGATTTCCAACTGCAATGCCAGCGAAAGAAATAGCACTAGCACAATTACGAGTATATCATAGTTGGCCAAATATTAGATGCAATTCATTCGGTGGGTTGGAAGCAAATAATTCTCTGGTATTTGCCTATAAAATAAACAAGATGGAAACCCGATTGGCAAGTTGTTAGTATTCCGACAGGCTGTTATCAGATCAAGCAAATCAACGAAGAATTCCAACTTAGAATTAAATACATTGTAGAAAAAAAAAGAATCTAAAATTACTATCACTGTTCACGAACCAACATTATCAGCCGCGATAGATATACATTTGCTAGATTATGCCGTTGATATATATTCCTCGTCGATCAGAACCATATTAGCATGGCCTGAGGTTCCACCGCCAATACCTACATCAACACCTCAAGCTAAATGATCAGATTATATTTCAGATAAACATTCGTATTGTGAAAATACTCCAAATTATAAGAATAATCCTTTATGGAAAGTGTGATGTGATGTGATTTGGATTTTTAACGTAGCTTTAACAATTTTTCAGTCATATATCTACGATATCTACATGCAAACATGTAGCATGATGTCCCACCCAATCACATTATTCTGACACCAGGCCGACCAGTCATAACACTAACCTCTTAATGTTGAGCGCCGAACGAGGCACCTGTTAGTACCATTTTTGTAAGACTTTGATATGACTTGGCCGGGGATCGAACCCACGACCTCCCGCATCCGAGGCGGACGCTCTAACCACTAGACCGTCGGAGCGGTCCTTTATGGAAAGTAATAGAAGCTAAACCTGACAGGACAGTGGTGAATTACAACTCTACTTCGATGATATACGGTGTATGTATGGGACACGAGATTACCAGAGTATCGATAATTGGACGTCTACCCGATTTTGAATTGACTGGATTTGCTTGTATTAAGTCATTCGAATTAGCTGAAGTTCTTCATTCGATTTTTTATGTCTGGTTTGGAAAAAGTTTTTCAGAACAAATGTGGGCACCAAAAGTTTTATCATGGTATATGCTTCATGTAAAAATACTATTATTGTTAAGAGTAAGTAAAGCAATTATATCATATAGTCCGCAGAAACAAGTTTGGTTTCCACAATAGAAGAATATTCTGATAATGTAAATCTTGATATTACTGATTTTGAAAATAAAATAGCAAAATATCTTGGCAGAACAATAATTGGTAAATTTATGCAAGGAGGATCATGTGATCATAAACGACATTGTGCAAGATTAATTATAGACGATGCTAAACTCGATTTTATAATTATTGATACAACGGAGAGAAACACATTTATAAGTCAAAGTACTGTTAATTTATCGGACGGAGCTAAATTAGGTACACTTGTGAGTTACACTGATGGTGAGTCACCGCATTTTACTCATTTAAGATCTTCAGTGTTTGCGTGCGTTTCGATACATTTATTATCGATGATAAATATGTCCTAGATATGCAGTTAGATTCGCCACAGATAATTTTATATCAATAAAAAATACAGGATTGCTATTCCTATCGATTTCATGCATGTATAAATGTATCTTGATAAAATTTCGTTCAATTTTGCTGGGCCTGCTAGTAAGCGGCTACCCCATGCCGACACCAAATGGTGTCGGCGAATTCCAACTTTTCGATTGGAATTGGACTCTGATCCTACATCCCAACATAAATGTCTAAATATCAAAAATGGGGTGACAAGGGTCAGAGGAAACTCGGACTAATCAAACTGGTGCTAACAGCTGCATCGCTAGGCACTCAGCGTTAAGAGGTTAGTGTTTTTACTTGTCGGTCTGGTGTCCGGATAATGTGTCTGGGTGGGACGTCATGCAATATGTCTGCGGCAGGATGACCCAGTGCTAGATATCACTATAAACTGCCACACTGACGACATCGTAGAAATTTGACTGAACAATTGTTAAAGCTATGTTTAAAAGCCAAAATCACACAAACACACACACACACACACAAACATATACATTATGAGACCTTTTTTGCAGACTATACAAAATGGGACAGAATGTGGTATTGATCGATTTAGTTCAAGGTTTGTAAAACCATTTGTATTGACTTTGTGTCACTCTAAAAAAATAGTATGCTTGCATTCGAAGCAATAAACAAATCAGAAGAAATCTTCATTATATTGACATCTTAATGGAAACTGTTCACCATTCTTTGTTCAATATATATGGAAGAGCAAATTGATTTCAAGTCTGATGAATATTGAAATGTTATACAATTTTGTCTTGCGTATTATATAAATTAAACATTTACTGAAGGATGAATAATTCATATCAGTTTAAACCGTATCATCAGTAAATAATTACTGACCTGTAGCAATACTGCAATCTGATTAAACCAGATCTTCACTGCCCTACATGAAGATATGACAGCCACCGCTTAGGGGTCATGATCAGGCGACCTTTGAATTAACCGATGGAATGCAGTTTTCAGAAATCTGAAAGTGAATCAAATCGTTCGACAGTCATTAATGTTGTTCAGCAGTACTGATCAGTCTCTAAAATGCGAAGAAATACTATCTCAGTCTGATTTACCGATTCAATGAGCGATTATGGTAATAACATTGGTCACCAGAACATGACCCTAAGCGGTCGTTGTCATATGTTCACATAGGACAGTGGGGATTTGATCTGAATCAGATTATACAATGACACCAAGCCTACATTTTTCGGAAAACGACTTTCTGTACCGATTTGTAAAGAAATATGATCGTTTACATAACTCACAATTAGGTTTTAGAGGAAAGCATTCATGCTTGATACATAGCTAGCAGTTGTCGATGACGGAAAAAACAATCGGAGCAAATTATATAACTTAGCAAAACAATTGATTTAGTAGATCATGAAAATTGATGAAATTTTACGGCATCCAAAGTCGGTGATAATTCATCATGCTTTGTTCGGTTCTTACCTAATAGTAAGGCAAAAAGGTGTTTATTTGACCATAAAAACATCTTATTTACAATACCTTTAAAATGAAGTTCCTCAAGACTCTATTCTTGGCCCTTTGCTGTTTCCCCTTTTCATTAATGCTTTACCAATGCATATGAATGCCATTACAACTGGCCATTTTGGGAATGACACATTCTTACAAGCCATGATTGATACAATTATATCCTTTGGGCAAAATTTACAAAAAGACGTTGATGTTTTCATACTGTGGTGCGAAACCCAAAATTGCATTTAAACACAGAAAATAACTGCATGACAATGGGATTAAAACAAAGAATAAAAAACATCCATATATTTTGTTCAGCGAACAAAATTTTAAAACACCACATAAAATCATAACTATTTCAGTCTGATTATTGACAGGCATTTATAGTGGGAAAATCAAATAAAGTCCGTGTGTTCGGCCTTATTCTCCAGAATGGCCTTATGAAATAAATTTTCTTCGTATGTGCCAGAATCTTCGTAAAATGTATTATAGTTGATATATTTGATATATATTTAATTATGTTTCATCATGGAAGCACTATGGGGGGAATCGCAATGCTACCAGTCTTAATCGTATAATTACACTACAAAAAATAAAAAGCCACAAGAATGATTACAAGGGGATCCATCCACTAGTTTGTTTGTTAATATACAATGGTTACCCTTTCTCATTATAGAATAAATTACTTTCATGCTATTATGACATATTTTCTCTGCAGGACTCTTCAATATCTCAACGATCTCCTAACTCCAGATTTCAATATCTAGTCACACAATCTGCTGTAAATTTCGTGCTCTAATCTGTGTTTGCCCACATTTACAACGACTCGGTACAACAAACCGTTTACAGTTTGCACATTTTGTCGAGTATAATTCATAAATTTGTTCTTTCTGATTATGTCGTAACTAAAATACAGAGAAAACTTATCTGGTTCCTCCACCATGTTCCCATTTCCCAAACATAACATGTATATTATGTATGTATATTGTAAGTAGTGAATGGGGATACTAGAGCGTCAATGGGACTTAGCATTAAAAACACCCCCTGGGAACATATAGCGTCAAGGGAAATTTAACATGGAGAAAAATCGTGGGAACATATAGCGTCAAGGGAAATTAACGTGGAGAAAATATCGTGGGACTGTTGAACGTCAAGGGAAATTGAACATGGGAATAGGGACTGTACAGCGTCAAAGGAATTTAAACAGGTTGGGACTGTATAGTGTCAAGGGAAATTGAACATGGGATTTTTTTTTTAAAAAAAAGGGGTAGGCAATGGAAAGGCTATCTCTTTTCGAAAAATGTGGGTGGCCCTGAAAAGGCCTTTTGGGTTTATGTTAATATTAATATTAACATAGATGGCATCTGTCACATCTTCTTCTTCTTTAACTCCTTCTAACTGCAGGTCCATACACAAGTACCCTCTTGAGACATCCTTGTCTTTCTATGTAAACTCTTCTCATCCATAGACTAGTATCTGTCCTATCAACAACAGTCCACTTGGACCGGACATACATGAGCATGTCCGTCCTGAACATCATTGAAGACACAAGGGTGGATGATTCGACTGTGGTCCACATCGTGAGGCGACGAGAACAGGTGAATCAATGCAGTGAACTGCGCTTATTTATAGGTAGAGGAAGGATTGAAACGGATTGAGTTCATTCACCAATCCGAACACGCGTTACAAAATTCAGTCAGCCCGCATCCAATCCGAAGAGAGCAGTCTGTGACGTCACGTGGTCTATATAGATTCGCTAGCGCTTGTGTGCAGTCAATCTATGCGACAGTGATTCAACATGACGGAAACTCAGAAAACGATCCATTGGGGTGCACCAGCAGTGGAGACCGCCCAAGGGAACCCGGACTTACTTTCAGAAGAGGTAAATTGGGATTTTGTGGATTTTCTTACCTCGCAAGAATTTGTTCCGGAACCTTCGTTACCTTCTTCATTACCGCAAGTGGAGAATTTTAGACAGAGACAGAAAGAAGAATTGGAAAAATTTATACAACGACAAAAGGAAGCGGAACAAGCTTTTCTCCTACAGCAACAGCAGCAAGAAGAAGAGGTAAGAAAAAAACAACAACAAGAAGTAGCAGCAAAGAAACAAGAGGGTGAAAATCAAACGGTCACGGTACTGTTGGACATTTTAGCGGAGTTAAGGAGTCTGAAACAAATGTATCAGACTTCTTTATTACGACCGAAGAGAATACGACCTTCCCGAGCTAAACACGTCAACCCTGTGACTAAGCCTACCGTGCCACCCTTAGTGATTTCAACCCAATCATCATCATCATCAACAGTACGCAGTCCAGAAGTAGGCCTTGGCCGTGGCAAAGGCTTAAGACAGTTAAAGTTGATTGCTTAAACTCACCCCTACACCAAAAAAAGGCCCTTTTCAGGGCCACCCACATTTCTCGAAAAGAGATAGCCTTTCAATTTGCCAATAACTCAAAAAAAACCCCATTTTACCCCTATAGTATGTCTATATGAGTGCGTGAGTGTAGCTTCTTATTTTAAAATCAAAACTCAAAGACACTTACCTTATATAATTAATTTATTCTTTTATCCATTGTTACAATCCAATTCACAATTCACAACAGAACACTTTAAAAAGTTCATTGACTTCTTCTCTCTCCTTGTTTAGTCTCTCTGTTTTTTAAATTTCTTCATCGTCTTTTCCTCTTCTTTCTCCTCACTTTCTTCCCTTCTTCTTTCCTTCTCCCGTTTCTTTGCCTCTTGTAAATTGAATTGTCTTCTTTCTTCCTCTGAAGAATCCCTCTCTTCCTCTGAAGAATCCCTCTCTTCTTCTGAAGAATCCCTCTTTTCTTCTGATTCCTCTTGTTTCTTTTTTGGGCAATCTGGAGACCAATGTCCTTTTTCTTGACAATAATAACAGGTATCTTTACTTTTGTCTTTTCTAGCCCCTTTTTTCTTTTTTGACGGTCTGGACACTCTGAAGACCAATGCCCTTTCTTCTGACAGATATAGCAAGTATCTTCACTTTTATCTCGAAAGGAAGGAGAGTAGTCCGTCGGCTGGTCTGAAGAGAATTTTCTAATGACCCCTCGCAAAGCTCTGATGAAACGTTCGATTTGGCTAGTCTCTTCCATCGTTGTGCTCGGTTTGAGAGTGAAATGAATAGTGAAAGGACAAGACACACACCCTTTTATATACGCTGGTCTGCCATGACTATAAATTAGTCCATGGTGTTTAAACTTGAGTCATTTGACGTTTTGCACTCAAGATGAAACGATCCTATTCATTCGAGAAGAAAAAAGAAGAAGAAAGTAAGAGGCAGAAACGTGATCTATCGCCTCGTACCAGAGCTGAAGTCTTGGCACAAATTCATGCCAGTGATTTTGAAGAGGACATGAGTGAACCAGAATTTGAACCCTCTAAACCAAGTTCGCCACCCTTAGTCAACCCTGAAAAATACTATTCCATTCGAGAGACGGAAAAGCGCTCCTCTAGAAAATTTAGAACCACGGCTTACAAATACACGGTGAAGTTTAAAGATTTCAAGGCTGAAGTACCGTTAGAGAAAGCAGAAGTGTTCATCACTGGGGTGTGGGATTCTTTGCTCACCGCACTCAAGCGACAATGTCAACCCAAAGAAGACGATCGTTTGAGACTTTCCATACAACACGACGGTTTGAAATCCCCTGTTTGGATCGAGTTTAGCACCCCTGCAGAATTGACCGCTTCCAAAGTCATGGACAAGATTCAACACGTGCAACAATCTAATGATCAGTTTGACATCACCGATAGTAAAGCCACACTGGACATGACCCACGTCTCTCCTCCTCAAGGGACCGGACGCAAAAAGATGTTATTGGTGAACGAGCTTCGCAGCATTAAGCGTAGCCTCGTCCAAATTCACAACCCTCAAGACCAGATGTGTTTAGCCCGAGCCATCGTGGTGGGACGAACCTATGCCAACAAGAACGACACGACAGAATGGAAAAGAGCCTGGAAAACTATTCAACAATCGGACCGAGCCAAACAACGAAACGAAGCAGAACTCCTGTTGCAACAAGCTGGCCTATCCAAAGACACACCCTGTGGCATTCCTGAGATGCAAAAATTGCAAGATGTCCTAGCTCCACGCTACACCTTGAAAGTGCACCCTCAAGAAGTGCGCGGACCTCTGTTGTTTCAAGGCCAACACTTTAAGGACGGAAAATACATTCATGTCTATTATCACGATGACCATTTCGATACCATTACCAGTATCACTGGATTCCTGGGATACGGTTATTACTGTGAGAAATGTGACCATGGTTATAATAATCGAGAGCAACACAAACATTGCGGATTGAAATGCTCAGGATGTTTGGCCTCTCCACCCTGTCTGAGCGAAGGACCAGTGCCTTGTTCAACTTGTCTGCGCACGTTTGTCAGCCCTGCCTGTTACCAACAACATCTGAAGACGCAAGGTTCACAGCAGAAATGTGCTTGTCAACTCCTGAGATTGTGCCCTACGTGTGGACAAGGCATACGTACCAATAGTACCAAGGCACACGTATGGTCAGGAAAAAAAATGTCACATTTGTCATCACATCGTGGACTTGAAACACCAATGCTACGTGCAAAAATACCAACCTCCACCAGAGAAAGAGGACGGTCACAAGAATAAAGGCAATTTCATCTTTTTTGATTTCGAATGCATGCAAGAGACCGGTATTCACATTCCTAATTTCTGCGTGGCTCATCGAGCGTGCGAGAAGTGCATTCAAGAACCTATCTTCAGTCATTGCCCTCACTGCAGCAAGATTCCTGGAGGGCGTGAAAAAATCTTTCGGGGACCGAACACGTTAGTCGATTTTGCCCAATGGGTCTTAGACCCCGTCGACAAGACGTGGAGCCAAGAGGACATCGGACGTTACGGAGATTGTCATCGTCATGCCACGGTGACGGATCACAATTTCTCCGGATACGATGGACAGTTTCTTCTCAGATACTATACGGAACATGGCACCGAGCGTCCTAAAGTGACTTTGAACGGAGCCAAAATCATCTTCATGCAAGTGGGACAAGTACAGTTTAAAGATTCGATGAGTTACTTGGCCATGCCTTTGAGCCGAATGCCTAAAACGTTTGGAATGACAGAAATGGCTAAAGGGTACTTTCCACACTTTTTCAATACGGAAGCCAATCAACACGCCCTTCTACCCCATTTACCTGAGGCTCACTATTACGACCCCGACAACATGAGTACCGAACAACGAGAAGCTTTCTACGCTTGGTACCAAGCTCACGCCTCGGACCCTTTCGACTTTCAGGAAGAAATGTTAAAGTATTGTCGTTCCGACGTGGACATTTTACGACGTTGCTGTGGAAAATTTCGAGAACTGTTCATGGAACACGGAGGGGTCGATCCTTTGATAAAAGCTTGCACCATTCCCAAAGCGTGTTCCTTAGTGTATCGACAACAATTCATGCCTGAAAACACCGTGGCTGTCATCAGTCCTCAAACGACCCACTATATCAAACGTCAATACTCGGTCAAAGCCCTACGCTGGTTACATTACTTGTGCGACAAGGAAGACAAGTGGATTCAGCATGCCCGCAACGGAGGGGGTGAAAAGACCATCGGAACGTATAGCAGCAGAGGGGGCGAATCGGACATTTTGTCCAATCGTTATTTTGCTTAATTATTACTTTCTGCACTCAACGATCTAGTGTCGTCAGCGCCTGGTAAAAAAAAAACGACGACGTCGTTGGGGGATCGTCGCGTCGTCATTTGGTTTAATTAACACCTTCTGCGCGTTGATCCCCAGCGTCGTCAGCGTCCGGTAAGCACATCGACGACCGCGTCGATGTCATCGCCCCCTCTGCTGCTAAGTGGCTACTTACAATTTAACCGAATATTTGGTCAAGTCCGATACGATATCGTGTCCGAGGATCATGTAAATTTATCGTTACGAATCCATGTGGGGTCGACTGAGCATGACTAAAAAAGTTTCGAAAAACATTAAAGTCCATGTCACCGCCGCACCATGTCTGCCAAATATTTCGTAGCGTGTGTGTATCAACGCCGTTGAACACAGCAAGAATATTACAGTTGTCTCTAATTACTTTTGGAATCTGAGTGTATCGTTGAGTGACATATATCACGTCAGTGTTTTTATGCCTGCCTCTGGAAAATATCCTAGCTGGGTTTTTTTGATTGTCTAACATAACATCATCGTACACGACTAGATTGTTAACGTCGCCATCAATATCATCAATACCCGGTGCATCATTGATATCCGTAATAAACTCAATAACATTTTTTTTAGCGATCGCTGATGCATTCTCGTTGAAATCTTTCAACACCTCGTAGCATCGTTGATCATCTACGCTAGGAGCAACCAAATACAACTTATCCCACTTCATCCATCTCATTATTAAATTGAGTAACAATTGCGTCTTGCCGGATCCAGATGGTCCGATGATAATCATCCGGATCGAGTTTGGTAACGCTGCAACATGCTTAACTGGTTCTCTTGTTTTAGTCGCCGAAAAATCAATTATATTCATATCTCTATACATAAATTATGGATCTATATTGTGTGAAGTGTAGAGTACGTACTGGCACAAATGATATGACAACCGTTACGACAAGAAATAACAGATCGGCGCTTACTGGTAAGTGCGTACAATGCGGTACAAAGAAATTTAGATTTATTTCTATTAGACCCGGAGATGTTTTAAAAAAAAGCGAGGAGGTGACATCGCAGCCAAATTGGCAAAACTCCCCGGAACACCGTGGGCAAAGTATCCAGGAGAAAAACACCTCCCAGGATATAACTACTGTGGCCCCGGAACACGATTAGATATTAGACTCGATGATCAAAATCAGCCCAAACCCGGTGAGTATCCAATAAACGCTATCGATAAGGCGTGTCATGCTCATGATGTTGCTTACAAAAGTAGCGATCTGCAACAGCGTCATATCGCGGACGTAAAATTAATTCACGCGTTAAATGCTATTCCTGATAAATCCGTCAAAGAAAAATTGGCTTCATGGTTGGTAAAATCGGCTATGAAAGGTAAATTAATGATTGGAAGCGGAGCTTCTCGCGCTGGTAATTGAAAACGCTAGCGTTTATAATAACAACATGGATTCCATCTATTATTCCCCGAGAGGATACTGGAAGGGGAAGGCCGCAATTGGTAAACTCGCAAGCGCTGCAAAGGTAACAAAGGCCACTGCGGTTAATTGGTTATCCAAACAGGCTATATGGCAAATTTATCTACCACCGCCTAAACAAATCAACTTCTCGCGCTTTGATGTCAGCGTACCCAATGAAGTTCATCAGGGTGATATACTATTTTTGCCGCATGACAACGGTTACAAATACGCGCTAACCGTAGTTGATGTTGCGAGTCGATACAAACAAGCGGAACCGTTAAAAACAAAGTCAGCAACTGAAGTAGCCGATGCGTTTGAGCGGATTTATCGAAGAGGTCCTCTGCGCTGGCCAAATCTATTACAAGTTGATCCTGGTAGTGAATTTCGCGGCGCTGTTTTATCAACGCTGAAACATCATAGCGTCGCGATACGACGAGGTCATACTGCGCTACATCGTGATCAGGCAATTGTTGAACGATTCAATCGGACTCTCGCTGAACGGTTATTTGGATATCAATACGCGAAGGAATTCATCCAAGAAAAACGATCTCGAGAATGGGTCAAAAGGTTGCCAGGTGTAATTGCAGCGTTAAATAACGAGATTACCCGAGCAATCAACATGAAGCCCAGCGACGCGATTAAATACGAGTATATACCCGGAAAATCAAAGATAAATAGCGTTTCCAAGTCGATTCTTGGCGATGTCACTGTTAGATATCTATATGAACCAGGAGAGCTTGAAGGCGGTAAAAAAAGAGCTACTGATCCTATTTGGAGTGTTACCACACATAACATATCAACGATAACACGATCAACTGGTAGACCACCGATCTATAGACTGGATTCAACTGCTCCTCAGCGCGGATTTACACGCGAGCAACTACAAGTGATACCTAACGATACTCAATTACCCCCGCGTGGTCTTAACTAGCGCCGTTGCGTCTATTGCACTCAAGACAGGTCAACCTCACATTGTTTTTGACATGACCGAGACTGTTATCGATCCTATCCACGGTAAATTGGCGAGTGTCTTTATCCGAATAACGCCAACTCATTATACAATTGCAACTCGCGCAGTGATTATTCTGTTGTTGTCGTAGCGAGATTATTAATTCGGCATCAATATCAAAACGCCGCTGTTTTTTTTTATCCTGTTGGCGGTAATCCGAGAGTTTTCTATCAATGACGCTTGCATCGATGGTGACTTTGTCGCCGGCTTCGTCAGTGACTCCGTCACCGGCTCCGTCAATAACAATTCTTCGAAGCTGATTTATCCTTCGTACTCTGGACACTGCAAGATAGACTAGATTCGACCATTCGATGCGATTATCAACCATCCAAACAATTGTGTCCGTGATGGTCAGTCCCTGCGAGGAATGTATTGTTGTTGCGTATCCTAGCGTCCACGGGGATTTATCAGCACGTAGCGCGTCCTCGACGACACCGATATCAACGAGCACGATATCATTCAGCACGAGAATTTGTTTTTTTGTCCCTGACGCTGTCGGGCCCGGGATTTCAACTTCAATGTTCTGCCGCCGTGTGTCAGCGGGTCTATAACATAACGGCACTGGACGCGTTGGAAACTTTTCCTTATGCAACGCAAACAACCTCCGCTGAAGTGTGTCTCTGACTATCTTTCTGCTCGCTACAATTAAATCGTTTGGTCTCCATGTTTCCCAGAATTCATTTAACGGCGTTTCCGGAATCACCTCGCGGATTATTTCACATTGAATTCTATCCGGCTGTAATCTGATTAGTTTTTTAACCTCGCGCAGTTGTTCATCAAGTGCTCGATAATCAGTATCGGTTTCTTCATAATAGTCCACAAAACCCTTTAACCAATCATGTGGACCCTCGCCGACAAATGGTGGTGGTTGGCCATGGTCCCCACACATGATTACCGCTGTATTCGCGCGCAGCAACCACTCAAGAAACATTTGTAAAGTATCTAACGAAACAGTACATATCTCATCCCAGATGATAATGTCGGGAATAAATTTTTCACCCATTCGATCAGGAGTCCACTCACCGCCGCTGTATCGAAAGAAGCTGTGATAAGTAACGGCGTCAACATTTCGTTGTTTTATCTCTCGCGCTAGTCTATGAGTCGGTGTAAGCACGATTATACTTGCCCGCGTTCGAAATAATTCAATTGCCCGAGTCGTCTTTCCTGACCCGCCACAGCCGCTTAAATAAACCGTCTTGTGTCTGCAAATTGGATCAGAACACGATGGTGCATTAGACCATTCTGACAATTTATCACCGCGTAGGTAATTGTTCTCAACGATGACATTTGCTGACGGGGAATAATCGCGTCGTATTTCATTTTTAATTCTCCATGTACCCCAACTCTCGTCCGGACTAGTAAACTCGGCTACGTTTCCCTTATACGCTACGTCAATATAAAATGAATCAACGGCTACTCTAACCGCGGTGTCAGGAAATCTATTTATCATCGAGAATAAATTAATAGCGGCATAACCCAGCATAGACGCCCTCAAATGCGGGTATGCCGGGCTGTCTCCATCGCTGTAGGTAACAACTGTACCCAACCTTGTTCCATTGGACAAGAAAGCTGTTTTGCAGTTCACGTATCTATTTTTCGCCACTGCGTCCTTGATTACGAAATCATATTCTGCGTCATCTATAATCAGCCGTGAGCAATATCGTTTGTAATCGCAGTTTTTTCCACCTTGTGTAAACTTACCAATTATTCTTCTACCGAGATCTTTTGCCTCGTGGTTTCGTTGGTTGAATATCCTCCTGGACCATTCGATGATATATTCCTCGTCGGCATCAATGTTTTTTCTGGACTCGTCAATTATGCTGTCTAGACGCTCCGGTTCTGGTAACCAGACTTCAGTCTGCGCCCGGTATGATATAATTGCGTCACTGACAATCAACGAAACTAGCATGCTACAATCAATCATATACCGTAGCAGCGCTATTGGCAACCACTTCTTTTCAGCCATGTGTCTACCGATCCAAATATAGCAACAGCGATGGAGTCCTGCCGCGAATTCAAATGATACTATGCGAGCGAATCCGGTTAAATCAAAATCAGGCAGTGGTCCATTAATAGCAACACGAGTCATTTCATGACTGGGGTGTCCAAATCGTCTAAAGTACTCAGCGGCGGATCCATACCCGAGAAAACTCGCTGGATAGCAGGCAACCATATCAACCGAGATCATAGCGTCGCGGTTGTATTCAGTGTTCCATAGTCCACCGTGATAGTATTCCAAACAACTGGATTGTACATCCGGCAGAAATTCCTTGCGCGTTGGTCTCCACGCATTTTTCCTTGCTGCAACATGAGCTACAACCGATGGAATCGTAAAACAATTTGTTAGCAGTTGTTCATCATGCTCTTCAAATTCCATGGCGGTTTTTTTCATCCTGTTGTGAAATGCTTCAGTGCGATATAATTCGCCGTTTGGTCTTACAAACTGATCAAAGGTATCCGCATCGTTTTCAGCGCTGCGAAGTAACCACACTGATACAGGGTCGTTTTTACACAAGTAGGCAATAGCATCAAATAGTTTCCTCTCCGCGAGAAAACCATCCCGGGAGAATTCTTCTCCTAAAAATTCTTCGGGTATATACTTTACTGTTCTATCCCGTGGAAATATTGTGATCGCGGGCGTCCATGCGTGTTCGTTATGATCAATAATTTTGATTGGGGCTCCCTTCGATTTATACTTGGATTCGTATAATACTTCACCGGTTATCGTTGTAACGGTTATTGGAAATCTCAGCGATGTTTCTAATCTCGCTATGTCGCTGATGGTCGCTCCACGCTCTTTTACGGTTAGTTCCCACTGGTTGATTTTGCTACGTCGTAAATCAGTCAATTTGTTTCCTCGACACGCATTTGTAAAATGCTCTATTATTCGTTCTGCTACACAATTTATCCCGGTTGACTGTTTCATCGGTTTCAGTTTTCCGATATCAGGTTTCTTATTTAACGGGTATATTCCATAAACAACTGCTGTTTCAGGATACGCTCGTTCATAGTATGGTCTGTCAATTCCGGTTAACAACCCCGGCTTGGAGTCGCGGCTGACAATGACTGTTTTCTTGTCGCTGAGAACCGGTTCAAATTTATCACGTATGATCCAATCGCCTGATTCCACCCGGACAATGAATTTTACTCTGAAGAAATACCTTTTACCGTCAAGTTGTGATATTATCGTTGCTGCGCGGTTGTCGTTCATGGTAGCATCAACAATGCCATCAATTCGAAATGTTGACCAACTATGAGATGCACCATCACGTTTGAATTCATTGATACAATCGCGTATTTTACTCAACAGGGTTTTATCGTTTATTAACGCTTTTGGTGTGTCCTTGAGGACTCTATCGAGATTAAACCTAATATTTTTCCGGGGCTTAATTGCTGCCAATCTCTCGAACTCATCCATATAATTAAAACAAGTATTTAAATGAAAGAATATAGTATAATGAATCACTGCAAATGGTTGATGATTGGGTCGACAACCCCGTGCAATAAATCATGTAGAGGTGAATTCTGCGGATACCATTTACAAAGCGTTCGTAATGGTTCTCTTGGCCCTCTCCCGTGCTTGGTTTGCCACGTCGGTGTAAGAGGAAAATCACAGTTATGTATTAATTGTGGCGGAAAGCGATACAGGGAACTAAAACGCTATTATGACAAGCGAATTAAAAACGCCGTCATTGACCCTACCGCAGACTTCGTCATCAAAACCCCCCAAGACTACGTTGAAAGATTTATAATTAAACCAAATAATAAATTAGACAAATAGTATTATTATACAAATGGACCAAGATTTTCAGCCGCATCCTGTGCTCGTCAGTTACGAGGCATCTCGCGACGGCATTGTTAGAAACCGCAAACTGAAGAAGCCGGTTGGTACCGTGAATAATCGGGGGTATTTGCAATTTAGTGCTGGAAAGAAGACGTATTTTGTTCACAGGGTGGTATATGAAGCGTTTAACGGATTGATCAAAGATGGCCTCGTTATTGATCACATTAATTCTAATTGTCAAGATAACAGACTGTGTAATCTGCAAGCTATCTCTCAGAGCGAAAATATTAAAAAAGGCCAAACTGGTAAGTGTTCAATTCAAGCAAGAGGTGTCAAATCGTTTAATACATCAACGCACGAGGAAAAAACATTTCACTCCATGCATGCGGCAGGAAAATATTTCGACATTTGTAGGGCCTCAGTACGATTTGTTGCAGAACGAGTATATCAAACAGCGATCTCAAAAAGGACTGGACACAGAATTCGATTTTCATATGTAAATATCAGCGAGTGACGAAGTCACCGGCGCCTATGGCACTGACAAGGCCACCGGCGCTGACAATAAATTGTCCGTTCCGGAAGAAAACAAAGTATGAACACCTCGGAATTGATACACGGGGGTTTCATTTTTTTTTTATTTAAAAACAAGATGCTTTATAAGAATAATGAATATCGAAGACATCAATAATATATTAACCGAGATTTCAAAATTAAAAAATCAAGGAATTGAATTATCTGATGGTCTCGACAGTGAAAAAATATTATCCGATTATGAAATTATTAACGAACAATCGAAACGGGGGCGTTTTACCCTGGCCCGCGAGTATTTTTTTATAAAACGATTACAACATACGATCAATGAAAACTTGTACCACAATGACGCAAATGCATTCATTGGACTATTTACCGCCGTTGAAATAATACGAAAAAAACTCGGACGTGTTTATGAACGACGCCGGGAGATTTCTAGTAAGATCAAAAACATTAGAAGGATCATAGACGAAAACTCCGGCGAGAAATTAGAAATTGCTTCGCAATTGCAATAATGGTAGGCGAATCACTTACTACTCGGCTAGCCAGAGAGCGGCTAGCAGCGCTTAAAAAGTTTATACCGTTACGAGACAGGGTCCGAGAACAACTTCAAACGCGGCAGCAACTACAAACCGATTTTACTGTTGGAAGCGAACAACTCTTTGCCCCGGTAACTAAAGCGACCAAAGATGTTACGGCGGCAACTGTACCCGTTCTTGGTGCGCTTGAAAAGATAGCGGCTCAGACCGAACAAACAAAAAGGTCTTTAGAAACACTTCCTGCAAAAATAGCGGCTGCTACAACACGGAGGCTGCCACCACTCGCTATAACCGAACCACAAGAACCCTATGTTACAATGGCCGATGAAGAAGAACTAGGTGCTACTGCGAAAGAACCGGAAGAAGAAATACCAGAAGAGGAAATACCAGAAGAAGAAATACCGGAAGAAAAAGAGGGGAATATACCCCGTATTGTACTCAAGAAGAGCACAATAGATAAAATTAGAGGCTTCAGCAGCAGGGAAGAATTAATTAATTTTGCTGCCAACAATTTTGCTAAGAGCATACGAGATAAGAAGCATATCAATAGCGGTTACGAGAAAAATATAAAGTCGTTAAAGGACTGGGCAAGAATAGTGTATTTAGCGAGTAAACATAAAGAAGCATTACCACATCGTGGTGATCCCGATTACGATGAATTCCACAAGGAAGTTAAGAGTATAACACCAAAAAAAGGAAAAGGATACCCTGTTGGTAAAGAATCCTACGGCGTTACCTGTCCTGGTAGTGTTCTCAGTGATATATCACGGCTAGAGGTACTAATTGGAGGAAAACGAGCCGGAAATAACTCTCCGGAAATAATCAATGAAGCCGCTGATATTTGCAAGCGGTTATTTGCAGGCGGTATTATGGACATTAATGCATATCGAACGCTCATAGACGAACTCGTGGATGATTAATTGGAAAACTGGTGTTTTTAATAAGGATGATCATACACTACAACCATGATAAACCAGTACTCGTCTACGTGGTAAACTCGCGATTGCCTGTTTACCGCGCGTACTATGGAGATGGTCTCGGTAGCACCATTGCGGGGTTATTTACAAGAATGGCTCCAAAAGTAGCGCCGTTAGCCAAACAATTAGGGATGAAGGCTATTGATGTTATTCGTGATAAGGGAATTAGTGCTATTGGAGATGTTGCCGGAAAGGCGCTTTCAGCCGCGCGAGACAAACTAATGTCGTTGGTGAAATCCAGGAGAAAAAAACAGAAACCACCGGTAATGCCATCAACGACAGTGATGCCTGCAAATGTCAGTAAAGTAATAAATAACGCCGTGGAAGAAAAACTAGAGTCGTTGGCGGCGACTCAGTCGTTGGCGACGACTCCGTCGTTGGCGACTTCGCCATCCGCCGATGCGGCAACCAACGCACTCATGAACGCGATAGCGGGGAGTGGTTTAAATTCAAAGAATTTACGACGAAAAAATCGCAATTGAAAACATCAACATGATAAATAATAAAATGTTTGCGCGTACCGCTGATCCCGCGTTTGATATGGACGCCCCAGTGCACAGGGATGATTCTGTCCGCGATTATCAATATTATTCTTATTATGCAGCGCAACCTGACCTACGATCGCGAATTGAACTTCAAGTCCAAGATACCAGTAAATACTTTTTGCCGTGTGAAGCGTTTATCGAAATCGAGGGAGAACTCGTGACAAATGCCGCCGATAATGCACCATACGCAGATGACCATCGTGTTCGAGTTGGCTTCGTCAACAACGGTATCATGGCGTTATTTGAGAGCGCCAGATATCTTATTGACGGGCGAGAAATTGAATCAATAGAACGCGAGGTTGATGTTGCAACAACGATAATTGGGTTGGCGAGATACTCGGATGATTATACAAGATCGGCGGGCCCATCTATGATGTTTTCGAAGGACACCACCAATAACGCTGACCATCTTCAGTACATCAACGTGCTGGTGGAAAGAGATACCGCAACTGACCCACAGGCTGAAGCAAATAACCCAGACCGCAGAGCAGGACCAGGCGCTAATTTCACTATTATAAAAAGCACCAACAATGATTTCAATCTAGGATTCGCAACACGAGTAGGGATGTTGCAAGGAATACGCCGAAAGTTTTCATGCGCGATTCCACTCCATCACATATTTGGATTCTGCAGAAATGTCAGAAAAGTTGTCTATGGGGCTAAGCATACAATCGCGCTGACGCGAAGGGGCGATGATAACAATGCAATATGGCATGCTGCTGGCGTCGCTGCCGGTAAAGTCATTTTAACTAAAATGGCATTGTGGATGCCGGTGCTGACTCCATCAGTTACCACGGAAGCACGATTGTTAGCATTTATGGAACAGGGAGGGAAATCGTTGTTGAGTTGGCTAGCGGTAACAACTGATGCTAAAGAAGATAACGTCGCCGATACGTTTACATGGCACCTAGCATCAAAACAGGGTGTTTCAGCCCCGCGTCATATATTCATAGCGCTGCAGAATAGGGAACGATTGGGTAATCAAGAACGCAGCCATATGATATTTGATCAATTAGGAGTCAGGGATGTTTCGCTGAGAATAAACGGACAACAGGAACCATCCGAGGATATACAGCTTAATTACGACAACAACCATATCGCACGTGTGTATCATCGATTGCTGTCATATATGGGTCGTGATCAAAACGTCGACACTGGTTTGCAAATATCACAACTTGATTTTAAAAACCTGTATCCGATTTATTACTTTTCGTTGGAACATCTTGATTTAACGAGACAATCCGTCGTTGATATACACTTCAGAGCTCGTATAGCCCCGGGTGGTGTTAATTATAGAGCGGTTGCTGTCATTCTCAGCGATAAATCAATGCTGCTAGAAGGCGTTGGTGGACGAATGAGAATCGTTGATGCGCCAGTGGAAAACATGTAATTGAAAGCACAAAACGCGTTTACAATAAAATGTCGTATAGTGTCGTCAGTGTAGAGTTGACTGATGGTCAAGTCAAGAAATTACGATCAAAGTCGGCTAAACAATGCGGGACCACAATAACGCTGAAGCCGTCACAGATGGCAGGTGGTAATCATAAGATATCGTTGACGGCGCGTCAAATAAAACATTTCAATGATGCGATGAAGAATAAAAAGGGTGTTCAAATAGATTTTTCAGCCGCAGCGATTAAAAACATGGAAAAGACCGGTGGGATATTTCCGCTGTTAGCTGCGATTCCGGCATTGATTGCCGCGGCCGCACCAGCAGTGGCTAAGGCGGCGGCGTTAGGAGCCGTTGGTACCGCGGCGGGGATGGCATTGAAGAAGGCAACCGGGAAAGGCTACAAAAAAAAACGACCCGTGGCCGGAAAGGGTCTAAGACTACCGGGAACCCCGTATTCATGGTACTCGGGAAAGGGTCTAAGACTACCGGGAACCGTTTAATGACTCCCATGTCTAATTTTGATTTAATAGACGCCGCAAACGCGCTAGCGATAAAAAACTTCAGAGGTGTTTTTATGAGGGATCAATTACCGGCGGCACCAAGGAATATTGAAACCGGCATAATTAACCTCGATGGGTCCTCCGGAGCGGGAACTCATTGGGTTGCATACGCGATTGATCCGCGTGCGATCGTCTATTTTGATTCATACGGGTTAGCTCCGCCGAAAGAGTTCATGCGGTATATCCGGGCGTGTTCAGCCCGGGTTTTTTATTCCACGCTGCCAACACAGCGATTAAGTGACCCACCGATATGTGGCCGTGAGGTATTGAACGTACTTGCGGCGATTTCATCATCGCGAAAACCACCTCATGTGGTTGTAAACGAATACACTAGTGGAGTCGTAGAAGCTCAACGGATTTTAGAGAATAACATTTACAATAATAATGATTGATATCTGGGGGCGACCGGTTTCGGCGCTGAAAGAATCCACGGAAACGGCCGCCGCCGACATAAAAAAACTAATTGAGGATGAAATCGCTGATATGTTGAATCTAACAAGTGTTGACCCGGGCGAAATAGTTGTATTTCAAGACCGCCAGGGTAAATTGAAATCCGGTAATGTGTCACTGAATGATGTTTTAACACGACAGCGTGATGCCGGCGAGGGCACTATCGCGTTGTATACCGTCGACGGACGACTCAAACCGGGTGAACATCTGTCGACGGTGACGGATAGGGTAACATTAGTCCAAGACGGTTTTACAAGGTTAGATAGATCGGTGACCGATATACAACTCACTACCGCTAGTTTTTTTGGAACCCCGACGGTAACCGAACCGAATCTTGCAACAATAAAAAATACTATTTTGGAGTTTACGACGCTGTCGGGCCAATTTACCTCGTTACGAAAAAATGTTAACAGGATCGATAACGCCGTTGATAAATTCTTTGGTAAAAAAAATGTCAAACCGGATGAGATTACAATAACTATAAATGATATCACTGCGTATGGACAGGAAATAAAAACAATCAACACTAATGTTGCAACGAACAAAAGGAGTATAGACGTGCATGAACGGGAAATAAATACACTCATTACTAATGTTACAACGATCATAAATAATGTGGACGCGCATGGACAGAGAATAGAAACAATCAACGTTAATGCTATAGCGAGCAAAAAAAGTATAGACGTGCATGAAGGGGAAATAGAAGTACTCAAAATTAATGTTATAGCGAACAAAAAAAGTATAGACACGCATATACAGGAAATAAATACACTCATTACTAGGGTTGCAGCGAACAAAAAAGATGTGGACACGCATATACAGGAAATAGGAACGATTAAAACTGATGTTGCGGCGATTAAAGACAGACTACCTAAAATGACAAAGCAACTCGAAAAAATAAAAATCCCTCACGAGAACACCGTCAACACAGTATACACGATTCGGCATGGATCATTCGCTTGGACTCCTACACAGAATACAGTAAATATCACCGCAACTGTTAAGGGCATTTATCGATTGACACTGGTTTCAATGATGCAGTTTAATATATTATCGTCGAGTTCATCCGGGTTTAACAATACAATATCAACAATTATAGACAAGGACGCAACTGAACCGTTCACAATTTATGCCGTTGATAGAAATCTAGCCGGGGCAAACATTACATGGTATGTGGAATTTGTAGCGAATCTAAGTAATTAAAAACACTAGCTCTTTTAAAATAAAAATGACCACCAAGGAAATTGAATCAGAGGTATCACCGACGTCACATCAATATCGATTCGATACCGCAAAAGAATTCTCCGCGAACTTAAAAACGCTTTCCGAACAATACCGTGCAAAAATAAAAAAATACCGCCGAAAAATAACCGCCATCGACGCGGTCGTGTACTCGGTGTCGGGTATAGTAGCTGGCGCCGGTGTTATTTTATCCACGGTGACCACGATAACCCCGATCGCTGTTCCAATCGCTGTCTCCGCAATGACAACAGTTGCTGGAGTTGCCAACGCAATCACTAGGAAGATATCATCGTGTTTTCAGAAAAAACTCAACGAGTATACAGTAAAACATCAAATAGTATCCGACGCATACTCGAAATTATCCGGATTGATCTCGTTATCGATTGATAATTTGTTCGTATCCGATGTTGAATTCTCCACGATGGTCCAGTTATATAGCTCCGCGATGTCAAAAATCGAGGATTTTCAACTGGAAGCCGAAACCACCTGGTTGTTAAAATTAGACACTAAAAACAACGAATAATAATAATGTCGCTGAACCCCGAAGGGTCTCAATTACTTCAGCGGATCGCGGAGAACACCACTCCGGTACAAACAAGTATGATATCGATAACATCAACGAAACCCGAATTCAGTGTGAACTTCCCATCACCGGTTCCAGTAAAGGAAATAGCGCTGGCAAAATTGCGAGTATATCACAGTTGGCCTAATATCCGAGCGGACGCATTTAACGGACAACAACCTAATAACTCGCTGGTTTTTGCACGGACAAATAAACCCGATGGGACCCCAAACTGGGAGGAGGTTACAATACCAACTGGGTCATACCAAATAGAGCAAATCAATAAAGAATTTCAACGCAGGATAAAATCGATCACAGGAAAGGAATCAAAAATCGCTATTACGGTTCATGAACCGACGTTATCGTCGACGATTGAAATAAGCACACCGGGGTATATGGTTGATATTTATAACAGTTCAATAAGAACCATACTAGGATGGCCTGAGAATCCACCCGCGGACACCCCCCCATCAACTATCCTCAGACACGATAACGGAGATGGTGGTAGGCATATTGCTCCATACAACGTAAATATCGCATCAGTGATAGCGATCAATCTAGTGTGTGATGTTATCGAAGGGAGTTATCAGGTGGATACCAAGCAATCAAATCAAGCTCAACAGGGGTATATCCTTTATTCGTTTTCACCAACAGCCCCTCCGGGATTTTTGATCATTGAGAGTCCGATTAATCCGGTCTATATGCGATGCCATGATCGGTTTTTAACGAGAATTAATTTCAGACTTACCGATCAGTCAAATAACCTAATTGATCTGCAAGAGGAGGAGTTAGTGATCACTCTGTTTGTAAGATCATAGCAGCAGAGGGGGTAATGACATCGACGCGGTCGTCGATGTGCTTACCGGACGCTGACGACGCTGGGGATCAACGCGCAGAAGGTGTTAATTAAACCAAATGACGACGCGACGATCCCCCAACGACGTCGTCGTTTTTTTTTTACCAGGCGCTGACGACACTAGATCGTTGAGTGCAGAAAGTAATAATTAAGCAAAATAACGATTGGACAAAATGTCCGATTCGCCCCCTCTGCTGCTCGTATTCGGTCGATGGCTGGGACTTAGAAAACCCCAAGATCGTGTACGAGTTTAACGGTTGCTTATTTCACGGATGTCCCGCCTGTTACCCTGACCGTGGCACTAAAAATCAGTTTTTACAACGAACCATGGAAGACTTGTACCAGGACACTTGTCAGCGGCGCCTAAAGTTGGAACAGGAAGGATACCAAGTGGTGGAAATGTGGGAACACGAGTACGATCACCGTTTGAAAACCGATCCGGAGTTTAAACGCCTCGTGGAAAGTTACCAGTTCATGGACCCGCTGAACCCGAGGGATAGTTTGTACGGAGGAAGGACCAATGCCACCTGATTGCTGTACCAAGCCGACGAAGAGAAAGGAGAAGAAATCAAATACTTGGACGTGTGTTCGCTGTATCCCTACGTGTGCAAATATTGTCACTTTCCTGTAGGGCACCCGCAATTGTTCACGAAACACATTGACCTGGTCAACATTCGACAATACGAAGGCTTGATCAAGTGTAAAGTTTTGCCTCCCACGAACCTATACCATCCCGTCTTACCTCACCATTGTCAAGGCAAACTGATGTTTCCCTTGTGCCGTACTTGTGCCGAAACGTGCAACCAAGACCAACCTTGTCAGAACACCCAGGAAGAACGGGCCTTTACGGGAACCTGGGTCAGCGTAGAATTGTTCAAAGCTCTGGACATGGGATACCAACTGTTAGAAGTGTACGAAATTTGCCACTTTCACAAGACACAACAATACCACAAGGGTGACCCCACTCAGAAAGGCATTTTCGCCGACTACGTGGATGCCTTTTTGAAACTGAAGCAAGAAGTCAGCGGCTATCCTTCCTGGTGTCACACTCCCGAAGACCAAATACAATTCAAAGAGAAATACTACGAACAAGAAGGCATCACTTTAGACCACATCGAGAAAAACGAAGGCAGGCGATCGTTTGCCAAAGTGATGTTAAATTGCTTGTGGGGTAAAATGGCACGACGACCGTGTTTACCCAAGACGGAATATTTGACAGAACCTTCCCGCTACTTCCAGATGATTCACGACAAAACCAAATACATGAAACACGTAGACGTCGTTCGCGAGGATTTGATCTTGGTCAATTACGAAGAAGATCTGGACTTTGTACAAGACGACCCTTTTGGAAATGTCATCATTGCGGCTTACGTGACAGCCCATGCTCGCTTAAAATTGTACGAAGCTTTAGAACTGTTAGGGGAACGCGTCCTGTACTTTGACACGGACAGTTGCATTTACATCCATCACCCGAGTCAACAGCACCCTGACATCGAAGGAGACCGTTTAGGAGCCTGGACAGACGAACATCCCGACGACAAGATTCTAAGTTTCGTCAGTGGCGGTCCCAAAAATTACGGCTACGAATACCGGGACCAACAAGGAGAAGTGCACACGACGTGCAAAGTGAAAGGACTGACTCTGAATTATCGTACCAGTCGTGTGGTCAACTTTGGGGTATTGAAAGAAGCCTTGCAATCGGGAGAGGATGCAAACTTTAAAGTGACCACCTATCAACCGAACAAGATTGTACGTTTACCCACTCACCACATCGTCAGTCGACCCTTGGAAAAAGTCTATCAAATCGTGTACCAGAAGCGAGTGCGACTTCCCAATCATTTCACCTTACCGTATGGACACGTCGGTATTGGTCTGTATATAAAAAGGAACCCTAGGCAAGATCGATAGTTCATTGTGACTACCAAGACCGAGCGAGCAATGAATACTCTCAGAGAAACAGAAAACAATTTGTTTAGAAAAGCACAATTCAAGTGTGGGGCTTCTGAAGTGGAATGTGATTGTGAGCCTTGCGATGGGTACGATGCTGTACGTTGTGACCTGAGCGATGCCGTAAAGCATCATGGGAACTTTAGTGTCACTACCCCTATTATGGAAAGTGATGCTGTGCGTGTCAAACCTGAGGGATGCGAAAGCGATGCTGCTCGTCCTCTTGGACATTTTACTTGGTTTCGTTTTAAAGGGGAATGTTCACCTTCACGTCTACCCCCTACGGATGTCATCCAGCCCTGTGCAAACTCCTGTTCATGTCACCCAACCCTCATCGAAACGAACCCGTGAAAGACGAATATTCGTTTCCTGTGCGTTTGTCGGAATACTGCGACTTTGAAAATCGTCTTCAATCGTTCAAAGGAAAATGGCCTAAGTATCTGGGAAGACCGACCCCCGAATAATTAGCCAGAGCCGGATTTTTCTACTTGGGCGAAGGAGATAAAGTCAAGTGCTTCAGTTGCGGTGTGTCACTTCACCACTGGGAACCGCAAGATTCGGCCTACGTAGAACATGCTCGATGGTCACCGAATTGTCATTACTTACCCTTAGTGGGACCGAGACATTAAAGTAACTTACCATGTCGTTGACGAAGAAGAAACCAGTTTGGCTAGGAGTCAAATGTTGGACATCAACGAGACCAGTATTTAAACTTCATTTCAAAAACGATATTGAATCATTACCTAAAGAACTGCAAGAGAAGATTTACAAGGAAGTTTGGCAGGGACTTGCCAGAGTGAAATCTCAATGGGTGACTGTAGAACTTTTGTGCCGAGAAATTCATAAGAGGAAAGTGAAAAAAGTCAACCAGTGTGTTAGATTTCTTTGGGTCAAGTGTGCATTCGTCCTATTGTATTACTCTAGACCGTTTACATCAAAAGAGTTCAGTGACATTCTTGGACGTTACCCTGCATGGCAGTGGCCAGAAATTACTCACTATGTGGATTACCTTTGCTCTAGGAGAAGATTGTGAATTGTACGGACTGACCTATTCATGGATACTTTACAAGAGAACATTCGTGCTTTGCCTGTGGAGTTGAGAGAACGCATTTAGCGAGAGCTGGTCAAAATACAAGTCAAACGTAAGGAACAATTGCATCCGTTACGTCACCAGATCTTTAACCACTGGTACCTGAATGGTATAAGAGAACTGATTCGTCAAAAATTGTTTCAGTGGTCAGACCTTGTTAGTGAGTTAGTGAATGAACGAAATGTTCATCATTTTGGGTACTTCGAGATTCACCTAGAGCAACGCATTGAGGAAGACGAGTTAAAGGATTACCAACATATGTTACGTGGAATCTGCTTAGTAGAAGATAAAACTTCTAATCGAAGTTTGAACTGTAGGTTACAGTTTTCTAGATTTCCTACTGGAGAACGAAGATGTCTGGGTAGAATGTACGTGTATTACTTCCGAAAAAAAGAGAGCATAAAAACAGGAATCCATGCCACGGCTTCTGTCACAAGTGATTGAACAGATTCCGTGGAAGGAACTCAATGACCATATTCAAACCGTGGATTATTACCATCGATTATTACAAGAACTGTATCCATTCAATTTGGGTCGACAAGTGGTGTGTGTCTTAGTGACTTGTTTTCTGGGATTTCGTTTACCAGCCGATTCCTTGTGGACTCTTTACGATCAGTACTTACCACCTCAATGGCCTTAAATGGTCACGAAAAACTCCTTTTGCTCAAAGCCTTGCGGTTTCATCTGGATACTTCTCGACCGCAACAGGAAAAAAAAATTTCGTCAACTTTTAGCTACCCAAGACGTGTATGACGATGTGTGTGTAGCTTGTGACTTACATCCCCATTGGACAGATGTCCGTGCCTGGAAAGAATGGGATTTTGAGGCTTGGACCCAAGAAGTGGCCCAGTATGCACGAGAGTTGTTCAAGGAAAAAAGTTACTTTTCAACCAGTGTTAGTGACGGTACCAGAAGAACCCGTCACCCAGGACAGGACTGTCGTGGACAGGCCTCAAAGACCCTTTCGGGAGGACACTTGTGTGACCTTACCCCCTACTATAGAACTGGTTAGAACATTACTCAAAACATGTTGTACAGACACTTGTTTTTATTCCACGTTAATGGTTATCATGTGCCTTTTATCCTTGTACTTAAGCCTTTGGCTTTTATGTATTTTTGTCTTTCGTATTCATGTTTGAAACATTCAATAAACGTGTTCTGAAAAAAGTATATAAACTCTTGTCTTGTTTGTTTTCGTGTCACAAGTGACATTTCTCACACTATGGATACCTCTGCTGTCTCTGCTCCCTCTTCCTCTACTGTCAAAGTCATCGACGAACACTTTAATCGTGCCAGTTGGGAGGCTTTGTATCTTCGCCATCCTTTTAACATGCTCATTGCTGGACCTAGCGGTTCAGGCAAAACCGAATTCGTCAAACGTTTGATCGAACATAAACATCATTTGATCGATCGACCACCTCAGCGGATCGTGTGGTGTTACAAAGAGTGGCAATCGGCGTACAGCCTCTTGCGAGAAAGTCAAGGCGATTCCATCGTGTTTGTGGAAGGCATTCCTAAAGAAGACGACGGCATCGTCTTTGACTCCCGTCAAACCCATTTGGTCATTTTCGACGACATGTTAGGAGAAGACGAAGAAGAAATTAAACTGTGGTTCACGCGCAAAGGGCATCACCGTAATGCCAGTGTCGTTTACAACACCCAAAATTTGTTCCATCAAAATAAAGCCCATCGCACCATCAGTCTCAATGCGCATTACGTGGTCTTGTTTAAAAGCCCTCGAGATAAATCGCAAGTGCAAGTCTTAGCCAAACAGTTAGGAACGCCTTGGCTGACTCAGGCGTACGACGATGCCACTCAAACGCCACACGCCTATTTACTCGTCGATTTGAAACCTACGACCCCCGAGGATTTGCGATTTCGTACCCATTTGTTTCACCACTGGTGCCAAGACGGAGGGCCTGTCCTGTACACGTCTCCGTCCTCGACTTAATTTCACTCCACAAAAAAAAATCTATAAAAACCTCAGACCCTTTTCGTCTGTCTCACACAGTGTGAACATGACGTCCCTTCAGTCGCATCTTCCCGTCAAATTGATTCGTGCCTTGTATGGCATCAGTCGAGAAAAAAATCCACAAATACGAGCTCGAGTCTTAGAAGCTAGTCTCAAAGAAGTCTTACGATGGTTCACGGTGACGGCACGTCAAATACTCCCAGGAATCATTCAGATTCTTCATCAAACCAAACGCTTTTTCGATCGAAACAAAGTTGCTTTGACCCAACTGGCCGATCCCCGCATCGACACTCAAACCAAAAAACAAATCATTTTGAAACCTGGAGGGAGCGGTACTCTTGGAGGGGTCATCATTCGCTCTCTCTTAAGATGGGATCCTAATGCCCCCAAACTTCTCCCCAAGAAAAAAGTCAAACGAAGCTCCAAGAAGAAGAAAAAGACCAGGTCCCCAAGAAGGAAAACTTCTCCAGTGGCGGGACCCTCCTCTTACCAGACACCACCACCCCGTTAAAGAAAAGAAGCCCCCAGAAAAAGAAACAGGGAAAAAGTCCCCAGAAAAAGAAAAGCCCACAGAAGAAAACTACTCGAAAGAGAGGCACTTCTTCTTCGGCCAGGACGCAACCTTACACTCGCAAACCACGACCTTCCACGGCGGTGACTGCGTCTCCGGCAGCCTCACGTTCATCCACTTCTCCGTTGATGACACCAAGAACTGAAGAGTACTTGGAGACGTTGATCACACCAAGAACTTCTCCGTTGATGACCCCAAAAAGAACTTCCCCAGTGGCAGGACCCTCCAATTTAGTGGCAGTGGATGCTGTTCACAAAGTACCTTCTCCCAAAATCAAAGTTCAAGAAAGATCGGTCATGTTACAAAGTTTACTGGATTTGTCCAAGTAAGAACTGGCTCGATTTAGTCCGTTACGTACCCCTGCACGACGTGTCATGCCTGTCCTCAAACTGATACGACGTAAAGACAATCAGTGGCGACGCGTTCCAGTATAAAAAAGGCCTGTGACCAAGTTTATCAGTGTTTTTTGGTGCTCCTGAAGATGTCACCCTCCAGAAAACCCCAAGGAAAGAAAAGGAAAGGACTGCCTCCTCGTTTAGTCAAACATGGGGACATGTTATCTGTCCTGTCCAAAGCTTCTCCACCCCTACGAAAAATACTCATTCAATCGGCCTCCAAAGAGGTCATCGATACCGTGTGCGAATGTTGTTTGAACGTCTTGAAAGGCACGATCCCTTTGTCCAAACACGAGAAACAATGCTTAAGCAAATATCGTCACGTTCTTCGCCAAATGGTTCAAAAGAAAATTCCCATTCCTCAAAAAAAGAAGATGTTGGTCCAACGTGGAGGCATTTTACCCCTCTTGTTAGGTCCCTTGCTGAAAGGAGTCTTGGGAACCATGTTGGGAGGACTGGTGGGAGCAAGATAAAAAGGTCTTCGGAAGTCCCAAGATCTCAGAATCGACCCCTGACAACCCCATGGAAGGACGAAAACTAGCTTTAGTGCCTTACAAACGATGGATGGAATACCATTGGTGGCAAGAACAACGCACCCCGCATTTACCTCCCAATCCCCATTTGAGCGAGATGTCCCAGTTACAACATGAATTGCAGTCCTTGATGGATCGCCAAGATTTGTCCGAAACAGAAAAATCGCAAAAGTACGGTCAACTCTTGCAACGACTGCAACTCTTTCACCAGAAAGCTTTAGACGAAACAGCTCTACCCACTCTGAAAGATTTTAAGACCTTGATGAAAGTCCAGCACCATCACCAGTACCAGTACCAGTACCAGTACCAGTGACCAAGACAGAAAAAGGAGAAGAAGAGGAAGGGTTTCAAACTCCACCAGAAAAAGTACGCAAGTTAACAACACCACCTACCTCCAGAATTGGATGGATTAAAAAGATGATGGCCACCCCTTCTTCATCACAAGAGAAAAAGAAAGTGAAAACAGAAGTGAAGACAGAAGTGAAACAAGAACCGATATCCTCCGCTCAGGCATCCTCCTCCTCGACACCTATTGCCGGTCGCACACGCAAAGCATTGCAATCCAAGAAAATTCCCCAAGAGAAAAAGAGTAGCATCCTCCAAGAGTGGGTGTCTTATTAACACACCAATCAACACAAAACAAATGGAAAAAGTCTTAGCCAGCATTTACTACGATCCCTCGCATCCTGCAGGTTACGCAGGAGTTCAAAAATTGTATCGTGCTGCCAAAACGCGACTGAAAAGTCTCCGTTTGCCTCAAGTGCAACGATGGTTACAAGAACAAGCTACCTACACTTTACACAAACCCATTCGACGCAAGCTTGCCAGAAGTCGCACCCGAGTGGAAGGCATCGATCATCAATGGCAAGCCGATTTAGCCTATGTCTCTCATTTGGCCAGCTACAATCGTGGCTACAAATATTTGTTTTGTGTCATCGACGTCTTTTCCAAATTTGCCTGGGTCGTGCCCTTGACTTCCAAATCGAGCAGCGAGTTAGTGCGAGCCCTGCAACGGGTGTTGAAACAAAGCGGTCGTCACCATCTTCGATGGCAAACGGACAAAGGCACCGAATTTCTGAACCAAGCTTTTCAAAAAGAATTAAAGAAACGTGACATTCATTTTTTTACCACCGAGAATCCCGAACCCAAAGCCAGCATCGTGGAACGTTTTCAACGCACATTGAAAGAACGCATGTGGAAATATTTTACGCATCACCACACTCTGAAGTACATCGACATCTTACCGCACCTGGTGCAAGCGTACAACCAATCTTACCATCGAAGCATCGGACGTGCCCCGCAAGAAGTGACTCCCGACAACGAAGTGCCGTAGGAGATTGGGTGCGCATTGGCAAAACCAAACGCACTTTCGACAAAGGTTACTTACCTAACTGGACGACCGAATTGTTTCGCGTCTCTGGACGAGTGCATGGTCGTCATCCTACCGTCTATAAATTGGAAGACATGAACGGAGAAGTGCTCAAAGGAACGTATTATTTGCCCGAGTTACAACGTGTGACCAAAAAAGAAGACGACGTGTACGACATCGAAAGCATTCTCGAACGCAGAACCCTTAAAGTGGGCAAACGACGTGTCAAAGAAGTCAAAGTACGTTGGAAAGGATATCCACTCAGTTTTGATTCTTGGATCGACGCTTCGCAAGTCATCGACTATACAAAGAAGTGACCATCATGCCCTTCCACACAGACGCAGCTACGTCGACCACTCCTTCACCTAGTTCTTCTGTGCAAGATTTACAAAAACAACCTTTGTGGGTGTGGTGCGGAGAACGTGTGCCTAATACGCAAATCGTCTTTTTCTGCCAAATCTTCATGGTGTATTGTGTCATCGGTGGAGCCATTGCGAATTTGAGTTTGCAACAAGGAGACAAACAATTGTGGACCATTTTATTGAGCAGTTGCATCGGTTACCTGCTTCCCAATCCCTCCCTGAAAATCTCTTCCAACGGGAACCACGGGAACCTTGTGTCCAGTGCCAGTGTCAGTCACCACTCCAACCACAACCAGAACCCCATTTTGGGCTGAGACACGCCTCTGATGTCCACTAACCCCTCGGACAGCCACAGAACTCTGGAATTATGAGTCACCAAAACCAATTTTACTTAACCTTACCCAGTGACAGTTCCATGGAGGTGTTTCCCCACAACACGTTGTGCTGTTACACGGCCAAATTACCTCAGGCCATCTCCTTAGATCACGAAGCTCATTGGGAAGTGGCTTTGGTAGAAATGATTCACCCAACACAAATCAAAAACATCACTGAAACTCAAAACACTTTTGACGTCGAAATTCTGGACCCGACAGTGCAGCAAAACATGACGAACAGTCCTCAGCATAGATCATTTCTTGCGAAGGAGCCATTACCCCGTAACAGCAGTGACCGTTCTCCTCCTCTTTACGTTTATCACTTGAAAATTAACTCAGGCCATTATTTTAGTGGTCAACATCTGGTGGAGGCCATTGCTGACAAATTCTATGCAGCATTTGACAAAGTTCTGACCAAACTAAATAAACGTGTCACCATGGAGTACCACAAACTGTCTCACCGTCTACTCATCAGATTTGAAAGTGAGGATAGAAGTATACGTATTAAATTTTGCCCTGAATTGTATGACATTTTGGGTGGAGACCTCAATTTGGTCACGGATAAGCAGACCAAAAAGATTCACATAGCAGACATTGACAACAACGGGCATTTTGCAAGGTATTTTCGTTTCCCGGTAGAACTGAACCAGGGACTGAATTTGATGTTCGTGTACTCCGATGTGGTGGAGTACAACGTGGTGGGACACACCTCCGTGCCATTACTGCGTGTCATTCCTTTCAAAGTAAATTCTGCCACGGCCACTGACGAGGAAGGTGGAAACACTTATCACGTCCACCGCGAATTTGTACATCCTCACTATTTGCCTGTCAGCAAGTCGTATTTGGACACGGTCAACATTGCTATAAAAGGAGATTTGGGACAAAATATTCCATTCACCAAAGGAAAAGTCACGGTGAAACTCCATTTTCGAAAACGGTTCTCTCACGACTCGTAAGTCATGTATCCAGTGTACCGAGGGGTTGCACGACAGCGAGGACACGGTTTAGGAGATATGTTAAAATCGGCCTTTCGTTCGGTGGCCCCAGTCTTGAAACCGATGGTGACACGCGGATTGCACGCCTTGAAAGATGCGGCACTGACACAAGGCAAAGAATTTCTCCAAAATGTCATCATCGACAAACAAAACCCCAAAGAAGCCTTCATGAGGGCAGGCAAAAATGTCTTGCTGCAAACGGGTAAAGACCTTTTGGGCCGACGAGAAACATCTATAAATGCCCTGCACGCTACCGAGTCAGCCATTCAGCAGGGACAAGTCAGAAAGAGACGACGAAGAAAACATCCTTTCACCAGACTTCACACGTCTAAAGCGAGAAAGGCCAAGAAAAGAAGAACCGTTCGAGACTTAGACGTTTTCGATTATTGAGACACAGCAATAAAAAAATGGTGCACCGAGAGTCTTGCGCCTGTTCCAAGTCAGAACTGGATCTGTTTGCCATGCCCCCCACCATGATGACGATGCAAGAATCCCAGTGGGTGGAATTTCATCCCGTCTCCTCATTGACCGATTCCGCTCCCATCGAGTTTGAAATCAAGGGACAGCCCGAAGATTACATCGATCTGAGTAGCAGTTACTTGTACTTGAAAGTCAAAGTTCTAGATAAGGGAGGAGATTCTATAAGCGGCGAAGAGTAAGTAGCTCCCGTCAACAATTTCATGCATTCCTTGTTCAGCTCAGTGGACTTGTACTTGAATAACAAACTGGTCAGTAGCAGCATGGATACTTACCCTTACCGTGCCTACCTGGAAAATCTCTTGACGTATGGAATAGATGCCAAGAACACCCATCTCAATGCTTGCGTGCAATGGGAACCTGACGAAGCGGGCGATTTTGATATAACAGGTATTAGTGAAGACCCCCCAAAAAAGCAGACATCAATGAGGGATTTGTAGAACGAAGAAACAAAATCAAAGATGGACACAGTTTAGAACTGATGGATCGTTTGCATTTGGACACGTGGTTGCAAGAGAAATATTTGCTGAACGGGGTCAATGTCCGCTTGAGACTGAATCGCAGCAGTGCCGCTTTCTATTTGTTGGCTGATGTTGATGCTACTACTAGTGGCAATCCTAAAAGCAAAACCGAGGAGGCCAAACTCTACGTACGACGCGTGGAAGTGTTACCTAAAGTGGGAAATGACATCAGTCAGACGTTGAGCAGAACGACCGCCAAGTATCCCATACGACGTGTGGAAGTGAAAACGTTCACCATTCCTGCTGGACTGCATTCCATGATCGAAGATCATCTGTTTCAGGGACAGTTACCCAAGCGTTTAATCCTTGGTATGGTTCTGAATTCAGCCTTCAACGGAGCCTTCGCTGAAAATCCTTTCAACTTTCAACACTTCAAGGTGAAGAAAATCGAAGTCAGTCGCGAGGCAAGACCTTGTGTACCAGACCTTTCGAACCAGACTTTAGTGACGAGAAGATGAATTACTTGAGATCGTACTTGTCTCTGTACGAAGCCACCGTCCAGTTAGGGACCAACACCAGTCACGGCATTACGTACGACGATTATGCAGGAGGCTATGCTTTGTGGGCTTTCGATTTTACTCCAGACCAAGGCAGCGACGAGGGACATTTTCACCCTATAAAATCTGGCCAGATTCGTATGGAACTTCAGTTTGCAAAAGAGCTGCCAGAGACAGTGAACGTCATCCTGTATGCAGAATTCGATAATACCATAGAAATCAACAGTTTGAGAGAAGTCATTCTAGACTATTAGAAGCTATGGAAGACTGTTATCCCTCTTTACCTAGTGGAGGAACATTAGAGATGGAATGTGAGGAGACCGTGGAAAAAGAATCTCAAGACAAAGATGAAGAAGTTGTCATGATGAAGTCAAGATGGTCAGAACAAGAAGCCCATTTAGTCTCCTGTTTTGCCAAACACTTGGTGGAAAAAATGACGGAATTAATCAAGAAAAATTGCTATGGATGTCAAAACGATCATCCCAATCAAATTCAACACGATAAATGCCTGATGTTGAGTCAAGAAGAAAAATTGGACGAGTATCTGGATGATGCTTGGAGTCTCATCTCGGACGAAGTCGTGTTGCATCAGTGGTATAAAGACTTGCGTGAACATTCTTGTCCACCATTAACCACTCAAGAGATCCATCGTATCGAAGCTCTCCTGAATCAGAGTGAGGAGACGAAACGAAGAAACGGTTATTTGTCAGACATTTTCAAGCAAAAAGTCAGGATCGAATTGATGACTTATTATTACCTGTGAAGAAGAAGAAAAAAGCACACAAAACATGGATACCTGGGAATTTTATTACCTTTTGAACCACAGTTCGTATACGGCTTCTTGGAATCCCGTCGTCTGTGCTAAAGATGAACTCCCTCATCGCAAACCTCAAGACCATCAAGCTTACGTGATCAACACGGACGACAGTCATCTCCCAGGAACCCACTGGGTAGCCGTTTACTTTCCTCAAGAAGGATGTGTGGAATATTTCGATTCGTACGGATTGCCCTCTTTGGAAGACGATATCATCGACTTTATGAGAAGAAATGCTCAAACCACCCGATTCAATAATGTGAAATTACAAGGCACAGATTCCTTGGTGTGTGGACAATATTGTGTGTATTTTCTGCATCATCGCAGCCTGGGCTATTCCTTAGAACATTTAGTGACTCATTTTGATCCTCGTTCTTCTTCTAGAAATGATGTGAAAGTAGATCGATGGTTTTGTGACCATTATGCTTATCTTCTGTCTCAAGCTAGGAAACGTAGTGTCCATCAATGGCCTAATGACTTCCAACAGTGGAAATCACAATTTCATGCACAACGTTGTCAGCCCTGTTTAAAGTAGAGTATGAATTGAAAAAAATGTTTGTGATTTGAAAAAAAATGTTTGTTATATGGTTGGATTATTGTTAAAAAATGTTAGAGTTGTTGGTTAGTGTTAAGTGATTTTTGAATAAAAAATGTTGTGTTTTAAAAAAAATGCCTTTGTCTTTTGTTTGGCTATAAGAATGTTTGATTGATGCTCTTTGACTTCTCTCTATCCCTCTCATGACATTCATTGAACGTTACGGCTCGAAAACCGTGGAGGGATGTTTTCCTTCACGTCCGCGCTTTGACTTTAAGAACCGAGTTGTTTCCAGTCTAACCATCCATTGTCGACTCATCCTCCTACGAAGATGTGCTCCAAACTAGCTAAGCTAAACGAAGCCTACGTGAATTTGCATAGGGTCAGACACAATCTGATACCGAAGCCAGAAGAGATAGAGAATGTGAGAATGTTAAAAGTCACTGAAGACCTGATAGAAGAGCTCTTCAGAGAAGAAGTGAACAGGGAGAAAGAAGAATGGACAGAGAAGTACAGACTTCAGAGACAGCAGCAGCAGCAACAGCAACAACATCAACAACAGCAGCAGCAGCAGCAACCTGAACCTGACAGAGGCTTTGTCGATTGTCGTATCGACACCAAAGAGTTCTTCTCTTTCCGAAGAAGCAGACCTATCGCCAGAAAGTCTATCCTCTGAGGACATCGCATTCTTAGAAACTAAAAGATTGCCATAGCAAACAAAAAAAAACCAGCCCTTTTCAGGGCTACCCAATACTCTAGAAAAGAAATAACCATCGATTTGCCAATGTGTGTAGGTAGAGTAGTGTGAATATAAACACTAACTCTTTTTTTTAATAGTGCGAGTGTATGTGTTTGTAACCGCTCACGTACGTTGGTGTGGATAGTAGATTAAGATGATGATTTTTTGGTGTTTGAGGTGTGGGGAGAGTAGATTTGGGGGTTTGATTGGATTGCTTTGCGTATGTGGATAGTATATTGAAGTGATTAATGAAAAAATTTTTTAGAATAGTGATGGGTAGTATAAAAAAAGTGAGTGTTTCTTTTAGGTCCGCGCGTTGTTGGGTCATGATCTAGGTAAGATCAATTTGATGTTTTTAGGGGATGTTTTCCTTCACGTCCGCACTTTTAGTATAAATTGAAACTCGTTCGGCAGTCCAGCTACCCTTGTTGATTGATCAACACCAGAATGAACACCAGACTAGCGAAACTGTTGGAACTTAATGTGCATCTGGAATATGCCAGGCGCCTGTTGAACGAACTGGCCGCGGAGGCCATTGTCGAAGAGGGAAGGATGAGAGAGGAGGAGGAAAGAAGAAACAAAGAAGAGGAGGAGAGAAGATACAAAGAAGAGGCGGAGAGAAGATACAAAGAAGAGGAGGAGGAGAGAAGAAACAAAGAAGAGGAGGAAAAGGAGAGAAGAAGAAGAAATTTCAGAATCCCAGAGACAGAAAATTGGGATTCTGAAGCTATTTATCCTGCCTCTGCTCTCTCCCCAAAAAAGTAAAAAGCAACTGGGGAACAAGATGTGTATGTGGCGCCAGGCCTGGAAGGTGCCACCATTAACCAGGTGTCCATGAAGTTCCAAAAAAACCCCAGCCCTTTTCAGGGCTACCCAATACTCTAGAAAAGAAATAACCATCGATTTGCCAATGTGTGTAGGTAGAGTAGTGCGAATATAAACACTGACTCTTTTTTCATAGTGTGAGTGTATGTGTTTGTGTGTTTGTGTTCGTGTTTGTAACTGGTCACGTAAGTTTGTGTGAATAGTAGATTATGGGTTTCTTTATTGTTTCTTAGCGTATGTGGAGAGTATAGTTTGGGTTTTATTATATGAAATGAGAAAGTAGGGGGATGTTTTCCTTCACGTCCGCGCGTTGTTTGGTCATGATCTAGGTAAGATCAATTTTATATTTTTAGGGGGATGTTTTCCATCACGTCCGCGCTTTCACTATAAGAACCCACAAAGTTTGATGTTCGAACCATTCTACGGAATAATAAAAACGAAGATGGTGGTTGCAAGTGATTTGTTCAACAACTTGGTAGATATATACAATTGGATAATGGATGGTATCTATGTAGTGGAGAGACTAGAAAAAGATTGGAAGATAGCAGAGTATCTGGACTACGCTAAATGCCTAAACGTAGCAAAAGAAGTGATAGCAGAAATGATAGAAGAGGAGGAAAAGAGATTGAGAGGTATGATAAATCCCACCTATGTCAGAGTGGGAAGCCTAAAGGAAGCACTTGACAATGCAAACAAAGTCAGGTGCTTTCTTGAAAATATGTCACATGGGACAGAGTGCTCTTTTGTGGAGAGAGGTCAGGACAGACTGAGGAAAGGAGAGGAGTTGATGAGAAAAGTGATGGAGGTAGAGGTAAAGAAGATTAAAGAGAGATGGAATAAAGAAAGAAAAGAAGAAGAAAATAGAAAGAGAAAAGAAAGCTTTGAGAAACTGAACAATAACTGGATACGAATACAGGAGAAATTTCGAGCTATGGGTCACCCGGACTGGATGCCTGAATCAGAAATAAAGAAGAAGACAGGAATAATGGCAAAAGTTAGAAGATGGCTACAGAAGTGGAGGAAATAAAAGAAGATAATGATGAAACCAAAGGCCCTTTTCAGGGCCACCCACATTTCTCGAAAAGAGAATGACTTTCCATTGCCTACAACTTTTTAAAAAAATTTAAAAAAAAAAAAAAAAAATCCCATGTTAAATTTCGCTTGACACTATACAGTCCCATCCTGTTTAAATTCCTTTGACGCTATACAGTCCCTATTCCCATGTTCAATTCCCCTTGACGTTCAACAGTCCCACGATTTTTTCTCCATGTTAATTTCCCTTGACGCTATATGTTCCCACGATTTTTCTCCATGTTAAATTTCCCTTGACGCTATATGTTCCCAGGGGGCGTTTTTAATGCTAAGTCCCATTGACGCTCTAGTATCCCCATTCACTACTATTGTATGTATGTATGTATGTATGTATGTATGTATGTATGTATGTTTATTTTATGATTACTTGTGAGCATATCAGGCAATGTAGAAAGTAAAGTTTTACTCGTACATATACGTTGTGTTTATAGTTTTCATATTTAATCGTTGAGGAGTACATATGCGTTATCCTTACAAAATCATTATTATTATTATTATTATTATTATTATTATTATTATTATTATTATTATATCCCTTTGAAGTGAAAGCTGTTGCGCGTGGCTATTAGCTATCCAATGCATATGGGACCGAAACTGGGCGTATCGCTGAAGCACTCAGCTTCTAGCACTGTAATAAATCCGTGAACATTTATTGCAATGAACGGAAAATCTCTTCTCTACAAACACTGGGTAACAGTGCTTATTTTTCTCACAGTTGTCATAATGAATGTGCAGAATAAACAAGTATTTTGTTTGTATCGTGTCATATTTTAATGAATTTGACCTTTTGATGGTTTAGGTATGACGAGTGTTAATACATGATTATTGCATTTAGCATGCTCCACCAATTATGATTTGCTATGGTTTCTTAATGGAGGTAAAAGGAAGACTTTTTTAAATGATGCCTTTGGCAGAGTTCCCTACAATGCTAGCACCGAGGTTACTGTTATACTTCAGTCAAGAAAATATCACTATCCACAGTATTAACATTCTTAGTTTCATTGCATTTGTTTATATTTATTATGCTTACACTTTGACATGGCGAGTAGTGATTTCTTTAACATTAAAACTAGAACTGACACTTTTAATTGTCCCATCTAAGCATATATAAGCCTTCTAATTACAAAAAATAAAACAACAAACAGTAGGTGTAAAAGTATTTATCCGGCCCACTCACAAAAATTAGCGTTGTTGTAAGTTGTAAAGAACCTTATGAGGCCACGTTTGGTAACTAACGGCTAGAGTGTGTCACAAAAATGACAGCACAGCAAGATAAACTACAGTCGACGCCAGTCGTCAATTAAAATGGTACATTAATTGTTTTTGGCCCGGCGAAAGCATCAAGAGTAGCATGTTGGACGCGGTGAAGGGAATCTGGAATGACTTGGTGGCAGGAGTGACCCTGCATGGGCCCGACGAAGAAATCTACCTTAGAACTGCCTTGCATCGGATGGGGAGGGGGACTGACGGAAGTGCTAGGGGTTTCGAATACATGTATTCCGTGGTTGTTTCTGTCAACCTTGTGCGTAGTGAGTAGAGACAGACGTTGGCAAGTACGGATGGTCAGGCTGCGACTGCGGGGTATCTCGTCTGCCCATGGTGGGTTAGCAACTAAAACATAGCGGTAAAACATTGAGTACATTTCGCAGATACTTTCCTAAATAGATTATTATCATTTGGAGAACACTCTATGCTAATGGCTATAGATTGATACGCGTGCGTGCATGCTGCCAATCTGATCTGATGCATCATCGTACGAGTACTTTTGCTCAGTAACTGCAATTTTTTCTAGTCATTAATTCCTTTACGTCAGCATTAATTTACATATCTAGCATTGAATTTATATAGGAATCCACTATTCTACAAGGCTGAAGCTGAGAAAACGCTGGATCTTTCCACATAAGCTTTTGTGTCGCTTTACTTACTTGTATCAAGCTGTTTAACGTATGTACAGATTAAAAAAAGACAAGCACACATACTACCCTCTTTATCTTCATCATGGTACATCCGATAATAATTTAGCGTAAACAATAAAACCTCATTATGTGCATTACCTACATATTAGATAACATATAATAGCGATCTTCAAAGTATATAGCTTATAAATAACCGCAATACATCCAGTAACATTCAGGTGTTTTTGTTTGTGTTTGTATGGATTTAGAGTGTACAGTTACCAAACCCGTGTACATATAAAAGAGGAGACGATGAAGGAATATATATATATATATATATATATATATATATATATATATATATGCTTTGAAAGTAAACCAAATTGCTGCTTTCATTTAAGACGGTGTTAGGCATAACAACCAGAAACCGTTTTCAGGTCTTCATCCCCTAAATAAACGTCCATTGTAGTGTTAGGTGTTTAGGCTCTTACAAAAGTAACAAGAAAAAAGTGAAGACAACAAGGTTTGTAAAATTTTATGATGTTTTTTATTTTCCTAGAAAAACAAGGTAAAAGTGAGATAAAGAACTTACGGTTTTACTAATCAAGTCCAAAATTAATCCAAGAAATAAAAACTCGAAATCCTATTATTATAAAGTCTAAAAAAATATCTGAGTTAGAGTCCCGATTAAATCTAAAATGGAAGAACCTAACTTCTGTTGTAGCCTGTGAAGTGTTACAGTGTTACCAGTCTCTTGCTGAATCTCTGAAAATGTTATTCCAGTTTTTGAATTATGTACAAATTTTGATAAATATCCTTGTCCAAGAATTAATTTAGAACACTAGTATTTCCAGAGAAAGAACCACTTTTCTTTAAAATAATTTGAAGAAAATAAAATAATTAGCCAAAAAATTGTCACAACATTAAACACTTTAACTTCTCCAGTATTGAGGCAAGAATGACAGTTCTTTCTCAAAACATTAGCAATAAATCTAACAACAACGCAAAACAGATTTCTAGATGCAGGTCAAGAATTAATCCTTCTAAAACCAAACGTTTGTAACAATAAACACGTGTTATTTGTCACGTACTCCAAGTATGGCCTCAATACTAGTTTATGAATCTTACTCTGAGAAAAAATTAAAAAAGTTATTTACTACAACTCTTACTGGTTCTGAATCAAGGTCAGGAACTGGGTCAGCATTATATACAAAGTTTCTATTATTAATTATTTACTTTGGAAAAACAAAATCAGTCAGAACTTAAATCTATTCCAGTAAATAAAAGTTACATTACAAAAGCATGTAACGGAATTAAAAATAAAACTAACAAACAATCAATTAAATTAAATATAAATTAAATCAAACATACATAACATTAGTGCATTAAGTCACAAACACTACAGTGTTGTTACTTTTTTATTGCTGTACCTGTGAGCATACGGTCATTGCAGAGATATGCTCTTTCTCGTGTCCTAGTGTCAACCAATGTTACTTGCTGTGGCTTGCTTGCTTGCTACCCGCAAGACCTAGTATGTTATTTAAAGGTCTTTATCAGCGTTTTTATCTCTAATCTTGTTACTTGGTGTATGGACAGATGGACAGGTATGACATGAGATAAATTATACAACCGAAATTTTAAATAACTAAATATATAAATATCTATATATTTATCTTCAATTTGCATCGTTTGGTACGTTTTCAATTATATGTTGTGGGTTATTTAAAATTGAACCTTATAGCTTACCTTGTCCAAGATCAAGTTAATTGTTTACCTGACCAAACTCATTGATTTTGTCTAACCCCGTGGGCTACTAATACACAGCTTTTATTTTCCCTGTCAATATGGATTTAGTATTAGGATCACTGGAATAGAGGTAAACGTGTTTATATTGGTCTGCGTCAAGGACATAGTGTTAACATATATTATATATTATACTTTTAGTATAAAACTGTATGTGTGTGTGATTTAGATTTTTAACGTAGCTTTAACAATGTTCGAGTAATATCTCTACGATGTCTGCAGTGTGGCAGTTTAAAGTGATGTTTAGCACTGGGGCATCATGCCACAGACATGTAACATGATGTCCCACCCAGTCACATTATCCTGACACCAGGCCGACTAATCCTAACACTAACTCTTAATGCTGAGCGCCAAGCAAAGTAGCTGTTAGTACCATTTTTAGAAGTCTTTGGTATGACTCGGCCGGATTTCGAACCTATAACCTCTAACCACTAGACCAACTGAACGGTCGTATAATATTGTATCCTGTAAACATTTGGATTCTTCTAGAATGAAAGTTTCTATTAGGTAATATTTTTTTTGGTTATTGAAAATGCTAGTTTTTGGCCTAGGCCAGATAGAGGAGCATCTTGTACAGCAGACAAATAATTTATTCCAGCGTTAACATTTGGGCAGAAGTCATTATGGTGGACAGTATTTTTTATTTATAATTATTCAAACTATTCTTTGCTGGAAATGCAAAGTGCTCGATTATAATATCCTTGGACAGAGAGACTTGGAGTGAAATTCAAAGAAGGATGTACTGTAGGGTTATTTTATTGTGATGCAACAAAAGACTGTTGATACATCGTGATGACACAGACCATCACAGGTACATCAACACCTTCAGCGTTGGAATTTTGGAATACCATTAAAGTTTATTGAGAACTCTTTTAATTGGGACTTGTTTTAGTAATTTTGGGTTTATTTGGGATTTAATTGCGATACCGTAAGCTAATTTTACATTTTCACTTTGTATTCTAAGGAAATAAATAAAGAAGTAGAAGAGATTTCGGAACATGCCGAGGGTTCATGTGTCAAGCTGTAGGCTTAGGGATGAGCACGCATGTTATGACGAACGCACTTATTAACAACCCAGAAGCTGGGGTGTGGTGGCATTTGGACTAGAATATCAAACAGATTGCTAAACTACGGCTGGGGGTGTCATTGGTCGAGGCACGAGAACTATATTCTTTACACGCCAACAATGCTCAATTGTTCTTCTCGCCCTATTAACCTCGTTTTCGGATTGAGAACTAATTTTACCTCTGAGTATACAAGAGCGAAGACCGCGGAAGATAACTCTCTTTGATCTGCCATAAATGTTCCGAAATAAACTGGATTTGTTAGCGTGAGCACACGCAGGAACAAACGAAAGCATATGATAACATATATTTTGTGCATGTTCGAAATTCCAAAACAAGTTACCCATAGACACAATCCTTTGCCTTACGAATACCAATTTAGTTTCAGGAATTAAACTTTCTTTAATAGTCGGTGATTCAGCACAAACACATTTGTTTCACATTTGTAATATGTCTTAATGGCAGCCAATTCAATAGACGTATTAATGTCAGTTTACTCAATAGACGCATCAGTGACAGCCCATTCAGTAGTCATATTAATGACAGCCTGTAAATTAGACGTATAAATGACAGTGTAATCAACATACATATTATTGGCCGCCTATTAAATAGAGGTAATGATGACAGCATAATGGAATAGACTAAGTAAGAAGATAATGTAGAAAAGAAAATGAAGAAATATGCGCAAATGGTCATAGTACATTTTTTACTGATAAGGTATTGTCAAGAGCACACAACAATGTGTATGTGTGTAATGTTGCATATCACAGATGTATCAAACAAATCAACGGATAAATTAATGTATACTCAGGAGAGACGAAATGCCCGTTATAAATTCGATAGATAGTTTTTATTCTGATAAATACTTTCTGCTTATCGTTCTTTTTATGTTTCGTAGTTTTTGGTAGTGATGTACATTACTTTCCTCCTTGACTTGTTTTTCTCTTAAATTGTTTGCGTTCCTGCTAATGTTACTTTCATACCTTACAAATAATTCTGCTATGGATTTATCTTTTTCAAAAGCTCAGTTCGACTTGATCATAATTGTACCATATACACCTTTTCTAAAAGTTTGTTACATTTTATTAGGAATTATACATTTGTTTTGGGCTCCCTTTAGTATCACAATAGTGTCATATTCATCATGTCTATTTTAGTTATAGGTATGTGCATCGTGAAATGAATCTTTGTGAAACAGATGCCAATGTTCGATTAACTTTAAGTAACAAGATATGTCTAAAGTCCCGTAAAAGTGCCTTCCTCTTACTGAATTATGTCCCCTAATTTGACTCATTGTTTACTGGTGGGAACTAGTCTGATCCATCCTATGCTCAGTCGCTTATTGTGCAAACTCCACTTGATTGGGTATAGTTGTGCACTGAATCGTATGAGATGTGGTCGAAGCAGGCCTTCTGGCTCCTGAGCTGGTCCCTTCTTGGAATCTGGGATTTAAAATGCCACAAAGGGCCGGTGATATAGTCAAGGTGTGCCGAAAGTTGTGTTCATTGCTAGAATTTAGAAGTTCACGTGGGTTCCTCGAAAATGTAGATGAAGTGCAAGAAGGCGGTCTGCTATGATGATTTGCGGTTTGCATGATATTAGATACAGAAAAAATGCCACCATTAGCACTTATATCATCACTGTTAATGCCGTTACTTCTCTCGGGGTGCGGGTCATCTTCAGAGTATGCTGGGGGAGGGGATGAAGGGGACTCATAAAAATTTCCGTAGCATGGGGGTGGAGGCGGACAGTAAATAGGGTAATGGTTTAACATTTGCACATCTGTGGTATTCGTTCTAGTTGAATGTCCCCTTCGGTGGTTGCCATGGAGATCAAGAATGCGACTTCTTTTGGCTTTAGTAGACTTGATGTATGCAAAAGCAATACCTATCAGAAGTATTACCACACCCAGTGATCCGATAACACCAGCCACACAAGCCACTATGTTCGTTGAATTTTTCCCTTCGTTTTTGTCCAATAAGGAATCTGAAAATTAAAAATCATTATAATTAAAAATATTTCTTTGCATGCAGAACCACGCCTGCTCACATTCTTTTTGTCAGTTTCCGAGAATACTAACATGAAGTATTCTGTGTGTTACAGGGTGGTTTATTGATTTTGCCCTAACGATTTAATAATAACAATAATAATAAGAATACTACTACTACTACTACTACTACTACTAATAATAATAATAATAACAACAACAACAATAATAATAATAATAATAATAATAATAATAATAATAATAATAATAATGTAATTATTATTATTATTATTATTATTATTGCAATATCCTGGTAGTAATTGACAAAAAAGCCATATAACTTTTTCACTTCCTCTTGGTGTTACTTTGAAGGCGTTGATCAAGCTTCAAAGAGTACCATTAAGAGGCTCACTTCTTGCGTTGCACATCATGTACACAAGCCCTCAGTCTAAAGTAATTCACTTACTATATCTGAACAGAATACGAAAATGAATGGTTTTGGTCGAGTGCTGTTCCTCAACGAATAACATTAATCAGGCCAATAAGAATCTGATTGCTCATTATCAATGTGACCACTTAAATCATTTCTCTCTTTCACGATACTTGACAAGCAAAAGATGCACAATGGGTAAAATGTTGGCATACCTCTGTTTCACGTTCATGTATTGTGGATATTGAATCTTATGGAAATTGCACATAGTCTGAGCACACAGCTAATCATAAAGGTTAGTAGTGAATGGGGCCACTTTAGCGACAATGGGAATTAGCATTAAAAACACCCCTGGGCCACTTTGGCGACAATAGGAAATTTAACATTACGAAAACCCCTGGGTCACAGTAGCGACAATGGGAATTTAACATGGGAATAGAGTTTGGGCCTATCTAGGGACTAGGGGAAATGGAACAGGGTCGGGACCCTATTTTAATACGGTCCCGACCTGATGGGTCTCTATTTTTTTTTTGTTTTTTTTTTCAAAAATAAAAAAAAAAAAAAATGGGGTAGGCAATTGAAAGTCGATCTCTTTTCGAGAAATGTGGGTGGCCCTGAAAAGGGCCTTTGGTTTTCTTCTTCTTCTAACTCCTTAACTTCTTTATCCATCCCCTTATCTTTGCCAAAATTCCCTTCTTCTTTCTCTTTTCATTTTCCGGTATCCAGTCCGGGTGACCCATGGCTCGGAACTTGTTTTGGATTTTCATCCAATTGTTGTTAAGCCGCTCAAACTCTTCCTTTTTCTTTTTGTTTTCTTTTTCTTTTCTTTCTACAGTCCAAATGTCTTTTATTATCTCGACTTGTTCTCTCATCACTTTCCTCATCATCTCCTCTGCTTTCATCATTTGGTTTAAACCCCATTTCACATAGGAATAGGACCACTCAGTCCACTCCAAAATATCTGTTAAAAAACACCTCACTTCAATAGCATAATCAAGGGCCTCTTTCAGTTTACCTACTTTCACATAGTCAAGTTGTATGAAGCCTCTTAACTTTTTAACCTCCTCTTCAATCATGTCCCCAATCAGATTCCTGGCATGTTTTAGACTCGTCACTTGACTTTTGACAAAGTCCTTAGTAACTTCATGCATCCACTCCTTCTCTAGCCTTTCCACCACATAGGCTGCATCTGTCATCCAGTACCAACTATCCTTTACCTCATTAAATAGTTCAATACTCATTTTCTTGGGTTCTTCCGTAGAATGGTGCGAACGACGAATCTTGTGGGTTCTTATAGTTAAAGTACGGACGTGAAGGAAAACATCCCCCCAAAGACACAAAAATTAATATTATCTAGATCATTACCTAAAACGCGCGGCCTTGAAGGAAAACATCCCCTACTTTTCTCATTTCATATGATCTACTATCCACATACATGAAGCAGCAATAAACAAACCCCAAATCTGCTATCCACACACGCAAAGCATTAAAATGAAACCCTAATCTACTATCCACACAAACCAACTTTAGCTCTTCATAACTCAATAATCTACTATCCACACAAACGTACGTGAGCGCTTACAAACACACACACACACACACACACACAATTTAAAAAAAAGAGTCGATGTTTATATTCACACTACTCTACAAACACACACATTGGCAAATCGATTACTATTTCTTTTCTAAAGGTTTGGGTAGCCCTGAAAAGGGCTGTTTGTTTTTGAACTCCAGTGACACCTGGTTAATGATGGCACCTTCCAGGCCTAGTACCACACACACATCTTCTTCCCCAGTCTCTTTTCACTCTTTTTTGCGGGAGACCAGAGGCGGGATAAGTGGCTTCAGAACCCCAATCTTCTGTCTCTGGGATTCTGAAATTTCCTCTCTCCTTTTCTTCCTCTTCTTTGTTTCTTCTCTCCTCCTCTTTTTTGTTTCTTCTCTCCTCCTCTTTCATATTTCCCTCTTCTACGATGTCCTCTGCAGCCAGCTCATTCACTATACGCCTGGCATATTCCAGGTGTACATGAAGTTCAAGCAGTTTAGCTAGTCTGGTGTTCATTCTGGTGGTGTTGATCAATCAACAAGGGTAGCTAGATTGCCGAACGATTTTTAATTTATACTGAAAGCGCGGACGTGATGGAAAACATCCCCCGAAAACAAAATTGATCTTACCTAGATCATAACCAAACAAACGCGCGGACCTAAAAGAAGCACTCACTCACTTTTTATACTACCCATCACCATTCTAAAAAATTTTATTAAACAAATAATATACTATCCACATACGCAAAGCAATCCAATCAAACCCCAAATCTACTCTCCCCACACGTCAAACAGCAAAAAATAAAATCATCATAATCTACTATCTGCACAAACGTACGTGAGCACATACAAACACACAATCATATATACAAACACATACACTCACACCACAAAAGAGTCAGTGTTTATATTCACACTACTCTACCTACACACATTGGCAAATGGATTACTATTTCTTTTCTAGAGTATTGGGTAGCCCTGAAAAGGGCTGGGTTTTTTTTTTGTTTGCTATGGCAATCTTATAGTTTCTAAGAATGCGATGTCCTCTGACGATAGACTTTCTGACGATAGGTCTGCTTCTTCGGAAAGAGAAGAAGAACTCTTTGGTGTCGATACGACAATCGACAAAGCCTCTGTCAGGTTCAGGTTGCTGATGCTGTTGCTGCTGTTGCTGCTCTCTCTGCTGTTTCTGAAGTCTGTACTTCTCTGTCCATTCTTCTTTCTCCCTGTTCACTTCTTTTTTGAAGAGCTCTTCTATCAGGTCTTCAGTGACTTTTAGCATTCTCACATTCTCTGTCTCTTCTGGCTTCGGTATCAGACTGTGTCTGACCCTGTGCAAATTCACGTAGGCATCGTTTAGCTTAGCTAGTTTGGAGCACATCTTCATAGGAGGATGAGTCGACAATGGATGGTTAGACTGGAGGCTACCCCGGCTTTAAAGTCAAAGCGCGGACGTGAAGGAAAACATCCCTCCACGGTTTTCGAACCGGAACATTCAATGAGTGTCATGAGAGGGATAGTAAGAAGTCAAAGAGCATGAAATCAAGATTTCTATAGTCAAACAAACCACAAAGGCATTTTTTTCACAACACAACATTTTTTATTCAAAATCACTTAACACTAACAAACAACTCTAACATTTTAACAATAATCCAACAATATAACATCAAACATTTTGTTTCAAATGACAAACATTTTTTTCCAACTCACACATTATTTTGGACAGGGCTGACAACGTTGTGAATGAAATTGTGATTCCACTGTTGGAAGTCATTAGGCCATTGATGGACACTACGTTTCCTAGCTTGAGACAAAAGATAAGCATAATGGTCACAAAACCATCGATCTACTTTCACATCGTTTCTAGAAGAAGAACGAAGATCAAAATGAGTCACTAATTGTTCTAAGGAATAACCCAGACTGCGATGATGCAGAAAATACACACAGTACTGTCCACACACCAAGGAATCTGTGCCTTGTAATTTCACATTATTGAATCGGGTGGTCTGAGCATTTCTTGTCATAAAGTCAATGATATCGTCTTCCAAAGGGGGCAATCCATACGAATCAAAATATTCCACACATCCTTCTTGAGGAAAGTAGACGGCTACCCAGTGGGTTCCTGGGAGATGACTGTCGTCCGTGTTGATGACATAAGCTAGATGGTCTTGAGGTTTGCGATGAGGGAGTTCATCTTTAGCACATATGACATGATTCCAAGAAGCCGTGTAAGAACTGTGGTTCAAAAGGTAATAAAATTCCCAGGTATCCATGTTCTGTGTGGTTTTGTTTTTCTTCTTTTTCACAGGTAATAATAAGTCATCGATTCGATCCTCACTTTTTGCTTGAAAATGTCTGACAAATAACCGTTTCTTCGCTTCATCTCCCCACTCTGATTCAGGAGAGCTTCGATACGATGGATCTCTTGAGTGGTTAATGGTGTACAAGAATGTTCACGCAAGTCTTTATACACTGATGCAACACGACTTCGTCCGAGATGAGACTCCAAGCTTCGTCCAGATACTCGTTCAATTTTTCTTCTTGACTCAGCATTAGGCATTTATCGTGTTGAATTTGACTGGGATGATCATTTTGACATCCATAGCAATCTTTCTTGATCAATTCCGTCATTTTTTCGACCAAGTGTTTGGCAAAACAGGAGACTAAATGGGCTTCTTGTTCTGGCCATCTTGACTTCCTCATGAGAACTTCTTCGTCTTTGTCTTGAGATTCTTCTTCCCCGGTTTCCTCACATTCCATCTTCAAAGTTTCTCCACTAGGTAAAGAGGGATAACAGTCTTCCATGGCTTCTAATAGTCTAGAATGACTTCTCTCAAACTGTTGATTTCTATGGTATTGTCAAATTCTGCATACAGGAGGACGTTCACTGTGTGATCTGGAGGTGGATTTGCAAACTGAAGTTCCACACGAATCTGATCCGATTTTATGGGGTGGAAATGTCCCTCGTCGCTGCCTTGGTCTGGAGTGAAATCAAAACCCCACAAAGCGTAGCCTCCTGCATAATCGTCGTACGAAATACCGTGACTGGTGTTGGTTCCTAACTGTCCGGTGGCTTCGTACAGGGACAAGTACGATCTCAAATAATTCTTCGCGACACCAAAGTTGGGCTCAAAGGGTCAGATGCACAAGGTCTTGCCGTCGCGACTGACTTCGATCTTGGACACATTGTAATGTTGAAACTCAAAAGGATTTTGATCGTGGGTTCCGTTGAAGGCTGAATTCCTGACGATACCAACAATCAAACGCTTGGGTAACTGTCCTTGGAACAGATGATCTTCGATCACAGATCGTTGTCCAGCGGGAATGGTGAACGTTTTCACTTCTACGCGTCGTATCAGATACTTGGCGGTCATTCTACTCAACGTCTGACTGACGTCGTTTCCCACTTTAGGTAACACTTCCACACGACGCACGTAAAGTCGGGTTTCTTGAATGATAGTTTTGTATTCATTGGCATGGGCCATCAAATGGAAAGCGGCACTGCTACGATTCAGTCTCAGACGGATATCCACCCCGTTCAGCAAATACTTTTCTTGTAACCACATGTCCAAATGCAAACGATCCATCATTTCTAAACTTCGCCCTTGCAGAATTTTCTTACGACGGTCGTTAAACCCCACATTGTGAGGATTTTCATCTTCTGTTAGGACTGTGTCTTTAAACGTGCCTACACCTGCCGTTTCAGGTTTCCATACCACGCAAGCATCCAGATGAGTATTCTTGTCTTCTTTTCCGTACGTCAAGAGATTTTCCAGGTAGGCACGATATGGGTAAGTATCCATGCTGCTGCTGACCAGTTTGTTATTCAAGTACAAGTCCACTTCGCTGAACAAGGAATGCATGAAATTGTTGACAGGAGCTACCCTAGCATCGCCTCCTGGATTGGTGTTGTCCGTTTTGATCACTTTGACTTTCAAGTACAGGTAACTGCTATTCAGATCGATGTAATCTTCGGGTTGTCCTTTGATTTCAAACTCGATGGGAGCGGAATCCGTCAAAGAGGAGACGGGATGAAATTCCACCCACTGGGATTCTTGCATGGTCATCATGGTGGGGGGCATGGCAAACAGATCCAGTTCCGACTTGGAACAGGCGCAAGATTCTCGGTGCATCATTTTTTTCTCTTTCTCAATAATCGAAAACGTCTAAGTCTCGAACGGTTCTTCTTTTCTTTGCCTTTCTAGCTTTAGACGTGTGAAGTCTGGTGAAAGGGTGTTTTCTTCGTCGTCTCTTTCTGCCTTGTCCTTGCTGAATGCTTGACTCGGTAGCGTGCAGAACATTTATAGGTGTGTCTCGTCCACCCAAAAGGTCTTTGCCCGTTTGCAGCAAGACATTTTTGCCTCCCCTCATGAAGGCTTCTTTAGGATTTTGTTTGTCGATGATGACATTTTGGAGAAATTCTTTGCCTTGTGTCAGTGCCGCATCTTTCAAGGCGTGCAATCCGCGTGTCACCATCGGTTTCAACACCGGGGCCACCGAACGAAAGGCCGATTTTAACATGTCTCCTAAACCGTGTCCTCGCTGTCGAGCAACCCCTCGGTGCACTGAATACATGACTTACGAATCGTGAGAGAACCGTTTTCGAAAATGGAGTTTCACCGTGACTTTTCCTTTGGTGAATGGAATATTTTGTCCCAGATCTCCTTTTATAGCAATGTTGACCGTGTCCAAATACGACTTGCTGACAGGCAAATAGTGAGGATGTACAAATTCGCGGTGAACATGGTAAGTGTTTCCACCTTCCTCGTCAGTGACCGTGGCAGAATCCACTTTGAAAGGAATGACACGCAGTAACGGCACAGAGGTGTGTCCCACCACGTTATACTCCACCACATCGGAGTACACAAACATCAAATTCAGTCCATGGTTCAGTTCTACCGGGGCACGAAATAACTTGCTAAAAGACTCGTTGTCGTAAATGATTGATAATTCGTTTCTCTTGAGCATGGCCTTTCTCATGTCCATGTCTCCGCCCAACATGTCAAACAATTCAGGACAAAATAAAATGGACACGATTTTGCCCCCGTCAAATGTCATCAAGAAGCGACGAGCTGCTTTGTGGTATTCCATGGTGGCACTTTTTTTGACACTTTCCAAAGCTTTCAGAAACACGACATTAACCTGGAGGTTATGGTGCTCACCAAATGCTGACCACTAAAATAATAGCCTGGGGGAACGAACAAGTGATAGGTGGTGTACTTTTGATCTTTTGTGCCAGGGGTTTTCTTGTCATATTTGCCATAGGTATCCAAGTACTGTTGCAATTGTTCGTCATGAACTTCCACATCAAAAAAATTTTGATTGGGAAGGACACTGAGGACTTGAGCCTGGTGAATGATTTCTACTAAAGCCACTTCCCAATGGGCTTCGTGGTCTAATGGGATGGTCTGAGGTAATTTGGCCGTGTAACAGCACAACGTGTTCTTGGGAAACACCTCCATGGAACTGTCACTGGGTAAGGTTAACTAAAATTGGTTTTGGTGACTCATAATTCCAGAGTTATGTGGCTGTCCGAGGGGTTACTGGACGTCAAAGGCGTGTCTCCGCCCAAAACAGGGTTCTGATTGTGGTTATTATTGGAGTTAATGACTGACACTGGCACTGGACACAAGGTTCCCGTGGTTCCCGTTGGAAGAGAATTTCAGGGAGGGATTGGGAAGCAGGTAACCGATGCAACTGCTCAATAAAATGGTCCACAATTGTTTGTCTCCTTGTTACAAACTTAAATTGGCGATGGCTGCCCCGATGACACAATACACCACGAAGATTTGGCAGAAAAAGACGATTTGTGTTTTAGGCACACGTTCTCCACACCACACCCACAAGGGTTGTTTTTGCAAATCTTGCAGAGAAGAACTGGGTGAAGGAGTGGTAGCAGTAGTAGCTGCGTCTGTGTGAAAGGGCATGATGGTCACTTCTTTTTATAGTCGATGACTTGCGAAGCGTCGATCCAAGAATCAAAACTGGGTGGATATCCTTTCCAACGTACTTTGACTTCTTTGACATGTCGTTTGCCCACTTTAAGGGTTCTGCGTTCGAGAATGCTTTCGATGTCGTACACGTCGTCTTCTTTTTTGGTGACACGTTCTAACTCGGGTAAATAAAACGTTCCTTTGAGCACTTCCCCGTTCATGTCTTCCAATTTATAGACGGCAGGATGACGGCCATGCACTCGTTCAGTGACACGAAACAATTCGGTCGTCCAGTTAGGTAAGTAACCTTTGTCGAAAGTGCGTTTGGTTTTGCCAATGCGCACCCAATCTCCTACGGTCAACACTCCACTTTTATTGGGGGCAGCCCTCGTCGGGGACGTACCAAACAGGCGCTCAAACACCAACACTTCGTTTTCGGGAGTCATCTCTTGCGGGGCACGTCCGATGCTTCGATGGTTAGATCGGTTGTACGCTTGCACCAGGTGCGGTAAGATGTCGATGTACTTCGGAGTGTGGTGATGCGTAAAATATTTCCACATGCGTTCTTTCAAAGTGCGTTGAAAACGTTCAACAATGCTGGCTTTGGTTTCGGGATTCTCGGTGGTAAAAAAAATGAATGTCACGTTTCTTTAATTCTTTTTGAAAAGCTTGGTTCAGAAATTCGGTGCCTTTGTCCGTTTGCCATCGAAGAGGGTGACGACCGCTTTGCTTCAACACTCGTTGCAGGGCTCGCACTAACCCGCTGCTCGATTTGGAAGTCAAGGGTACGACCCAGGCAAATTTGGAAAAGACGTCGATGACACAAAACAAATATTTGTAGCCACGATTGTAGCTGGCCAAATGAGAGACATCGGCTAAATCGGCTTGCCATTGATGATCGATGCCTTCCACTTGGGTGCGACTTCTGGAAAACTTGCGTCGAATGGGTTTGTGTAAAGTGTAGGTAGCTTGTTCTTGTAACCATCGTTGCACTTGAGGTAAACGGAGACTTTTCAGTCGAGTTTTGGCAGCACGATACAATTTTTGAACTCCTGCGTAACCTGCAGGATGGGACGGATCGTAGTAAATGCTGGCTAAGACTTTTTCCATTTGTTGGTTTGTGTGTTAATAAGGCACCCACTCTTGGAAGATGCTGCTCTTTTTCTTTTGTGGTACTTTCTTGGATTGTAATGCTTTGCGTGTGCGACCAGCAATAGGTGTCGCAGAGGAGGATGTCGGAACAGGGGATATCGGTTCTTGTTTCACTTCTGTCTTCACTTCTGTCTTCACTTTCTTTTTCTCTTGTGATGAAGAAGGGGTGGTCATCATCTTTTTAATCCATCCAATTCTGGAGGTTGGTGGTGTTGTTAACTTGCGTACTTTTTCTGGTGGAGTTTGAAACCCTTCTTCTTATTCTCCTCCTTTTTCTGTCTTGGTCACTGGTAGTGGTGGTACTGGTGATGGTGCAGGACTTTTCATGAAGGTCTTAAAATCTTTCAGAGTGGGTAGAGCTGTTTCGTCTAAAGCTTTCTGGTGAAAGAGTTGCAGTCGTTGCAAGAGTTGACCGTACTTTTGCGATTTTTCTGTTTCGGACAAATCTTGGCGATCCATCAAGGACTGCAATTCGTGTTGTAACTGGGACATCTCGCTCAAATGGGGATTGGGAGGTAAATGCACCCCGCGTTGTTCTTGCCAACGATGGTATTCCATCCATCGTTTGTAAGGCACTAAAGCTAGTTTTCGTCCTTCCATGGGGTTGTCAAGGGTCGATTCTGAGATCTTGGGACTTCAGAGGGCCTTTCTATCTTGGTCCCACCAGTCCTCCCAACATGGTTCCCAAGACTCCTTTCAGCAATGGGCCTAACAAGAGGAGTAAAATGCCTCCACGTTGGACCAAGATCTTCTTCATTTGACGAAGGGGAATTTTCTTTTGAACCATTTGGCGAAGAATGTGATGATGTTTGCCTAAGCATTGTTTCTGGTGTTTGGACAAAGGGATCGTACCTTTCAAGACGTTCAAACAACATTCGCACACGGTATCGATGACCTCTTTGGAAGCTGATTGAATGAGTTTTTTTCGTAGGGGTGGAGAAGCTTTGGACAGGATAGATAACATGTCCCCATGTTTAACTAAACGTGGTGGCAGTCCTTTCCTTTTCTTTCCTTGGGGTTGTTTAGAAGAGGGATGTTTTCTGGAGGGTGACATCTTCAGGAGCACCAAAACACTGATACCCTACTTGGTCACACACCTTTTTTATACTGGAACGCGTCGCCACTGATTGTCTTTACGTCGAATCAACTTGAGGACAGGCATGACACGTCGTGCAGGGGTACGTAACGGACTAAATCGAGCCAGTTCTTGCTTGGACAAATCCAGTAAACTTTGTAACATGCCCGATCTTTCTTGGACTTTGATTTTGTGAGAAGGTACTTTGTGAGCAGCAGCCACTGCCACTAAATTGGAGGGTCCTGCCACTGGGGAAGTTCTTGGTGTCATCAACGGAGAAGTTCTTGGTGTGATCAACGTCTCCAAGTACTCTTCAGTTCTTGGTGTCATCAACGGAGAAGTGGAAGAACGTGAGGCTGCCGGAGACGCAGTCAACGCCGTGACAGGTAGTGGTTTGCGAGTGTAAGTTTGCGTGCTGGCCGAAGTGCCTCTCTTGCGACTAGTTTTCTTCTGTGGACTTTTCTTTTTCTGGGGACTTTTTCTCTGTTTCTTTTTCTGGGGGCTTCTTTTCTTTTTCCGGGGTGGTGTCTGGTAAGAGGAGGGTCCCGCCACTGGAGAAGTTCTTGCAGACACGGGTCTCCTTGGGGACGTTGTCTTTTTTTCCTCTTGGAGCTTCGTTTGACTTTTTTCTTGGGGAGAACTTTGGGGGCATTAGGATCCCATCTTAAGAGAGAGCGAATGATGACCCCTCCCTCCAGGTTTCAAAATGATTTGTTTTTTGGTTTGAGTGTCGATGCGGGGATCGGCCAGTTGGGTCAAAGCGACATTGTTTCGATCAATAAAGCGTTTTTTGATGAGGAATCTGAATGATCCCTTGGAGTAATTGACGTGCCATCGTAAGACTTCTTTGAGACTAGCTTCTAAGACAGGAGCTCGTGTTTGTGGATTTTTTTTCTCGACTGATGCCATACAAGGCACGAATCAATTTGACGGGAAGATGCGACTGAAGGGACGTCATGTTCAAAATGTGTGTGAGACAGATGAAAAGGGTCTGAAGTTTTTATAGATTTTTTTGTGGAATGAAGTTAAGTCGAGGAAGGAGACGTGTACAGGACAGCCCTCCGTCTTGGCACCAGTGGTGAAACAAGTGGGTACGAAATCGCAAATCATCGGGGGTCGTAGGTTTCAAATCGACAATTAAATAGGCGTGTGGAGTTTGAGTGGTATCGTCGTACGCCTGAGTGAGCCAAGGCGTTCCTAACTGTTTAGCTAAGACTTGCACTTGCGATTTATCTCGGGGGCTTTTAAACAAGACCACGTAATGCGCATTGAGACTGATGGTGCGATGGGCTTTACTTTCTTGAAACAAATTTTGAGTGATGTAAACGACACTGGCATTACGATGATGCCCTTTGCGCGTGAACCACAGTTTAATTTCTTCTTCGTCTTCTCGTAACATGTCGTCAAAAATGACCAAATGGGTTTGACGGGAGTCAGAGACGATGCCATCGTCTTCTTTAGGAATGCCTTCCACAAACACGAGGGAATCGCCTTGACTTTCTCGCAAGAGGTTGGACGCCGATTGCCACTCTTTGTAACAACACACGATGCGTTGAGGTGGTCGATCGATCAAATGATGTTTATGTTCGATCAAACGTTTGACAAATTCGGTTTTTCCTGAACCGCTAGGTCCAGCAATGAGCATGTTAAAGGGATGGCGAAGATACAAAGCCTCCCAACTGGCACGATCTGAGTGTTCGTCGATGACTTTGAGAGTAGAGGAAGAGGGAGCAGAGACAGCAGAAGTAGCCATAGTGTGAGGAATGTCACTTGTGACACGAAAACAAACAAGATGAGAGTTTATATACTTTTTTCAGGACACGTTTATTGAATTTTTTAAAAATGAATACGAAAGACAAAAAATACATAAAAGCGAAAGGCTTAAGTACAACGGTAAAAGGCACATGATAACCATCAACGTGGAATAAAGACAAGTGTCTGTACAGCATGTTTTGGGTAAAGTTCTGACCAGTTCTATAGGGGGTAAGGTCACACAAGTGTCCTCCCGAAATGGTCTTTCAGGCATGTCCACGAGAGTCCTGTCCTGGGTGACGGGTTCTTCTGGTACTGTCACTAACACAGCATTCCACTTCAGAAGCCCCAAACTTGAATTGTGCCTTTCTAAACTTGTTTTGTGTTTCTCTGAAAGTATTCATCTTGTTCACTTGGTCTTGGTAGTCACAATGAACTATCGATCTTGCCTAGGGTTCCTTTTTATATGCAGACCAATACCGGCGTGTCCATACGGCAAGGTGAAATGATTGGGAAGTCGCACTCGCTTCTGGTACACGATTTGATAGACTTTTTCCAAGGGTCGACTGACGATGTGGTGAGTGGGTAAACGTACAGTCTTGTTGGGTTGATAGGTGGTCACTTTAAAGTGTTCATCCTGTCCAGATTGCAAGGCTTCTTTCAATACCCCAAAGTTTACCACACGACTGGTACGATAATTCAGATTCAATCCTTTCAATTTACACTTCGTGTGCACTTCTCCTTGTGGGTCCTGGCATTCGTAGCCGTAATTTTTAGGACCACCACTGTCGAAACTTAGAATCTTGTCGTCGGGATGCTCGTCTGTCCAGGCTCCTAAACGGTCTCCTTCGATGTCAGGGTGCTGTTGACTCGGGTGATGGATGTAAATGCAACTGTCCGTGTCAAAGTACAGGACGCGTTCCCCTAACAGTTCTAAAGCTTCGTACAATTTTAAGCGAGCATGAGCTGTCACGTAAGCCGCAATGATGACATTTCCAAAAGGGTCGTCTTGTACAAAGTCCAGATCTTCTTCGTAATTGACCAAGATCAAATCGTCGCGAACGACGTCAACGTGTTTCATGAATTTGGTTTTGTCGTGAATCATCTGAAAGTAGCGGCAATGTTCTGTCAAATACTCCGTCTTGGGTAAACACGGACGTTGTGCCATTTTACCCCACAAGCAATTTAACATCACTTTGGCAAACGATCGCCTGCCTTCGTTTTTCTCGATGTGATCTAAAGTAATACCTTCTTGTGCCCAGTATTTCTCTTTGAATGTCATTTGGTCTTCGGGAGTGTGACACCAGGAAGGATAGCCACTGGCTTCTTGTTTCAGTTTCAAAAAGGCATCCACGTAGTCGGCGAAAATGCCTTTCTCCATGGGGTCACCCTTGTGGTATTGTTGTGTCTTGGGAAAGTGACAAATTTTGTACACTTCTAACAGTTGATATCCCATGTCCAGAGCTTTGAACAATACTACGCTGACCCAGGTTCCCGTCAAAGCCCGTTCTTCCTGGGTGTGCTGACAACGCTGATCTTGGTTGCACGTTTCGGCACAAGTACGGCACAAAGGAAACATCAGTTTGCCTTGGCAATGGTGAGGTAAGACGGGATGGTACAAGTCCTTGGGAGGCAAAACTTTGCACTTGATCAAGCCTTCGTATTGTCGAATGTTTTTCAGGTCGATGTGTTCCGTGAACAATTGTGGGTGCCCTGCAGGAAAGCGACAATATTTGCATACGTAGGGATACAGCGAACACACGTCCAAGTATTTGATTTCTTCTCCTTTCTCTTCGTCGGCTTAGTACAGCAAACAGATGGCATTGGTCCTTCCTCCGTACAAACTATCCCTTGGGTTCAGATGGTCCATGAACTAGTAACTTTCCACGAGGCGTTTAAATTCGGGATCGGTTTTCAAACGGTGATCGTATTCGTGTTCCCACATTTCCACCACTTGGTATCCTTACTGTTCTAATTTTAGGCGTCGCTGACAAGTGTCCTGGTACAAGTCTTCCATGGTTCGTTGTAAAAACTGATTTTTAGTGCCACGGTCAGGGTAACAGACGGGACATCCGTGAAATAAGCAACCGTTAAACTCGTACACGATCTTGGGGTTTTCTAAGTCCCAGCCATCGACCGAATACGTTCCGATGGTCTTTTCGCCACCCTCCGTTGCGGGTATGCTGCTGAATCCATTTGTCTTCCTTGTCGCACAAGTAATTTAACGAGCGTAGGGCTTTGACCGAGTATTGACGTTTGACATAGTTGGTCGTTTGAGGACTGATGACAGCCACAGTGTTTTCAGGCATGAATCGTTGGCGGTACACTAAGGAACACGCTTTGGCATAGGTGCAAGCTTCTTTCAAAGGATCGACCCCTCCGTGTTCCATGAACAGTTCTCGAAATTTTCCACAGCAACGTCGTAAAATGTCCACGTCGGAACGACAATACTTTAACATTTCTTCCTGAAAGTCAAAAGGGTCCGAGGCGTGAGCTTGGTACCAAGCGTAGAAAGCTTCTCGTTGTTCGGTACGCATGTTGTCAGGGTCGTAATAGTGAGCCTCAGGTAAATGGGGTAGAACGGCGTGTTGATTGGCTTCCATATTGAAAAAATGTGGAAAGTACCCTTTAGCCATTTCTGTCATTCCAAATGTTTTAGGCATTCGGCTCAAAGGCATGGCCAAGTAACTCATCGAATCTTTAAACTGTACTTGTCCCACTTGCATGAAAATGATTTTGGCTCCGTTCAAAGTGACTTTAGGACGCTCGGTGCCTTGTTCCGTATAGTATCTCAAAAGAAACTGTCCATCGTATCCGGAGAAATTGTGAGCCATCACCGTGGCATGACGATGACAATCTCCGTAACGTTCGATGTCCTCTTGGCTCCACGTCTTGTCGATGGGGTCTAAGACATATTGGGCATAATCGGCTAGCGTGTTCGGTCCCCGAAAGATTTTTTCACGTCCTCCAGGAATCTTGCTGCAGTGAGGGCAATGATTGAAGATAGGTTCTTGAATGCACTTCTCGCACGCTCGATGAGCCAGGCAGAAATTAGGAATGTGAATGCCAGTCTCTTGCATGCATTCGAAATCGAAAAAGATGAAATTGCCTTTCTTCTTGTGACCATCCTCTTTCTCTGGTTGGGGTTGGTATTTTTGCACGTAGCATTTGTGTTCCAAGTCCACGATGTGGTGACAAATGTGACATTTTTTCTTTCCTCGACATACGTGTGCCTTGGCACTGTTGGTACGTATGCCTTGTCCACACATAGGGCACAATCTCAGGAGTTGACAAGCGCATTTCTGCTGTGAACCTTGCGTCTTGAGATGTTGTTGGTAACAGGTAGGGCTGACAAACGTGCGCAGACAAGCTGGACAATGCACTCGTCCTTCGTTCAGACAGGGTGGAGATGCATACATCCTGAGCATTTCGATCCGCAATGCTTGTGCTGCTCTCGATTGTTATAGCCATAGTCACATTTCTCACAGTAATATCTGTATCCCAGGAATCCAGTGATACTGGTAATGGTATTGAAATGGTCATCATGATAATAGACATGAATGTATTTTCCATCCTTAAAGTCTTTCCCTCGAAACAACAGAGGCCCACGCATTTATTGAGGGTGCACTTTCAAGGTGTAGCGTGGAGCTAGGACATCTTGCAATGTTTGCATTTCAGGAATGCCACAGGGTGTGTCTTTGGACAGGCCGGCTTGTTGCAACAGGAGTTCTGCTTCACTTGGTTGTTTGGCTCGATCGGATCGTTGAATAGTTTTCCAGGCTCTTTTCCATTCTACCGTGTCATTCTTGTTAGATAGGTTCGTCCCACCACGATAGCCCTGGCTAAACACATCTGGTCTTGAGGGTTGTGAATTCGGACGAGACTCTTTTTGGTGCTGCGAAGGTCGTTCACCAATAAGACTATTTTTGCGGCCAGTCCCTTGAGGAGGAGATACGTGGGTCATGTCCAGTGTGGCTTTTCCATCGGTGATGTCAAACTGGTCATTGGATTGTTGTACGTGTTGAATCTTGTCCATGACTTTGGAAGCAGTCAATTCTGCACGGCTGCTAAACTCAATCCAAACAGGGGATTTCAAACCGTCGTGTTGTATGGAAAGTCTCAAGCGATCGTCTTCTTTGGGTTGACATTGTCGCTTGAGTGTAGTGAGCAAAGAATCCCACATCCCGGTGATGAACCCTTCTGCTTTCTCTAACGGTACTTCAGCCTTGAAATCTTTAAACTTCACCGTGTATTTGTAAGCCGTGGTTCTAAATTTTCTAGAGGAGCGCTTTTCCGTCTCTCGAATGGAATAGTACTTTTTAGGGTTGACTGAGGGTGGTGAACTTTGTTTATAGGGTTCGGATTCTGGTTCACTCATGTCCTCTTCAAAATCACTGGCATGAATTTGTGCCAAGATTTCAGCCCTGGTACGAGGCGATAGATCACGTTTCTGCCTCTTACTTTCTTCGTCTTTCTTCTCAAATGAATTGGATCGTTTCATCTTGAGTACAAAACGTCAAATGACTAAAGTTTAAACACCATGGACTAATTTATAGTCATGGCAGACCAGCGTATATAAAAGGGTGTGTGTCTTGTCCTTTCACTATTCATTTCACTCTCAAACCGAGCACAACGATGGAAGAGACTAGCCAAATCGAACGTTTCATCAGAGCTTTGCGAGGAGTGATTAGAAAATTTTCTTCAGACCAGCCTTCGGACTACTCTCCTTCTTTTCGAGATAAAAGTGAAGATACTTGCTATATCTGTCAGAAGAAAGGGCATTGGTCTTCAGTGTCCAGACCGTCAAAAAAGAAAAACAGGGGTTAAAAGAGACAAAAGTCAAAATACCTGTTATTATTGTCAAGAAAAAGGACATTGGTCTCCAGATTGCCCAAAAAAGAAACAAGAGGAGTCAGAAGAAGAGAGGGATTCTTCAGAGGAAGAAGAGGAGGAAGATAGCAGACAGGTGAAGAAAAAGAAACAGGAGAAGAAAAGAAGAAGGGAAGAAAGTGAGGAGGAAGAGGAGGAAAAGGCTGTGACAGTGAAGAAATTTAAAAAACAGAGAGACTAAACAGTGAGACAGAAGAAGTGAATGTACTTTTTAAAGTGCTCTGTTGTGAATTGTGAATTGGATTGTAACTATTGATAAAAGAATAAATTAGGTATAAAAAGGTAAGTGTCTTTGAGTTTTGATTTTAAATAAGAAGCTACACTCACGCACTCATATACACGTACTATAGGGGTAAAATGGTTTTTTTTGTGGTTTGTTTGAGTTATTGGCAATTGAAAGTCTATCTCTTTTCGAGAGAAGTGGGTGGCCCTGAAAAGGGCCTTTGGTTTTTGGTGTAGGGGTGAGTTTAAGCAATCAACTTTAACTGCCTTAAGCCTTTGCCACGGCCGAGGCCTACTTCTGATGAAGATGATTTGGTTGAAATCACTAAGGGTGGTACGGTAGGCTTAGTCACAGGGTTGTCGTGTTTAGCTCGGGAAGGTCGTATTCTCTTCGGTCGTGATAAAGAAGTATGATACATTTGCTTCAGACTTCTTAACTCCGCTAAAATGTCTAACAGTACCGTGACCGTTTGATTTTCACCCTCTTGTTTCTTTGCTGCTGCTTGTTGTTGTTGTTGTTGTTTTTTCTTACCTCTTCTTGCTGTTGTTGCTGTAAAAGAAAAGCTTGGTCCGCTTCCTTTTGTCGTTGTATAAATTTCTCCAATTCTTCTTTCTGTCTCTGTCTAAAATTCTCCACGTGTGGTAATGAAGGTGACGAAGGTTCCGGAACAAATTCTTGCGAGGTAAGAAAATCCACAAAATCCCAATTTACCTCTTCTGAAAGTAAGTCCGGGTTCCCTTGTGTAGTCTCCACTGCTCGTGCACCCCAATGGATCGTTTTCTGAGTTTCCGTCATGTTGAATCACTGTCTCGCATCGATTGACTGCACACAGGCGGTAGCGAATCTATATAGACCACGTGACGTCACAGACTGTTCTCTTCGGATTGGATGCGAGCTGACTGAATTTTGTAACGCGTGTTTGGAATGGTCAATGAACTCAATCCGTTTCAATCCTTCCTCTACCTATAAATAAGCGCAGTTCACTGCATTGATTTACCTGTTCTCGTCGCCTCAGCATGTGGACTGACGTTGAATCTTCCACCCTTGTGTCAACAATGATGTTCAGGACGGACATACCGATGTATGTCCGATCCGAATGGACAGTTGTCCATAGGACCGCCAGCAACCTATGGATACGTAGGATTTACGTGGAGAGGCAAGGATGCCTCAAAAGAGTCCTGATTTACGGTCCTACAGTGAGACGAAGCCTAAGGACAAGAAGAAGTCACAGATGCCCTTCATGTTAAGGGCATATATAAACCCAAAGGCCCTTTTCAGGGCCACCCACATTTCTCGAAAAGAGATCGACTTTCAATTGCCTACCCCATTTTTTTGTTTTTTTTTTATTTATTTTTTTTTTAAAAAAAAAATAGAGACCATCAGGTCCGGACCGTATTAAAATAGGATCCCGACCCTGTTCCATTTCCCCTAGTTCCTAGACAGGCCCAAACTCTATTCCCATGTTAAATTCCCCTTTTCCCTAGAATTGCTTTTTTTCTCCCATGTTAAATTTCCCTTGTCGCTCAACAGGCCCACAATCTATTCCCCCCTTGTTAATTTCCCATTGTCGCTCAACAGGCCCAAACTCTATTCCCCATGTTAATTTCCCATCATCACTAGAGTGACCCAGGGGTTTTCGTAATGTTAAATTTCCCATTGTCGCCAAAGTGGCCCAGGGGTGTTTTAATGCTAATTCCCATTGTCGCTAAAGTGGCCCCATTCACTACTAAGGTTGCTCCCTTGTGCTTGATAATTCAACTTTAATTAGTCATGTTCCAACAGATGTAACCTTTTCCATCAAATCTCTCACGCAACCAATTCTAAAGATGGCTGCCAAAATACTGATAATAATGCTAAAAAACAAAGGAAGGAAAAATTATAGAAAGCGGTTGAAGGAATATTCCCATGATCGTCGCCAATTACTAAGAGAATACTGCGAAACAAAATGGGCGCTTTTGGACTACTCAGATTCGTGTAGAATGCTATGTTAACCTGCTGACATATCACACATATTAAAAAGCACGCACTGTATGCAGGGGATGCGAACTATGTGTTAGGTAAAGGATCTCAAATGGGTAATGCTTTAACACTAAATTTATGAAACGAGTTTTAATAATTTCCATATGCAGTGTTTCATGGAGAGCAATAGCTAGAAATTATTCAACGAGTTTCATAAATGTAATATTGTCATTAGGCATTAGAGAAAATGAAGAAAAACTTCATAGCAACATTCATTAAAGTCTGGCTCAGACGAGGCACCTTTCAATTCTAAATGCGAGTTGAATCAATAATGCACAGTGTGGTAACCATTAACATTTCGTGATAATTTTTAACAAACTAATGCTTCGATATCAATATTACATTTAACAAAGTCAACATCATTGTTCAAATGTGTAGATCCAATTTAAATTCATGTGTGATGTCACTTGCTCATTCGCTTTGAGTGGTTCACACGTCTTATACATGGATTTCGATTGGACTGTTTCCACATAAAGAATGTTGATTCCACGAAAGCAGCATTCCAGTTGTTGGATATTCGTGTGAAGGGAGGATTAGTGGATGTAGAAAGTTTACATTGTCTTGCCTAAAAAGGTGTTTATGTGCACAATGATGATTCAAGATTTGATGTTTTGTGACCGGATATTGGCTTTCTTTGATTTGGAAAAATGCCATAGTTTGAGAACTTTCTGCCAGATCGGAGATCGACCTTCATTGACATTTGTTTTATTTACTCCTATCGGTTACCATTTAAACTACGCTTGTAATGCGGTATGGGTGCCAGTAACTGGTTTGGGTGTGTGTGCAATGTACCCATGTTCTGCTTTTACATTTGGACCACCCAGCACTCTACCCGTTGATCAGTGCTCTTATTTTCATTTGTAAACGAGCCCTGGTGGTATTGATTTTCTCGACTGTGTGAAATATTATATCTTCGTTGGTACTAGAAATGGATCTATTTTTGCTTTATAAAAATGACTAACCGCTGAAATTTAAATTCGTGGATGATAACAACCACGAAATCGACGAAAGTTGATACTCACGAAAGATGTGAATTAACAGCAATTCATGCAAACACTTCACGACCTAAAGATAGGATTCGATTTAGTAATAAGCTGTCATAACCTACCTCGTGGTCCCGATTTGTATTGCGCCCTGAATCCCTTGGAAACCAAACTGTAGTCTGATGTAAATGTGACAATCATATAGTTCTCACTGCTCACATATGATGGCATGGAGTTTCCACAGAAATAGCCCAGTGAAGTGTTTGAATCGGAATTTCCTGGAAATAACACTTTTATTAAAATAATTATCCACGCATATGTGTATTATCTTTACATTTTTCCATACAAAGGACCAATATCTGTATTATTTCTCCCCGACCAATAATTTGTATATTGGATCACATCAGTTGCCTATTATCTTTATCACTAAACATCTTTTGAGTTCTTAAACAATCACCTTAATTGATATTGCCACATGACGTTCACTTATCCATCTCACCTATGAAAGTTTATGTTCTTCCACAAAACTGACCTTTGTTTAAGGACTGATACTACCATATTTTGGGTGACAATTTATAACAAATAAACACATTCCTCCGTATCTAAAAGGATGTACAGTGCCTTATGAGTATTACTGGCAAATTTGACTCGATTATTTAAATACCGAACTCTTTCCTCAATAATGTATTTCATACAATCCCATTTAATACATATTATATATGTTGGAGCAGCAGAGGGGGCGAATCGGACATTTTGTCCAATCGTTATTTTGCTTAATTATTACTTTCTGCACTCAACGATCTAGTGTCGTCAGCGCCTGGTAAAAAAAAAACGACGACGTCGTTGGGGGATCGTCGCGTCGTCATTTGGTTTAATTAACACCTTCTGCGCGCCGATCCCCAGCGTCGTCAGCGTCCGGTAAGCACGTCGACGACCGCGTCGATGTCATCGCCCCCTCTGCTGCTAAGTGGTTATTTACAATGATCTTACAAACAGAGTGATCACTAACTCCTCCTCTTGCAGATCAATTAGGTCATTTGACTGATCGGTAATTCTAAAATTAATTCTCGTTAAAAACCGATCATGGCATCGCATATAGACCGGATTAATCGGACTCTCAACGATTAAAAATCCCGGAGGGGCTGTTGGTGAAAATGAATAAAGGATATATCCCTGTTGAGCCTGATTTGATTGCTTGGTATCCACCTGGTAACTTCCTTCGATAGCATCACACACTAGATTAATCGCTATCACCGATGCGATATTTACGTTGTACGGGGCAATATGCCTACCATCATCTCCGTTATCGTGTCTGAGGATATAAGTTGATGGGGGGGGGGGGCATCCGCGGGTGGATTCTTAGGCCATCCTAGTATGGTTCTTATTGAACTGTTATAAATATCAACCATATACCCCGGTGTGCTTATTTCAATCGTCGACGATAACGTCGGTTCATGAACCGTAATAGCGATTTTTGATTCCTTTCCTGTGATCGATTTTATTCTGCGTTGAAATTCTTTATTGATTTGCTCTATTTGGTATGACCCAGTTGGTATTGTAACCTCCTCCCAGTCTGGGGTCCCATCGGGTTTATTTTTCCGTGCAAAAACCAGCGAGTTATTAGGTTGTTGTCCGTTAAATGCGTCCGCTCGGATATTAGGCCAACTGTGATATACTCGCAATTTTGCCAGCGCTATTTCCTTTACTGGAACCGGTGATGGAAAGTTTACACTGAATTCGGGTTTCGTTGATGTTATCGATATCATATTTGTTTGTACCGGAGTGGTATTCTCCGCGATCCGCTGAAGTAATTGAGACCCTTCGGGGTTCAGCGACATTATTATTATTCGTTGTTTTTAGTGTCTAATTTTAACAACCAGGTGGTTTCGGCTTCCAGTTGAAAATCCTCGATTTTTGACATCGCGGAGCTATATAACTGGACCATCGTGGAGAATTCAACATCGGATACGAACAAATTATCAATCGATAACGAGATCAACCCGGATAATTTCGAGTATGCGTCGGATACTATTTGATGTTTTACTGTATACTCGTTGAGTTTTTTCTGAAAACACGATGATATCTTCCTAGTGATTGCGTTGGCAACTCCAGCAACTGTTGTCATTGCGGAGACAGCGATTGGAACAGCGATCGGGGCTATCGTGGTCACCGTGGATAAAATAACACCGGCGCCAGCTACTATACCCGATACCGAGTACACGACCGCGTCGATGGCGGTTATTTTTCTGCGGTATTTTTTTATTTTTGCACGGTATTGTTCGGAAAGCGTTTTCAAGTTCGCGGAAAATTCTTTTGCGGTATCGAATCGATATTGATGTGACGTCGGTGATACCTCTGATTCAATTTCCTTGGTGGTCATTTTTATTTTAAAAGAGCTAGTGTTTTTAATTACTTAGATTCGCTGCAAATTCCACATACCATGTAATGTTTGCCCGGGCTAGATTTCTATCAACGGCATAAATTGTAAACTGTTCAGTTGCGTTCCTGTCTATAATTGTTGATATTGTATTGTTAAACCCGGATGAACTCGACGATAATATATTAAACTGCATCATTGAAACCAGTGTCAATCGATAAATACCCTTAACAGTTGCGGTAATATTTACTGTATTCTGTGTAGGAGTCCAATCGAATGATCCATGCCGAATTGTGTATACTGTGTTGATGATGTTCTCATGAGGGATTTTTATTTTTTCGAATTGCTCTGCTACTCTCGGTAGTCCGTCTTTAATCGCTTCAACATCAGTTTTAATCGTTCCTATTTCCTGTATATGCGTGTCCACATCTTTTTTGTTCGCTGCAACCCTAGTAATGAGTGTATTTATTTCCTGTATATGCGTGTCTATACTTTTTTTGTTCGCTATAACATTAATTTTGAGTACTTCTATTTCCCCTTCATGCACGTCTATACTTTTTTTGCTCGCTATAGCATTAGTGTTAATTGTTTCTATTCTCTGTCCATGCGCGTCTACATTATTTATGATCGTTACAACATTAGTTTTGATTGTTTCTATTTCCCGTGTATTCTCGGTCATACTTTTTTTGTTCACTGCAACATCAAGTTTGATTGTTCCTATTTCATATGTATGCACGTCTATGCTTTTTTTGTTCGCTGCAACATCAGTTTTGATTATTCCTATTCCCCGCCAATACGCGTCTACATTTTTTTTGTTCGCTTCAACATCAGTTTTGATTGTTCCTATTTCCTGTGTATGCGCGTCCACACTCTTTTTGTTCGCTTCAATATCAGTTTTGATTGTTCCTATTTCCTGTGTATGTGCGTCCATATTATTTATGATCGTTGTAACATCAGTTTTGATTGTTTCTATTTTCCGTCCATGCGAGTCTACATTATTTATGATCGTTGCAACATTAGCGCCGATTGTTTCTATTTCCCGTTCATGCGAGTCTACACTCTTTTTGTTCGTTGCAACATTAGTTTTGATTGTTTCTATTTCCTGTCTATACGCAGTGATATCATTTATAGTTATTGTGATCTCATCCGGCTTGGTATTTTTTTTACCAAAGAATTTATCAAAGTTGTCATCGATCCTGTTAACATTTTTTCGTAACGAGGTAAATTGGCCCGGCAGCGTCATAAGATCCGAAATAGCATTTGTTATTATTATAAAATTCGGTTCGGTTGCCGTCGGGGGCCCCAGAAAAAAACTATCGACAATGTGTCGCACATCGTCGAAATGCGTTAGCGTCAACACGATCCGTTCTTCATACGATTTAATTTCACTACGTAAACCTTTTAACGAATTTGACATGGTTATATAATTGTCGCCAAGTGTACTTATTTTTCCATTTATCGTCAAGATGGATTCACCCGGTTTGAGTCGTCCGTCGCTGTTATACAGCGCGATAGTGTCCTCGGCGGCATCACGCTGTCGTATTAAAACGTCATTCAGTGACACATTACCGGATTTCAATTTACCCTGGCGGTCTTGAAATACAACTATTTCGCCCGGGTCAACACTTGTTAGATTCAACATATCAGCGATTTCATCCTCAATTAGTTTTTTTATGTCGGCGGCGGCCGTTTCCGTGGATTCTTTCAGCGCCGAAACCGGTCGCCCCCAGATATCAATCATTATTATTGTAAATGTTATTCTCTAAAATCCGTTGAGCTTCTACGACCCCACTAGTGTATTCGTTTACAACCACATGAGGTGGTTTCCGCGATGATGAAATCGCCGCAAGTACGTTCAATACCTCACGGCCACATATCGGTGGGTCACTTAATCGCTGTGTTGGCAGCGTGGAATAAAAAACCCGGGCTGAACACGCCGGGGCTGAACACGCCCGGATATACCGCATGAACTCTTTCGGCGGAGCTAACCCGTATGAATCAAAATAGACGATCGCACGCGGATCAATCGCGTACGCAACCCAATGAGTTCCCGCTCCGGAGGACCCATCGAGGTTAATTATGCCGGTTTCAATATTTCCTGGTGCCGCCGGTAATTGATCTCTCATAAAAACACCTCTGAAGTTTTTTATCGCTAGCGCGTTTGCGGCGTCTATTAAATCAAAATTAGACATTGGAGTCATAGACTCAGGAGTCATTGACTCCCGAGTCAATAAACGGTTCCCGGTAGTCTTAGACCCTTTCCCGAGTACCATGAATACGGGGTTCCCGGTAGTCTTAGACCCTTTCCGGCCACGGGTCGTTTTTTTTTTGTAGCCTTTCCCGGTTGCCTTCTTCAATGCCATCCCCGCCGCGGTACCAACGGCTCCTAACGCCGCCGCCTTAGCCACTGCTGGTGCGGCCGCGGCAATCAATGCCGGAATCGCAGCTAACAGCGGAAATATTCCACCGGTCTTTTCCATGTTTTTAATTGCTGCGGCTGAAAAATCTATTTGAACACCCTTTTTATTCTTCATCGCATCATTGAAATGTTTTATTTGACGCACCGTCAACGATATCTTATGATTACCACCCGCCATCTGCGACGGCTTCAGCGTTATTGTGGTCCCGCATTGTTTAGCCCACTTTGATCGTAATTTCTTGACTTGACCATCAGTCAACTCTACATTGACGACACTATACGACATTTTATTGTAAACGCGTTTTGTGCTTTCAATTACATGTTTTCCACTGGCGCATCAACGATTCTCATTCGTCCACCAACACCTTCTAGCAGCATTGATTTATCGCTGAGAATGACAGCAACCGCTCTATAATTGTCACCACCCGGGGGGATTATACGAGCTCGGAAGTGTATATCAACGACGGATTGTCTCGTTAAATCAAGATGTTCCAGCGAAAAATAATAAATCGGATACAGGTTTTTAAAATCAAGTTGTGATATTTGCAAACCGGTGTCGACGTTTTGATCACGACCCATATATGACAGCAATCGATGATACACACGTGCGATATGGTTTTGACCGTAATTAAGTTGTATATCCTCAGATGGTTCCTGCTGGCCGTTTATTCTCAGCGAGACGTCAGTAACGCCTAATTGATCAAATATCATATGGCTGGATAATTGATTATCAACTCTCGTCATATCCTGCAACGCAACAAATATATGACGCGGAGCCGAAATACCTTGTTGTGATGCCAGGTTCCATGTGAATATACCATTGATATTTGATTGCTTAGTATCTGTTGTTGTTGTTAGCCAACTTAGTAATGATTTTCCTCCCTGCTCCATGAAGGATAGCAATCGTGCCTCTGTGGTAATGGATGGAGTCAACACCGGCATCCACAATGACATTTTAGTTAAAACGACTTTACCAGGGTCATTATTTGGATTTGCAGTATCCGCTGGAATTCTCCAAATTGCATTTCTATCATCACCTTTTCGCACAAGTACCACGGTATGCTTTGCTCCGTAGATAACTTTTCGCACGTTCCTACAAAATCCAAATATATGATGCAGTGGAATCGCGCATGAGAAAGATCTACGCGGTCCTGTTAACATTGACATGCGTGTTACGGCTCCGATGTTGAAATTAGGATCGCTGTTTATAATCATATTCTCAATATCAGCATCAGCGTCACCAGCATTTTTTTTTTGGTCGTCTTACCACAAATTGCGAGTTTCCGGCAGTGTTTCTAGTATCCTTTGCAAACATCATAGATGGACCCGCTGATCTTGTGTAATCGTCGGAATATCTTGCTAGCCCGATTATTG